>CM033644.1:169671318-169772615 GCA_019512145.1 Engystomops pustulosus
GTACAGGAATATAACTACTATAATACTGCCCCCTATGTACAAGAATAGAACTACTATAATACTGCCCCCTATGTACAGGAATATAACTACTATAATACTGCCCCCTATGTACAAGAATAGAACTACTATAATACTGCCCCTTATGTACAAGAATATAACTACTATAATACTGCCCCCTATGTACAAGAATATAACTACTATAATACTGCCCCCTATGTACAAGAATATAACTACTATAATACTGCCCCCTATGTACAAGAATATAACTACTATAACACTGCCCCCTATGTACATACGCCAGCACCATAGAAAAAGCGAACAGAGTGGAAAGACACGCTCCCTGGCACGGGCAGCCCCCCCCCACATACGCACCGCGGGCACCCAGCAAAACGTGGGAAAACGTAACAGGACCGCGGTTCGCTAACGAAGCAAAAACATCCCGGGCAACAATCCTAAATGTTAGTGTAAACCCCCTATAACCGGACCACCGCACACTGCCCCCGTCCGGCTAAAGGTGTCGGCCACGAGACGATTTAAAGCAATCATCTCTCAAATTCCCCTGAGTAGGTAGCCAATCACTACCGAAGCACCCGCACGACACCCACCGTAGGAAGGACATTCCTCCAACCAAACCCCCTCGCCCGGCCCTCCCGCGAGTCTAACCGCGAGGCCCGATCTTCCGAGTAGCCCATCACCCCCCACGGGAGACCACCCCCCCAAGGACACCGGGAAGCTGGCCCTGATGTACCCGACCCCCTGTCCAAAACGCACCGCCAGCTCACTGGAAGCCGTGCCTTTATCGTTCCCATAATCCCCGGCCGCCCGCACAGCCACTGCCACACCACCCGAAGTTGGGGGCTAAACCTCTAGAAAAGGACCGAGGTGCTGTTGTTCCTGCTGCCGTGAAACATGATGTTAAGATTCGGATGCCTCCACCAGGCCATCATCCGGCCCCACCCCCACTCCCCCGACCCGGCTACCCTCCCCCGCACTGAATGGCGTTTTCCACCCCCGCGTAGGTCCACAGCACGCCAGCGAGCCAGAGACTTTACGCTGCTTTCCACCGCCGAAGCCGCAATCAAAATCCCTCCACAGCCGCCGTCCCCGCGCGCCTCCTCGTCCTAAAATCTCGACCCTCCACACTGTAACAACGCCGGCACCCATCAGCACACTGATTTACGCACAGTAATCGCCGCAACCGCCGCGTAGGAAGGGTCGCCCCAAGCCCCCCTCGCCCAGACAACACCCCCCCCCGCACTCTCCTTCGCCGCACCCGCCCCTACTGCCCCCCCACCCCCTCACAGCACACTAGTACACGCACGCACCATTACATGTAACTCCAAGGCCCGCCGCCGAGACTAAGGGCCGCCCCGTGCCGCCCGCAACCCGCATCCACGCGCGACAAAAACCCCCGAATGCCCTGAACGACAAAAAAACACCCCCCCCCCTGTCTGGTACAAGAATTAACTACTTCATATGCTGCCCCCTATGTACAGGAATATAACTAACTTAATCTGCCCGCTATGTACAGGAATATAACTACTATACTACTGCCCACCCTATGTACAAGGATATAACTCTTAATACCCTTGCCTCCCTATGTACAAGGACTACTACGATAATACTGCCCCCTATGTACAGGATATAACCATTCTTTTAAAATACTACTGGGCCACCTATGTTACAAAGATTAACTACTATAATACTCCTGGGCCACCGCATGTCAAGAATATAACGACTGGAATACGCCCGCCATATGTACAAGGATATAACTACTTTAATACTTCACCAGTATTATAAAGTAGTAGACCTCCTGATAGGTCTGCGCCACTTGTACCAAGAATATAACTACTGGAATACGCCCCCTATGTACAAGGATATAACTACTAGAATACTGCCACTATGTACAAGAATATAACTACTGGAATACTGCCCCTCTATGTACAAGAATATAACTACTATTAATACTGCCCCCCCTATGTACAAAGAATAAACTACTATATACTACTGCCCCCTATGACATAATATAACTACTATAATACTGCCTCCTATTTTACAAGAATATAACTACTTAATACTGGCCCCAGTATGTACAGGAATTATAACTCACTATCATACTTCCACTATGTTACAAGCAATATAACTACTATACTACTGCCCCGTATTCAAGAAATATAACTACTATAATACTGGCCCCCCTATTGCTTACAAAGAATATAACTACATAACTCACTGCCTCCCTATCCGGATAGAACTACTATCATACTGGCCACCTACTGTCAAAATATAACTATTTAATACTGCCCCTATGTACAAGAATATAACTACTATAATACTGCCCCTATGTACAAGAATATAACTACGATAAATACTAGCCCTCCCTATGGTCAAGTAGGAATATACTACTTAATAAACTGCCCCCTATACGTACAGGCAACATAACTACTATAATACTCACGCGCCCCTATGTAGCAGGAATATAACTACTACTAATATGCCCCCTATGTACAGGAATATAAATTTTCTATACTACTGGCCCCCTATGTACAAGAATATAACTACTATAATACTGCCCCTAGTACAAGAATATAACTATATAATACTGCCCCCTGTGTACAAGAATATTAACTACTATATACTGCCCCGCACAAATTAGTACAAGTATATAACTAGTCTATAGTACTAAAGCCACCTATGTACACTAGAATATAGTCTACTATGAAATTTCCCCTGTGGTACAGGATGGTAACTACGTATAATACTGACTCCTAAAGCCATCTCGTATAGTACAAATCCAAGATATAACATACTATCAAATCCTGGCCACCCTAGTCAAGAAGTTAACTACTATAGAATACTGCCCCCCGCCCTGTGTAAAGAATATAGCTACTATAATGCTGCTACCGCTAGTCATACAGAATATGCTACTTTATACTGGTGCCCCCTATGTACAAGAAATATAACTACTATAATACTGGCCCCGCTCTGTACAAGAATATACTACTATAAATACTGTCCCCATATGTTAACAAGAATATAACTACTATAATACTGGCCCCCCCTAATGTACAAGATATAATTACTGCATATACTGTCCCCCTATGTACAAGGAAATAACTACTTAATCTGTCCCCTATGTACATCAGAATATAACTACTATAATACTGCCCTGCCCCCTAGTGTACAGGAATATAACGATACTATAATACTGCCCCCGTATGTATCCGGAATATAACTACTGTGTAATCTACTGCCCCCCTACGTGTCACTAGGAATAATAACTACTTATACTGCACCCCTAGGTACAAGAATATAATACTATAAAATACTGCCCCTAATGGACAGAATATACTACTTCATAATACTGCCTCCTCCTATGTACATAGAATTTCACTACTATAATACTGCCTCCCTATGTAGCGAGGGAATACAACTACTTATAGATACTGCCACCCTATGGTACAAGGAATAACTATCCTCAACTAACTATAATACTGCCCCTCTATGTAACAAGGGGATATAACTACTGATAATAACTGCCCCCGATGTACAAGAATATAAACTACTATGATACTTTCCCCTATTACAGAAATAAACACTATAAAACTACCCCTATGTACAAGAATATAATACTAACTACTGCCCCCTATTTCACAGAATATAACCTACTATACATAGCTGCCTCCTATGTACAGAATAGTACTGCTTATAAATACTGTGCCCCCTATGTACAGAAAATAACTACTATAATCTGCCCCTATGTGAATATACCATAGAATGCTATACAGGACTTAACTATATAATAGCTGACCCCTATGTACAGGAATATAACCTATAATTACTGCTCCGCACTGTACAAGAATACGAACTACTATAGTCTGCTCCCTATTACAAGAATATGAACTACTATAATACTGGCCCCCCTATGTATCAGAATAACTATATATATCTTCCCCTAGTACATAGACTACAAACTGCCCCCCTATTAACAAGAATATAATCTACTATAAATACGCCCCTCTGTATCAAGGAAATAGAACTACTATAATACGGCCCCCTATGTACAAATAATAGACTACATAATCTGCCCCCTATTAGTACAAGATATAGAACTATCTAATAATCTGCCGCCCGTTGTAAAGATTACTCAATTGCCCTACAATATAACTACTATAATCTGCCCTGCCCTGCCTTTACAAGAATATAACTACTATCAATACTGCCCCCTACGTTACACGAATATAACTACTATAATACTTGCGCCACCATGTACAAGATATTAACTACTCTATATCTGCCCCCTATGTACAACGAATAAAGCTACTATAATACTACGACGCCCCTATGTACAGAGAATATAACACTATAATACTGCCCCCAAATCTGTACAGAATATAACTACTATAATACTCTGCCTCCTATGTACAGAAATCATAAACTCTATAACATACTGCCCTATGTACAGAGATAACTTATAAACTGCCCTAGACTATAATCCAAAACTGCCTCCTATGTAGCAGGAATATAGCTGCTATACCTATCCTGTGCCCTATGTACAGGAATATAACTACTATATACTGACGTCCTTGTACAAGAATGAACTACTATAATACTCGACCCCTAGTACAGGAATATAACTCTAAAAGACGTCCCCCCTAGTACAAGATATAACTATTCTAATACTGCCCACCCCCCTCACACCCACGACCCCACACCCCAACCGCCACACCCTCACCGCCACCCCACAAGAACCCAACAACGACCCCCCCCAGCACGCGAACTCCACCACACCACCACTACACGCAACCCCCGCAACATGTGTAACACTATACACCCGCGACACCCAAGCCCTACGCTCACCCCCCTCCCCCACCCTCGAACACGGCACCACACGCAACCCACGCCAGCAACACCAACGCCCCAACCGACCGGACACCAATAACGCCGGACCCTACCAACCACCAGAGCCACAGTCGACACCACAACATAGGACGGCGCGACCGCCGCTCGACGCGCTTCACGCCCCTCGACACCAACGAGGGGGTACGGATTGGATCAAAACAGGAAAAACCCGAGATACGAGACCCCCAACCCTCCCGACAACCTGGAGCCGAAGCTCGCCAACCGTCGTCGTCCAGGCAAGGGGGGGCATCCCCCAGATTGCAGCCGCACCCCACAAAAGTGCGGACCGCTAGGTGGGTCAGTCGAGCCCCGCACCACTCCGCGCATCGGATACGTCCGCGAGCGCCGCACCAAAGCCCGGGGCAGGACCCATATGCAGGGATCGTCGCTCGCGTCAAAGGAAAGCGCCACAGAGGTACGCTCCAGGCAGTACCCTGGGAAGAAGGCCCCAAGAGCGAAAACCCACACCCCCGCCGTCACACCCCCAAACGCCCACACGAATAGCAGCTCCACAGCCTCACGCCCTAGGCAGAAAGGCCTCCAACCTGTTAATCACCCCCCCCCTCGTAGCCCCGTTAGTTAAACTAATCGCCATAGCTGCGGCAATGAGGGGCCAAATCGGCATCGGCCACCCCCACTCACACGGAAGTAGGGGTGAAAACCGCACAGCACTCACGCGCCACCCATCCAGAAAGATACATAAAATAAATCCGACCCGCCCCCAGCCATCCGGCCAGACACACCCCAACACGCCTAAGTCCATCCCCAGAAGACCAACTCGCTCCCGAAAAGGCGCGGCCAGCCTCCCCCTGAGGCTCCAACCCCCGCCCAGCACCCTGAGTCCCGATCCACGACCGGCCCCGCCCACCGCACCTCTCCATTAGCTCCTGGAAAGTCGCCGACTAAACGGAAAGAAGCAACAAGAGATCGAGGCGGCGGCCCGCCTGGTCCGGAAAACCATAACCTATCCGACCCACGGGTGAGCACTTACCACTACACCGCCCCCCAGCCCCGCGAGCCCAGCGCGGGTCCCCTTGCACAACATCCGGAGCTACAAGCCAACCACCCCAATGATACCCGTGACCCCCCACATAGCCTTCACGAAAGCAGAATACGCCAGCACCATAGAAAAAGCGAACAGAGTGGAAAGACACGCTCCCTGGCACGGGCAGCCCCCCCCCACATACGCACCGCGGGCACCCAGCAAAACGTGGGAAAACGTAACAGGACCGCGGTTCGCTAACGAAGCAAAAACATCCCGGGCAACAATCCTAAATGTTAGTGTAAACCCCCTATAACCGGACCACCGCACACTGCCCCCGTCCGGCTAAAGGTGTCGGCCACGAGACGATTTAAAGCAATCATCTCTCAAATTCCCCTGAGTAGGTAGCCAATCACTACCGAAGCACCCGCACGACACCCACCGTAGGAAGGACATTCCTCCAACCAAACCCCCTCGCCCGGCCCTCCCGCGAGTCTAACCGCGAGGCCCGATCTTCCGAGTAGCCCATCACCCCCCACGGGAGACCACCCCCCCAAGGACACCGGGAAGCTGGCCCTGATGTACCCGACCCCCTGTCCAAAACGCACCGCCAGCTCACTGGAAGCCGTGCCTTTATCGTTCCCATAATCCCCGGCCGCCCGCACAGCCACTGCCACACCACCCGAAGTTGGGGGCTAAACCTCTAGAAAAGGACCGAGGTGCTGTTGTTCCTGCTGCCGTGAAACATGATGTTAAGATTCGGATGCCTCCACCAGGCCATCATCCGGCCCCACCCCCACTCCCCCGACCCGGCTACCCTCCCCCGCACTGAATGGCGTTTTCCACCCCCGCGTAGGTCCACAGCACGCCAGCGAGCCAGAGACTTTACGCTGCTTTCCACCGCCGAAGCCGCAATCAAAATCCCTCCACAGCCGCCGTCCCCGCGCGCCTCCTCGTCCTAAAATCTCGACCCTCCACACTGTAACAACGCCGGCACCCATCAGCACACTGATTTACGCACAGTAATCGCCGCAACCGCCGCGTAGGAAGGGTCGCCCCAAGCCCCCCTCGCCCAGACAACACCCCCCCCCGCACTCTCCTTCGCCGCACCCGCCCCTACTGCCCCCCCACCCCCTCACAGCACACTAGTACACGCACGCACCATTACATGTAACTCCAAGGCCCGCCGCCGAGACTAAGGGCCGCCCCGTGCCGCCCGCAACCCGCATCCACGCGCGACAAAAACCCCCGAATGCCCTGAACGACAAAAAAACACCCCCCCCCCTGTCTGGTACAAGAATTAACTACTTCATATGCTGCCCCCTATGTACAGGAATATAACTAACTTAATCTGCCCGCTATGTACAGGAATATAACTACTATACTACTGCCCACCCTATGTACAAGGATATAACTCTTAATACCCTTGCCTCCCTATGTACAAGGACTACTACGATAATACTGCCCCCTATGTACAGGATATAACCATTCTTTTAAAATACTACTGGGCCACCTATGTTACAAAGATTAACTACTATAATACTCCTGGGCCACCGCATGTCAAGAATATAACGACTGGAATACGCCCGCCATATGTACAAGGATATAACTACTTTAATACTTCACCAGTATTATAAAGTAGTAGACCTCCTGATAGGTCTGCGCCACTTGTACCAAGAATATAACTACTGGAATACGCCCCCTATGTACAAGGATATAACTACTAGAATACTGCCACTATGTACAAGAATATAACTACTGGAATACTGCCCCTCTATGTACAAGAATATAACTACTATTAATACTGCCCCCCCTATGTACAAAGAATAAACTACTATATACTACTGCCCCCTATGACATAATATAACTACTATAATACTGCCTCCTATTTTACAAGAATATAACTACTTAATACTGGCCCCAGTATGTACAGGAATTATAACTCACTATCATACTTCCACTATGTTACAAGCAATATAACTACTATACTACTGCCCCGTATTCAAGAAATATAACTACTATAATACTGGCCCCCCTATTGCTTACAAAGAATATAACTACATAACTCACTGCCTCCCTATCCGGATAGAACTACTATCATACTGGCCACCTACTGTCAAAATATAACTATTTAATACTGCCCCTATGTACAAGAATATAACTACTATAATACTGCCCCTATGTACAAGAATATAACTACGATAAATACTAGCCCTCCCTATGGTCAAGTAGGAATATACTACTTAATAAACTGCCCCCTATACGTACAGGCAACATAACTACTATAATACTCACGCGCCCCTATGTAGCAGGAATATAACTACTACTAATATGCCCCCTATGTACAGGAATATAAATTTTCTATACTACTGGCCCCCTATGTACAAGAATATAACTACTATAATACTGCCCCTAGTACAAGAATATAACTATATAATACTGCCCCCTGTGTACAAGAATATTAACTACTATATACTGCCCCGCACAAATTAGTACAAGTATATAACTAGTCTATAGTACTAAAGCCACCTATGTACACTAGAATATAGTCTACTATGAAATTTCCCCTGTGGTACAGGATGGTAACTACGTATAATACTGACTCCTAAAGCCATCTCGTATAGTACAAATCCAAGATATAACATACTATCAAATCCTGGCCACCCTAGTCAAGAAGTTAACTACTATAGAATACTGCCCCCCGCCCTGTGTAAAGAATATAGCTACTATAATGCTGCTACCGCTAGTCATACAGAATATGCTACTTTATACTGGTGCCCCCTATGATACAAGAATGATACTACTAATAATCGCCCCGCATGTACAAGAATATAACTACTATAATACTGCCCCTATGTACAAGAATTATAAACTACTATAATACTGCCCCCCTAATGTACAAGATATAACTTACTGCAATACGTCCCCCTATGTACAAGGAAATAACTCTTACATCTGTCCCCTATGTACAAGAATAGAACTACTATAATACTGCTGCCCCCTAGTGTAAGAATATAACTACTATAATACTGCCCCCGTATGTACGAATATAACTACTTAATACGCCCCCTAGTGTACAGGAATAATACTACTATACTGCCCCCTATGTACAAGAATATAACTACTATAATACTGCCCCTATGTGACAGAATAACTACTATAATACTGCCCCCTATGTACAAGAATGACTACTATAATACTGCCCCCTATGTACGAGGGAATAAACTACTTATAATACTGCCCCCATGGTACAAGGAATAACTATTAACTAACTATAATACTGCCCCTCTATGTAACAACGATATAACTACTATAATCTGCCCCCTATGTACAGGCAATATAACTACTATAATACTGCCCCTCCTATTAAACGAATATAACTCTATAATACTGCCACCCTATGTACAAGAATATAACTACTATAATACTGCCCCCTATGTACAAGAATAACTACTATAAATCTGCCCCTATGTACACGAATATAACCTACTATAATACTGCCCTATGTACAAGAATAAATAACTACTATAATACTACTGCCCCTATGTACAGGATATAACTACTATAATACTGCCCCCTATGTACAAGAATATAATAATAGTTATATTAGAGCTTGTATGTTACCGCCTCTGGTGTATATATATAAGTGCTATTATGCTGTGTAATGAGATAAATCATGTTGTGTATGAGCCTCTTGTTGTTCTTTTTTCCTTCGTCTAATATAAGCTGCTACTTAACACGTAGATATAAATAAAAAAATCTTTTTAGATGATTGTGGGTGGCAGCTCCCACAGTTTTCATCATCGTCCTACATAGAGCATCGGTGAATCCAGGGACTAGCTCTCACTATAGAAAATGCTAATTCCACAGTTTGCATGCTAATCAGGAAAAGAGATGGTTGCCCAGGAGCATCCTGATTTAATCCACAGCTGTGCGTCTCCTCTCCGCGTATCGCCCTGCCTCACATCTGCCGAGATGGTTTGCAATTATCGTAATAATGCAATGGCATTAAACACAAGTCTCCAAAATCCCCATGGATTAATGGTCTGCACCCCTAAAACTTATGTCATAAACCAGCACCCCAATCCACTTGAGCTTCCGGCCCCAGTTACTGAGACATATCTCACACCTCAGCCAGAGCGTGGCAACACACGTGGATCTTGTTTGGTTACTTCTCGGTTTAATCGACAAGAAATACGCATCAATTCCAACAACAATAACAAAAATAACAAAAATTTCCATAAAAAGGCCGACATTTGGTGTTACATTTACTTAAGGGCCACTCCCGATTTGCGTTTTCACCGACGTTTATAGCCCCGAATATTCCGATTTTTGCGGCACAAACATATCCATCCCTAGACATCTGCGCATGCACCGGGATTTTTGGCACACGCGATGGGAATTGTGGCGCATCGGCGTGCAATGCTACAATGGCAATCGGAGGGGCGTGGCCAAACGAATAACCTCTGCGCATCAAAAAAATCACTCATTTAAAAAAAAGAAAGTGTTGCCGCAACTCGCACTTAGACCTTCACTATGATAGACCAGTGAACGTGAGTGCATTTCGGCGGACCTGGGGACACTTCAGCGCAGACGGTCGGAGAACTACCGTAGTGAATCCTGGCCGAGCACAGACCCGAATCCACCGCAGATGAACGCGACCGCTGGAATCACGAATGGACCGGGTAAGTAAATCTGGCCCATTGTTTTCTAACCCATGGCCCTCTGGTTGTTCTGGGGTGTGAAGGGTTTCAGCTCCTTCCAAAGATGGCTTGGCAAGCTCATGGGGTAGTGGACCCCCCTGACCAACGCCCGCGGACTATGAACAAGAGCCGACACCTGGACTAAGTAGCACCCGGTGTTTCTTCAGCCAGAGGCCTACGCAAAGTGGGTTGGACTTGTTGCGGCAAGGTAACCACCAGGTCTTTTCGCACATCGTTCAATTTTAATCCACGGTGATAGCCCATGCCGAGTATAAGACACACCAGGAAAGTTCGTCGGTCAGGGGACAGGCAGGAGATCAGATAGGCAGCAGAGGTTCAGGGCGCAGAGGCAGAGAAATAGGTCAGCTCTGGCAGCAGAGGACTTAAAATGGGAACAGGTCCAGGAGTAAGCTTTCTCTCAGGCATGTTGTCACGAAATCCGTTGGGAATCTTGGGAGAGAGCTGGCTTTTACCCATTTCCGGCCGTGAAAAATCGCCAGCACCATGAGCGGAGCGCTTGGCCTTTAAATAAATCTTCTGAAGCGGAAGCCGGCGCGCACGGTGAGACGGTAAACGTGCGTGCACCTCGCCGCCGGCAGCATGCAGTGATGGGCAGAGTCGGGAACAGGGGCAGAGTAGATACGCTCATTGTGGCGCTATGGCAGCGGAGGATTCACGGTGAGCCCACGACGCGAGACTTGGACGCTCGGATCACCCGGGTGACAATGCTCATGTAGATTTAGTGTCCGAGCGATCCAGAAGTCACGTTCAGATAGTCTCCAACTGTTTTCCCCAGTCTTGGTGTTTTTTAGCTTTAGCCCAACTTTCTGATACGGCAGCGACTCATGCCTCCTAAAATCCCTGGATAGTCTTGGATGTCATTGTCCTCACGTGGAACAGATACAAGACCTCCTTTTCCCGGTCATGGAGCAAGAAGCCCCAGAACAGTAACAGAACCATCCTCCATGTTTCTCTCAGAATATGCTTAATTTTTCCGTCGGTAAACAGATCAATCTGATGTTCCCGCCACAAAAGCCATGAAATGTCCCCAGAGCTTTGTGGCTTCTGACCATGTAGTTTAGACAAATTACAAACCTTGCGTTTTTTTTGATTGTTTTCAGCATGGGTGACTCCCGCATTAAGTCCACTTTGTCTCAAACAACAACTGACTCTTTATATGTTATATTTTTTGCATTTCCGTATTAATAACTCCCCATCTTTAACAATCATTACGTTGTTTTTTGTTGTTCCCATTTCCAGATCTTGGTATTAGGGCTTTTTTTTACTCTTCTGCTACACAAAAGAGTACTTGTCTATTAATGGTATTTATGCCCCTTAAAACAATGGCCCTTTTTTATATTTTACTGTTCCGATTGCTTCTTCATTCCCGGGAGACACCATTCAAAACAAATCGCACGCACTTATTTCTTTTTCTTCCATGTACAGGGCTGTGTGGAACTGATTATTTTCTGCCAAACAACATTGTCCTTTCTCGTAAAGGTATTTAATTTTCCAATGCTGTGCATTGGAAGCGGAAAATTGGCGACATAGTGAATTTTTTTGGCCAAACAGCGACTAATTTTGTAGAATGAGATTTAGTGTGTTTTTGTTGCATGCTTCCAGAAACAATACGCAATCCCATCTAGGCAATGCCCCTTTTCCGCAACAATTTTCTCCTGTAGCTCTCGCCCCGCAGTGCCTCTATGTTCTTGTCTCTACGTCACGCAATTTTCCATAAACATACGATGGGACGGAACCGATTTAAGATTGGTGGAAGTCGCCGAATCGGGTCGCGCCGCGTCCATTCCCTTTAACCTCCTATCCTGCCTGTGGGAAACTATTCGAGAAGGGTAAGCCTGTGACATCGTTTTGGCACGCACCTCTGCTGGACCACCGTCGGGTGCACTGATAACATTACACCCTCCAACACCTTTGAGACACACAGTGATTCGTCTTTGCCGCCTTGTCCTACCCCAATCCCATGTCCTCCACTGCTTGATGATCTTGCTGCACCAGAGAGCCACCATGTACAACTATCCACTGATGCGATGATGTCCGCGGTGGCGCCAAGGGTTAAGGGGATCAGAGGAGATGCATGGACAACGTCCGAGCCTGGGTGCGCAGGAGAACGACTTGAAGGAGGAACTGGAATCAAACACGCAGGCATCAGCGACCTGTTCGACACAACACGCGGTACTACAGGAACGGACACGGCCCTGGAGGAGTGCTGGAACCTTGATGAGCGTATGGGAAACTCAAGACCCCAGGATCATAGGAACGCTGGGAGACCTGGAGCTTATGGGAAATGCTGGAGACACACAGGAAACACAGGAGCAGTCTGGGAACGCTGAGGCATGCGGAGTGTATGGAAAAGCTGGAGACACACAGTGAAGACACGGAGCGTCTGGGACGCAGGATATAGCACAGGAGCGTCTGGGACCACGCGGAGATACACAGAGCGTCTGGAACGCTGGCGACACCATGGGCGTCTGGGAACATATCACTGGAGACAGCAAAGGAAACACAAAGGATCGTCTGGAAAACGCTTTAAGACTTGGTCTCTTTCCAAGAACCTGTCCTACCGCTACTGGTCAATCTGGCTGTCCCTTTCTTTCTTTCTCACCCTAGAAGTTCCTTGGAAACTGCTTAAGATCTGGCGATGCAGGAGGGCAATTTCCCCGTATTATAAGTGAGAGCGCGAGATTAGCCAGTTGCCCATCAGAGGACGATTGCCTTTAATGCTAGAAGAGCCGGGGCTCTTGCGCCACACGGGGAAGCACGGGGTGCCAGTGATCCGAGACAGGATCCAGGAGCTCCGTGACACTGCGCTATTCCTGTTTCAGTGCGGCTATAGGCCGTCGCACCACACATGTCGTGCTCATTGAGATTGAGCAGAATGAGTGCTGTCTCTCGACCCTCTCCATAGATGTAGAGCGGCATCGCACAAAGGCACACAAGCAGTGAGCATCCTTTGATTAAAATACGACCCATGGGCGTATATAATCCCCCATATCATTCCGTGTGATCGCAACCTAAGTCTTCTGCCCAAACAAGGCTGAATGACATGACCAGGGCAGGTCTAGCTGGACACGCCCCTGATGAATCACAGGGAGTGCCGATTGAATCCAAACATTTTGCGGAGGCCATTTAAATTGTTAAACTGCGATTTGATGTCCCAACCAACCTTGGGTTAACCACCCTGTATGAGAGGCGTAGCCAAAGAGCCCTATCCCTACCTCTTCCCGAAACTGTGCCGTAATAACGTCACCTTCGCGAAGGGATACTATGCCATTGACTCTAACCTGTGACGTTGTGTTGACACATTTTATTACAAAGCTTGATCTGTCCCCTGAAAGACACACCACAAATAACCTAAGAAAAAAAACATTTGGTGATCACAAACAAAAAAAGTATGGTCATAGATTTTAAAACAGTAGTAAATTTTGGCTTGGCGGCGCACATTTTTTAAAATTTGATTTGACCAACACTTCCCTTGCTCAAGTTACAATGTCCTGATTCTATAAGGTGTAAAAGGCACTAGACCCTTCTGAAGTTCTCCTGTCTGTCCTGGCTGTGACCAGCGCCTATGCAGCTACCTCCACAGATGACAGTTGTCCATAGTAAAGAAGCCCTGTCGCCGTCCGGTGATTAACCTTGTTTTCTCCAGACGGAGAACAGTGCCCCCTCTTCTTTTGATTTAGCCTGGAACACTTACCACCATAAGTTTTACTTGTATGGCCATTCATATTTTATATAAATTAATCATGTCCCCTTGCAGTCGTCTCTTTTCCAACAACGACTACATCTAGAATATTGAACTTCTTTTTGCCTGATTGGGCATCATCTACTATGGGACACCCAACCTTCTTTAAAGGTGGGTTGCCAGGTATGCGCAGACCAAAGCGGCGCATCACTTGTAATGTAATTAGCGATTAATGCCCTGTGGTCCTGCACAGACCAAAGATTGTCTGGTAGGATGATCAAGAGGCTACTGGGGCGGTGGGTAAACGCACCGTGTCCTCAGCCCGTCCTACTCCGCGCCCCATTGGCTCTTTACAAACAGTTCATCTTAGCGTAAATAAAAGTTAATAAAATATTGCGGACGTTATACTTTATAAATTACCTCGCACCTAACCACCCATCTACCTTTTATAGGTACTCCGGGTGGGTAGTTCCCCTTTAAAAGGAATTGTGTGTGGCTACTGAGCCGTGTATCCTCAGCCCGCTACTCCACGCCCCAGTATGCCTCTTTAGAAATTCTTCATGTTTGGAAATAAAGTTTTAAAAAGTTTCGGGACGTGAGGATTAGCCCTAAAAAGGTCATAGATGCCACCAACCACCCGCTCTAACCTTTTATGTGGTAAATCCGTGGTGGTAGGTTTCCTTTAATCAACAAAAATAGAAGATAATTCTAGCCCAGGCTTGTGCGACTACATCTCTCCTGTTTTATTATTCCGTATGTTTCCCATAAAGATCATAGATCAAAGAAAGCCTCAGCAGGCATGATTAACATTCCGCGACATCTGACATGTAAGGCGCATTTTGTGTAAGTTGTGACCATTTAATGGGTTTTTTTTGACAAATGTTTTTATGTTTTTTTTTTTTTTTTTTTCATTTCAAAGTCTTCGATTGTGCTCTGTTTAAGAAAGAATCTTTTATGAATTAGAAGAGGCTGCATTATAGATGGGGACCCTCTGGCCGCCAGTAACACTCAATTTGATCTCATCTCACCGCCTTTGTTTCCGCTCGACTTTACAACAGATTTTTTGTAACATTTCTGAGCAGCCAGCTAGTACGCACATTTCTAACGTTCTAAATTACTATAAAACAGCAGGCACCACGCCGAGACAATATTGAGGCAATCTCTGGTTAGGTATCATGGTCCCCTGGACCTATAGAACTTGAGGAGACAGAAGATGTACTATTTCTCCTCCACGGGTTTTGCGTTAGGTTAAAATATCTGTAACAGCGACAGCAGCTGAGCACATTAATGGGGGGGTTCAAGGGTCCTCGCTGCTTTCACACCGCGCTTTGATTGCCACAATAGTCTGAATGCTCATATCCAAAAAAGAACCTCTGCATTGTGTTTTTAATTTAATGTAAACGGGGGCAGAGGACACTGATCTGTAGCATTGATTACAACTCAGACACAAACTAATAGGTTTTCGCTGTTCTTATCTAAAAAGGAGGTCTGGACCTCATGGCCGCCTAGGTTACAACGTATACATCCCAGATTTACATCATTTATTAGTATCGATTATTGTCATAATTTTCAACAAAATTATTAGTACGATATTTGAGTATTAATGCGATTGTTTTTATATATTAATTTATTATTTTATTATAATAGTACAAATTTATATATAAATTATATTTTATTTTATTATGTTTATTAATTTAAATTCATTATTATTACACAAGCAATTGTGAATACAGGCGCTCCCCTACTTAAGACACTTAACACTCGACTTACCTGAGACCCTATTACAAACAGCCTCTGGATGTTGGTAATATTTACGTACTTTAGTCCTGGGCTACATACCGGCTGTAACACATTACTCCACAGGTGTCTTGTAATGAAGTTTAGTGTTAATTCCTGGTTTCTTATGCAACACACACTTTTAAAATCCATTGTCCACAGAGACCAAAAAAGTTCTGGCTGTGGGCAGGGGCGGACTGGGAATTTAAAATGGCCCTGGAAAAAACTGTAAAAGTGGCCCCATTTTATGGGCGGAGTCAAGACAAGTGGGTGTGGTCAGACAATATGGGTGGGGTCATAACCGACAAATTGTTGGTATATATAGAATAACACATTTAATCCTGCCTTCTTTATACAAAATAAAACTACTAAAATACGTTTTCCCATATACAAGCTAACTATCTATAATACTGCTCCCTATGTACAAGAATGTAGCTACTATAATACTGCCCCCTATGTACAAGAATATAACTACTATAATACTGCCCCCTATGTACAAGAATATAACTACTATAATACTGCCCCTATGTACAAGAATATAACTACTATAATACTGCCCCTATGTACAAGAATATAACTACTATAATACTGCCCCCTATGTACAAGAATATAATTGCAAAAAAACTGCCTCCTATGTACATGAGCACTTTACATAGAGGGGATGGCAGCAGTCCTGTGTAAGAAAACAAAGGTGGTCAGGCTGCAGCAGGCCATTGTAAAATATGGACCTATGGGGTGCAGCAGACCTGTGTAATTTATCCACATGGCTGCTGCACCCCATGGCAGCATATTATATGCAGGAATGCTGCGCCAGGCCTCCCTATCTTTCCTTCCACAGGACTTCTGTTTCTACCTCGTGTAAAGCAGAAAGTGTCACACTTCGGGCTACACTAAGTACGTTCCAGTATGGCACAATAATGCTTTTCCGGAATTTAAAAAACTAAAAGGGATTAATACGTGGATAACGGCAGGGGTGGTGACGATCTCTCAGTTTTTCGAAATCGTTCGAGCAATTGCAAGAACAATTTAATATTCCCCATCGCGCTTTCTATCAGTATCTCCATTTACGCCATGCGTAGTCAATACAGTTTAAAGAGGAGAACCCGTCAGTTGGGCCCCTCTCCTTTTTGGGATTACTGGAGCTCTCTGATGGCACGAGGGGTCTTATTTCAGCACTATATAATTTGTTGTTATCCAAACACCTGGAAAAATACCCCATTCAGGCTAGACATAAATGGGAAATAGATGTGGGGCAGCTATCAGATGACCAATGGAATGCCATATTAGAAATGACCCCACAGCTGTCTCTTTCCGAGTCTCATAGATACTCACAACTCTTGCTAATTCACAGGGCATACAGGTCGCCTGACCTTCTGCGGAAAATAGGGGTTTGGAATAATGCGAATTGCCCCAAGTGTGGCATAGATGATGCTGGACTGATGCACATGTTTTTGGGGTGTACTAAACTGGGAGAGTACTGGACTGACGTACTGGCACTAATTAGAGAAGTGTACTCTCTGACCCTTCAACCCTCCTCTGTGACCTGTGTGTTGGGTTATTTGGATGAGGCCTGCGATGTCAGACCGGTTAAGTTGGCCATAGCACGCATATTATACCAGGCTCGCAAACTTATAGCAGCACACTGGATCCAGCCTACTGTCCCCTCCTCTGCAGAACTACGCAGCAGACTGAACAATTATATTAGACTAGAACGAGCAGTATACAAAAAGAGAAACACATTAAAGAAATTTGATGCCATTTGGGGAAAATGGATGGATACCCCTGGGTTACCGTCAGGTGCACTTCTGACAGACGCTTTACTGCATATGTAGGGTTATCAAATGTACAGAAAGAATGTTACTGTGGAGAACCTGATACTGGGAAAGGCTACACTTAGGAGCTCAGTCCTTGAATGTTGAGACGAGTGAATACCTTAACGCATAGTGGTCAATTCTATATCTCAGTCTGGGCTGGGGGGGGGAGGAGGGACGGGTGAGGGAGGTGTTTGTGTATTTAATGTCTGTATGTTAAAGATGGTTAAAATTTTCCTATTGTACTCATGCTACCTGTGTGTAGTTATGTCTGTACTGGATTTGTGTACTGAAAATGGAAAATTGGTTAAGTGGTTAATAAAAACAATTTGATTTAAAAAAAGAAAGTGTCACACTTTATACAGGATTGTCAGAAGTGACATTTAGCTACTCACAGGTGATGATCATCTCCATCAGGTATAAAAGTGCACTGATTCTCCAGGATATCACTTGTCGATAAAGAATTCACGCTCACGTTTAGCCGCTACCTTGCAGCTCCTCTGTGAGCCTAAAGACACTACAGTCACTTACACTATAGTGTCACCTGAATAACACTGTGCTCCTAAGTAATATAATATATAGCCCTCACACCACAACTGACCACACTGTGCCCCCATATATATCATACTTGAGGTGAGGCCTGGTGACAGCCGGGGCCCGCGGTACCGGAGTGGCTGGCGGTTGCGGCCTAAGCACGCTATTGTCACGGTGCTTGGTACGGGGGAACCGGAGGGCTGTCCTACAGCCTGGCAGGTCTCCAGCAGGGTGGTGTTGGCAAGAAATGAAGAGGGAGAGGCTGCTATAGCGGATCTCCCTGGGGCAACCCCTTAATGTCCCGAGTGTGAGTCTCTGGGTGATGGACAGGGTGCCGGTGATGAAGGCAGCCGTATTAGCAGGGACCAGACGGAGACAGAAGTTGAAGAAAACAACTTACAGTTCTTTATTTGAACCGGCAGGAACCGCAGCAAACGTGCCTTTAACAGGTAGATGGAGTGCTGAGATGTGAGTTGGAGGGAGCCTCAGGCGATAGTTCACCAGCCTGTATGTAGAGGGCAGGCTGGGAGGCAGCTGTGTCCTGCTAGGAAGCTTCAGCTTGTCCTGTAGGGCTTCAGGTATCACCTTTAAAGGTAAGATGATACCCCTTTTCCTCACTACACTAACTCTAGTCTAATACTCCACTCTTCAGAGGCAGGGGCTAAGCTCTTCCTGCTCTGGTATGGGCTAGACAGAGATTACTCACTCACTCACTCACTAGGATTCTCCTACACCAGAATCTCTCAGAAGATCTGAGAGACTTCTCTCTAGAATGACATACTGGAATCCTCCAGAACAAGTCCTGGCCAGGGGGTTTTACTACCTCCCTTTGGTCAGGTGGTGGCTGCTCCTCCAATCACATCTCAGCTTACAGAGCACAGGATGTAACACATATCATTGGACAACAGCATCTTGCATCATACAAAATACTTAACCTCTGCCTTGCCAGGCAGGATTCACCACTGCAATACCCCTATGTCCTCTCAGGACCATGTAGTGTAAGGTGATTACATGCAGGTGGGACGTATTCGTGTTTGTGTATTTAATGTCTGTATGTTAAAGATGGTTAAAATTTTCCTATTGTACTCATGCTACCTGTGTGTAGTTATGTCTGTACTGGATTTGTGTACTGAAAATGGAAAATTGGTTAAGTGGTTAATAAAAACAATTTGATTTAAAAAAAGAAAGTGTCACACTTTATACAGGATTGTCAGAAGTGACATTTAGCTACTCACAGGTGATGATCATCTCCATCAGGTATAAAAGTGCACTGATTCTCCAGGATATCACTTGTCGATAAAGAATTCACGCTCACGTTTAGCCGCTACCTTGCAGCTCCTCTGTGAGCCTAAAGACACTACAGTCACTTACACTATAGTGTCACCTGAATAACACTGTGCTCCTAAGTAATATAATATATACCCCTCACACCACAACTGACCACACTGTGCCCCCATATATATCATATATACCCCTCACACCACAACTGACCACACTGTCCCCACATATATCATATATACCCCTCACACCACAACTGACCACACTGTGCCCCCATATATATCATATATACCCCTCACACCACAACTGACCACACTGTGCCCCTACATATATCATATATATCCCTCACACCACAACTGACCACAATGTACCCCCACATATATCATATATAGCCCTCACACCACAACTGCAGGGTAGCGCCAGCCAGTATATACTAACAGAGACCAACAGGGTAGCGCCAGCCTGTATATACTAACAGAGACCAACAGGGCAGCACCAGCCTGTATATACTAACAGAGACGTGGCAGAGATGGGCAGCACAGGGACGCCCTGCATCATGTATAACCATTATGCTTGAAAAATTTTCCTGGGCATACTAACAGACACAAACAGGGCAGCGCCAGCCTGTATATACTAACAGAGACCAACAGGGCAGGGCCAGCCTGTATATACTAACAGAGAAGTGAAATCTTCTCACCACACAGACCACGCAGACATCAAAGATAAAGCTACCTCTAAGGCAACTCATACATTGCATTGAATAGCATGTTTTTGTATGAAACACAAGACTACAAAGTTGCACAGTACTGCTCAGTACAATATACAGAAGCTTATTATGCTTTATTAACCAGTTCAGGACCAGGCCATTTCTTGTTTTTTCATTTCCATTTTTCTCTCCCCATCTTCAAAATTCTATAACTTTTTCATTTTTACGTAAAGAGCTCTGTGATGGCTTGTTTTCTGCGAATCAAATTGCACTTTATAGTGATGGTATTGAATATTCCATGCCGTGTACTGGGAAGCAGGAAAAAAATTTCAAATGCAGTGAAAATGATGAAAAAACGCATTTTCTTGTGGGCTTGGGTTCTACGGCTTTTACTGAGTGCCCCAAATGACATGTCTATTTTATTCTTTGGGTCGACACGATTACGCGGATACCAAATTTTTATAGGTTTTATAATGTTTTCATACTTTTACAAAAATTAAAACCTCCTGTACAAATTTATTTTTTTTTTTTCCATCTTCTGGCGCTAAAAACTTTTTTATACTTTGTTGTACGGAGCTGTGAGTGGTGTCATTTTTGCGATTTTTTTATGTTATGTCATTTTTAGGACTGTGCGACCTTTTGATCACTTTTTAAAATATTTTTCAAAATGGCAAAGAAGTACCATTTGCGACTTTCCGTTACGGGGTTAAATGCAGTGAAAAACCATTATTATATTTTGATAGATCAAGCATTGGATCCGTCCATACCTAATGTGTTTATGATTTTTACTGTTTATTTATATGTGTGTGTGCAGTATACATGTGGCGTGTGCATGGTGTCGGGGTGCGTGTGCAGTATACATGTGGCGTGTGCATGGTGTCGAGTGCGTGTGTGCAGTATACATGTGGCATGATATACACACACAGACACATGCACACACTAAATATATACTGTATACACACAGACACATGCACACACTACATATATACTTTATACACACACCCTGACACCATGCACACACTACATATATACTTTATACACACACCCTGACACCATGCACACACTACATATATACTGTATACACACACTGACACATGCACACCTACACATATACTGTACACACACACTGACACCATGCACACACTATATATATATATACTGTATACACACAGTGACACCATGCACACACTACATATATACTGTATACACACCCTGACACCATGCACACACAATATATATACTGTATACACACACAGACACATGCACACACTACATATATACTGTATACACACACTGACACCATACACACATTACATATATACTGTATGCACACCCTGACACCATGCACACACTACATATACATACCACCCAACATTTGTGAAAGGGAAAGTGGGACAAAATGCCGCGGCGATCCCACTAAGCCACACCCCCAACCACTCCCTGGCCACGCCCCAAATTTTAGCCATATTATAATAATAAAAATCATCTCAATAAAAAAAATAATAAAATTATCCTCAGTGGGATTTGAACCCAGTACCTGCAGTGTCCATGTACAATAATGACACAGCGCCCCAACCAACTGAGCTATAATCTCAGTTATTAACAAGGTGTAGAATTTTGGTAACTAAGAACTATGACTACTGTTACACTGTGACACAGATTTAATGCTTTGGTATATAGGGAGGGATCTTCTCAGAGATGATTGTAATTATTGAGACTATTATTATTATTATTGAGATGATTATTATTTTCACTATTATTAATAATCATCTCCATAATAATAAAAAAATAATAAAATTTATAATAATAATAATAGTCTCAATAATTACAATAATAATCTCTGAGAAGATCCCTCTCTATCAGTGCATTAGTCTGTGTCACAATGTAACAGTGGCAGATAACACTTCTTAGTTACCAAAAATCCTATGATAAGTATCACTGGGCTTATAGCTCAGTTGGTTAAGGCTCCTGTCTACAGTGCAGAGGGTCCCAGGTTCGAATTTCAGCCTGGGCCAAACTTTATTTAATTTAAATAAAGAGCTTGTGTCTGGGGAAGCCCTGGACACCATATATGGACAGATGCTGATCTGAGCCTGATGACGTGGTCCCTGCTCTCCGCTGAGCCGACACTTCTCTGAAAAGGATTCCGTGCCCGATGTCTGCTCTGGGGAACCCTAGGAGATGCAGTGACCATATATGGATAGAGATCTGAACCTGATGACGTGGCCCCTGCTCTCTCCGCTAACCCGACACTTCTCTGAAAAGGGTTCCCTGCCCGATGTCTGTAGAAGCCATTCTTTACTATCAGTTCTGGCTTTCAAAGTATTTACTATGCGGACACAGCGCCGGGACACAGCGGGACCTGGGAAGAAAATCCGTGACAATCTCATAGCTGCCCGTGAAAAACGGGACTTTCCCGGCAAAATCGGGACGGTTGAGAGCTATGCATATATACTGTATACACACACTGACACCATGTGCACACTACATACTGTATATACTAACAGAGACCAACAGGGCAGCGCCAGCCTGTATATACTAACAATGACCCACAGGGAAGTGCTAGCCTGTATATACTAACAGAGACCAACAGGGCAGCCCCAGCCTGTATATACTAACAGAGACCAACAGGGCAGCCCCAGCCTGTATATACTAACAGAGACCAACAGAGCAGCGCCAGCCTGTATATACTAACAATGACCCACAGGGCAGTGCCAGCCTGTATATACTTACAGAGACCAACAGGGCAGCTCCAGCTGGTAAATACTAACATAGACCAATGGGGCAGCACCAGCCTGTATATACTAACAGAGACCAACAGGGCAGCTCCAGCTGGTAAATACTAACATAGACCAACAGGGCAGCTCCAGCTGGTAAATACTAACATAGACCAACAGGGCAGCTCCAGCTGGTAAATACTAACAGAGACCAATAGGGCAGTGCCAGCCTCTATATACTAACAGAGACCAACAGGGCAGTGCCAGCCTCTATATACTAACAGAGACCTACAGGGTAGTTCCAGCCTTTATATACTAACAGAGACCAACAAGGCATCCCTAGGACACCAGACACTCTAGTACTAGGGAACACTTGTGATATTACTGACTCCCCACACTCGATTAAATGGTTGGGGATAGCTTTGGAAGTAGATCGATGTATGCTTATTTGTGCCTGGAAGTCCCCTAAAAAGCCATTAACTAAAGAATGGGAAAACAGATTAAATAGAATTAAACATTTTGAGAAAATTAAATTCGCAGAATTAGGGAAAGAGGAAATTTTGGCGTAAGCGATGGCTATGCAACAATAAGATGCCCAGTTCGAGAATATCTTAGAGTATAGATCACTCAAGCATGGACAATTCTTTGAATATTGTGGGTTTTTTTCTTACTGACTGACGGGGAGGGGGTAAAAGAAATATTCTATATGTAAATATATAAAAATAACTTTTTTATACTTTGTTGTACGGAGCTGTGAGTGGTGTCATTTTTGCGATTTTTGATAATGTTTTCAATTATATCATTTTTAGGACTGTGCGACCTTTTGATCACTTTTTATAGCTTTTTAAAATATTTTTTAAAATGGCAAAGAAGTACCTTTGCGACTTGGGGCGCTATTTTCCGTTACGGGGTTAAATGCAGTGAAAAACCATTATTATATTTAATAATATGATTATGATTTTTACTGTTTATTTATATCAGTTCTAGGGAAAAAGGGGATTATTAGAATTTTTAGATTTTTAAAATTTTTTTTTTACTATTTTTCAGACTCCCTAGGGTACTTTAACCCAGGTTGTCTGATCAATCCTATCATATACTGCCATAATACAGTATGGCTCATTTTTTATCATCACTGAGCTTAACGTTTTTTCAATGTAGTCATATTAAAGATTTTTAGCAGTACCATGTGGGGTACATATAGCGAATTGGAAATTTTCCACCCCTTTCTTTCATAGGGTTTAAAAAAAAATAACATGATTTGATGTGTTTTTTTTCACATTCTATTTTGTAAACAAAGGGAAATCAACCAAGCACAATGACAGTGTGGTTGTGTAGCAGAGAAAAATGTATTTATTTTTTAAAATATTTTGAAAAAGCATAACATTATTTTTATTACTCGATTGACAAAGTTTAGTGAAGGATTGTTCTTATGGGATAGGCATTAGAGTTCATTTTGGTATTCAAACATATTTTAATAGCTCTTTAGGCATCCTTTTAACCCCTCAATGATGTGTGACGTATTACTACGTCACACGTCGGCTGCAAGTGATTGGAGAGGGCTCACAGGCTAAGCCCTCTCCATAGACCGTGAGCGTTTGCTGCATATTGCAAAAACACCCACTGGTGACCCCAAAAAATGTAAATCACCCCTTTCCCTAGAACTGATATAAATATAAATAAACAGTAAAAATCAAAGTAAAAAATTCCTCCAGCTGAAAGTAGTAGTCTGACAGACAACAATAGTTAACAATAGCCAATTTTACACAGCACTAACCAAACTAACCCCTACAATTTCCATAAAAGCATTATTATGGTTATTTCATAGCTTGTAAAGGGGCTAATGACGATGCAATTGCTATGTAAGTTAAGTGCCGTATGTGTGCATAATAACAATAAAATTCTTTAAAAAAAAAAAAAAAAATTTTGTACAGGAAGTTTTCATTTTTGTAAATTTATGAAAGCATTTTAAAACCTATATAAATTTGTTATCCCCGTGATCGCACCAACTCAAAGAATAAAGTAGACCTGTCATTTTGGGTGCACAGTGAAAACCATAAAATCCAAGCCCACAAGAAAACGGCACAAATGCATTTTTTCAGCAATTTCACTGCATTTGGAATTTTTTTCCCAGTTTACCGGGGTACACAGAATGGAATATTAAATAGCATCTCTATGAAGTGCAATTTGTTCCACAGAAAACAAGCCCTCACACAGCTCTTTACATGGAAAAATAAAAAAGTTATAGAGTTTTAAAGTTGGGGAATGAAAAATGAAAACGCAAAAACGAAAAAGGTGGGAAAACAGAAAGCCCCCATTTCAAAGAAGCTGTTTTTCTTATTTTGCCTTAATTGTTTGCAAAGTACCTCAAGTAATTGTAGAGCAAACAATTATGTTAATGTGGATACCAGGTTTACAGATTTATCAATTATTTTTTAAAGTAATTTTGAATGAGGCCCATACACGACCACAATAAAATGTCATGTTGGTGTTAATCAAGTGGACACACATGACCTACAGGTCTACTACTTGTATTGACAGAGAAAATAATAACCAAATATTTTATTAAATGACTTCCTTCCCTGCCATGGTCTCATACTTGGTGCATGCTCAGATTCCTTCCAATGAGAGAAGAGCTGGAGTATTCTACATTGTACCGCCTCAGGGAGGTGTAGACACCTCTTATGATGCTGGTATTCCATTCGCAACTTCGATCTTTCCAGATTGGCTGCTGTTATGTCTTTTATATATTATGTGCTCTCCTAGGAGGTCAGATCGCTCCTACCATATACTGCAATACTACAGTATTGCAATATATGGCGTTTTTGCAGGTCTTACATTACAATGAGCCACTGGCTCATTGTAACGAACCTGCATAAACCATGTAGCCTCGTGTCAAGAGAAGACCCGAGGCTACCATGGTAACCGATCGCCGCCCCCCGATGACGTTCGGGGGCGTGGCGATCGAAAAAAAGATGGCGGCGCCCGCGCGCCGCCGTCTTTTAAACGCCGCCCGCGACTTTGCGGGCGGCGTTTAGAGGGTTAATAGCCGCGATCGGTGCAAGCACCGACCGCGGTTATTAGCGGTGGGGGTTTTGTGCAAAATGCAAAAACCCCCACCTCTGTATGAAGAGGACTCAGCCCGTGAGCCCTCTTCATACTTCCCTTATACCTCTGCGCCGTAGAGCTACGGCGCAGAGCGTTAAGGGGTTAAAACCTATCAAAAAATAAACAAGCGTAACAGCCAAACTACACACCACTCCCCCTTTTATTTCTCTAATCTATGAAGCCGAACATAAGAACGAAACCTCCTAGACTCCCATCGCCCAATTCTCTTGATATCTGCCTTCGACAAACCCACCTAGCTGCCTCAGTCGCCGCTCCAATGCGAAAAGAATGCGAACAATACTCCTTCGCATTTAACCCCAACAAATTCAAACACCTTCTAAAAACTGCAACAAACTGAAATCTAGACAAGGCCTTCCCATTCTGATGAACCAATAACGCATCCCCTGTTGCTGGACGGAATGACAAAAAGGACTCAAGGCACTCCACCGGACAGCCCACAAACCCAGGCACCCGTCGTAGGCGCACCAAAAAACCCCGACCCGAGCGATCCGTTTTAGCGTCCAGCAACACAATCCTAACCTCACCATCCACACACTGCACGTTCCGCAACTGAATACCCCCGCTGCGAGAGCAGCTTCCACTCACCAACTCACTAATCCTGAACGCCCCAAAAAATGCCCAAGAGTATGCCAATGTAAACAAACAGCCCTCGTACTCTGACACACAGACCTCCCGAATTTTTCCTACCAAATCCTTCAAAAGATCAAAAGATACAGGTTCTTCTACAGTCCGCCCTAGTATAAGGCCCTTCTTGTTTGTAAACCTTCACCGCTTTGCTTCACTGAAACCTGAGTCGGAATCCTCCTCCCCCCGTCAATTTAAACAAAAAGGCAAAGACGCCAAGGTTCCTCTGAAACCAGGCAACAGAAGCCCCATTTCAAACAGCCGTAGGCCAAAAAAACAAACAAAACAGACTCTCGACTAGATGACCCGACTGCACACCACTTCATAAGCAATAAAAAAACACAAATCATCACGCCATACCTATGGTAGGAAACCCAAGTCGAGGGGTAAAGACACCTGCTGAACCCATGGGAATAATTCAAACGATCACGCTCCACAAATGCTCGGACACTTGACCGACCGCAACGACGCCCCCGGAACCAACTCACGGAAAACTGACCAGATGCAATCGAGACAAAGCATCCTCCACTTCATATCTAACACCTGGACCGAGTACCGCCGAACCGGAAAAAAATACACATTCAAACGAAGGCACAAACAACACCAAATGCCGCAAACAACACGATGGGAATGGGGAGGCGCTTGACGTTGTTTGTTCAAACAAGTAAACCACCTGACATGTTGTCACAATAGAAGACCACACCTGTTGCTCATGGCTACCCCACATTCCAAGGACACCACAATCGGAAAAATAACTCCAGCAGACACAAATAGCCGCAGCCTCTGTTAGGGCCACCACTCGGGCCAAGACCCCACACTCCATTCCCCTTGAAAAAACGCCCCGGAACTATAGCACATGCAGCAGAATCTGTCACACAAATGAAGCTTTGCAGTAATAACGGGCTCGCCAGCCACAATGCTCCCATTGTAAGGCAACCAACAACTCGTCCTCCAAAACACAACAATCCGCAAATCGCTCTGTGCTCCTTCTTAGCCGAAAAACAAAGTGTTCCGGCACGCTAACAAACAGCCGTGCCTGCGCCAATCTCCGACAGGAAAAACCCGCCCCATGGGCATAATTCGACAGGACTGCACTTGCCGCAATGTCAACTTCAACTTCACCAACGCCTCACTAAACCACAAGAGGCAACTCCCCAACTCTTCTCTGGGCAAACGACATTCCATAGCAATTCGAATCCAACTTCTATACCCAAAAAAACACAGCTTCGTGGCGGACCCTTCGGTAAGGTCTAACGCCATACGGCACCCCGAAAAAGCCCCAAACGTTTGACAAAGTGGACACAAGACTTGACACTATACTCTCTGCCGGGCCCACACACAAAAAATCGGCTAACCCTAAATAGTGAACGAACCCAGCACCACCAGACAATCCCTAACCACCCATACAGAAAGAAAACGTACTAAACCCTCAAAATAGGCAATTGAGATTTAGAACACCCATCGGCAGACAGCCATCAACATAGTAAAACCCCCTTCAAAAATAACACCCCCTAACAAAGCAATTGATTAGGGAGCTTACCGATAACAAGCGTTAATGCAGCCTCAATGTCCGCTGTTTCCCTCCTCCTTTTTTTTCCTTTTCTTTTTTGCCATCAAAAGCTCCTCTTCCAGTGCCCAACCGAACTCACAGCCTCACGAATGAAGTATAGCCAAACCCGAACTCATAGCGGATATATAGCATCATTCACGAACCCCCCCGCGGGTAAGGGGTAAGTAAGACAATGATTGCTCAGGCGGGATTACTTTCCCTCCTCTATTAGGAACTACACCCAGTTGGGGAAACCCGTACAGTCCAAAACCGGTGGATTAAAAACAAAAAAAAAAGGGGCCTACTTACGCCCAACCTATTCCTTCTGCAACTTCTCGAACCACTCCGGGGATTCACCGCAGATTTCAAATTCTTGCAAAAAATGCTTTCTCCCCCTCCTTAAGGCTCATTAAAACCATCCTGAAAGCCTGGAATAACAACCACGCTTTTCTTTCTTTGGATAATCTCTCGAGCCACGCATCCATTACACCGAGCCTCACCGAGTCAACCCCTTTTTGAAGCACCATCACCCGACCCCGGTCCCTTTCTCTCTAAAGCAACGAGACAAGGGGTGGTTGATACCCCAGCATACAGAGCACTCGTGCTTGAAGGTCCAAGAGCATCCCCAAGTACAGTTACCCTCGTTAACCTCCAACAAAACTCCTTTTTCCGCTGCCCGACGGGGGGTTCCAGTATTGATCCGTCGGGCCCCGGTTGAAAGGGTTGTGACCAAGCCACTGCCACCCACCCAAGTATGAACTCTTCGGCGCCGGCTTTGGCGCCGTCATTCAACCTCATCCACAAACCCCAATATCCCTATGCCCCCATTCTGTGGGGAAGGATATCCACAGCCATTCTTTGACGAAAAAATGTTCGTATATCTAAGCCACGCTATCCCTCCATACGTCTTGTACGGCCTCCCTATAGGTTTCCTGATGACAAAACAACCAGAGCACCATTCAGGATGCTTCCCCAAGGACATACCCTAAAATAGAAAACGCAGCAGCCAATTCCCTGACTCTATGAGGAATCAGCCTGGGTAGCGGCGCCTTCTTCATTCTCACTCATTACGATTGCTCCTTACCTTTTCCCAACGCTCTACACTAAAAACGCTCTAAAAGGCAACAACGTAAAATGTCCAGGTTCTCCCTTTTCCATATTTTATCCTCACTGCTTGTTTTTAAATGACCCCCAAGCGGCACCATGAAACCAATGTACAGTAACCAACGCCGCGTCCGAAAAACCGGCAACGGCAACCAGGCAACAATTTTGGAGATCATTCTGACTCTGCTGCCGGGCTTTTGCCCCAATCACTGCCACCACCGCACTTTTCAACCCGTTTCCGTCACTAACCCAGCGCTAGCGACCACTGAATTTCCGCTCGCCCCTGCGCTAAATACATAAAGTCCCTGCGGGCGTCACCGCCACTACTGCATTAGATGCGTGGGGACACACCTGTGACATCAACCGCTGCATCCCCTGCATAAAAAACTCCGACGAGGCCCTCCACTCGCAACAGCCCCCCCATCAGAAGTATTAGTGGATATATAACTGGACTGTTCATGTGTGTTCTTATGTTGTTGTGTGTGTGCCAGCTGTAGACCTCACTCTTGTAACTGCAAAGCCGCTGACATCCTGGCATTCCAGCCCGGCTTCGCCGTGACTGGCAAGGACGACCCTGGCCCGATGCACTGCTCCACCGATGATATCCTCATGGAGCCATGACGGCACTGCAACCGATGATCATGCTGCCGGCGGCACCCCGGGCCCCACTCTGTCACTGTCGTTCCAAGCGTTTGCAACGCACTTGTGTCCAGCATGCCGCTCAGCGCCACTCTTGCATCTGGTAAGGAAAAAAGACCAGACTAAACCACCACGGACACAACCAGCATCACCGAACCACAGGCGGAGCATTTGCACCATCCCCCCACCCATGCTGCTGAAGGAGGCCCCATAAACGTGCTGAATCAGAAGGAATCAGGACTACATCCGCTTGTACCATGCTGCGCTGCACCCATTTTTTACACGTATAATGGCGGAAGGGGGGAACCCCGACCCCCCCACCCGCTTGCCACGCGCGTGAAGCGCCATGGACGCATCCGAACCGCGGCCTCCTCCCCTCCACTCCCTTCGGTGCATGGGCTGCTGGGGGAATTGTCCCTCCCCAGCACCCCTATCGCGCTGCTGCAGCCGCCCGACGCCTCGGGCCTGGCGCGCGGCTGAAACCTCAACCGCTCCGGATGGTCCGGGTGTGAGAAGAATACCTTCTGCGCTTGGCTCACTCCCGTCGACCCCCGACTTCCGGTTCCAGACTTCCGGACAGTGATGCCCACACACAGCCAGGTACGCCCGGCCACTGGTGACACTCCACGTGCCGCCGCCATATTGGACTTCCACCGCTGAGGAACATCGAACTCCTGACTGCCTAGGCTCACGCATACCGGACCTAACGTTCCTCCGATGACGCCACGGACATCCTCCGACTCTTTTCTGCCGGAACCGCGGGGGAAAGCATATAAATCGCTTTCACAGGTAAGTAGAATTCGTAGCTATAAGGGCAATCGTAAGGGGGGTGGACATCCGAAGGGCTCAGTCTTCAGGGGGTGTTTGCCCTTGATGCCTGGCCCCCCCCCCCCCCCCCCCCCACCGACCGGCCGGACCCACCGTCTTCTCCAGACAAGTAAAGGTGGCCAATCTGCTCCGAATCGCGGCACCCATGGTCTCTCGCTTGCGCCCGCATCTGGCCAAAAATCCTCTAACTCTGCCATCACAGGCCCGGCACCACATGCACAAAAAATACAAAAAACGCCGCACAAAAAATGCAGACCCAAAACCTTGCACACCTCCCCTTACAATTTCTCAAGCCAAAAGATGGCGTGCCCTTACTGCACCCCTTATAATACCATCTAAAGTCTGCAACCCCCAACTAAAACCACCTATCACCTCACTCAAAGTTCAACCCCAATACTCTAACCACCCAGCCTTTTCCTCCACCCAGTCCCCATCCTGTCAGGCCGCATCGCCCAATTCCAGCTATCTCCATGCCTAACAGTACTTTACAAACTGGGGACTTACCTGTAATGTGACCAAATACGAGACCAAAACACCAAATGCATGATTTATACTCAGTGAGGTAATACAATGACCTAGACATATAAATATATATGGGGGGGGGGGGGTCGGGGTCTTTTGGTGGGTCTATTGAGAATTATATTATTGGGGGTCTATTGAAGAAACATTGTTATGGCTGTGAGGAGAATCGCACCAAATATTGGAAGTCCAATTATGGGTCTTAGAGAAAATGGGAACGTGGAGATGGCTTATTAGTGAGGCTTGGTGGTTTGGATGAGTTTCAGCCGAATGAATATATGCTTTTCACTGCAGGGCTACATTCAAGAACCTCGCGGGTTTTCAGTGGGTCTCTGGATGAGCTGAGGGATACCGTTTCTGTATTTACACTTATATATAGCTTTCCTCCCTTGGTTAATGTAGTTATGTCCTTGTCTAGTTGTATGAGTTTGGATGAATGGATTTCGATGTTATGTGTAACCTCAGATGGATTGGTTGGTCTTGTGCACACCAGCTGGAGGGAACAGGATAGGGAGGGGGGGGACCTGCTAGTCGGAGTAAGACATAGGGGCACATTTACAAGGGTCGCGCTGCTCACTCGTCAGATTATGAACTGTAATAAATATAGCAGGCAATTTTTTAACTTATTACTAACCCAAGATGCTACACAAATATATGTCAACAAAGGCTCATTGGAATATTTATCCTTTGCAAGCTAGCCGATGCTCAGGTGCTGTGTGGGTAAAGGGGGTGGTATTTCCATTCAGGAAAATAAATGTATTGTTTGTAAGTTCCAATATACTTTCGGTATCAATTCCTCAGTTTCTCGATCTTATTGCTGTCCTTCTATAGGAAGCATCTTATGTTTACTTCCAGTGCTACAGTAACACACAGCTGAGATTACTCTCTGTGGTACTAACAGAGCAGGCACATGTGTGGACCGTGTGGTATCTACTGGAAAGTAACATATAGAAGCTTTGGTTAGAAGGGACAGCAAACAGAGATATGGAAACCATAATGAATTGAAATTGATCATTCTTATTTATTACAAACAAACAGTAATTTGCCAATAAAAATACCCCTTTAAGGGTCTCATGCCCCCTCCCTCTCAGTCTGGACTGCCACGCAGGCATGGAGCAGGAAGGAAATGGCGCAAAGCTGCAAAAGTAATCAACCAATTTCTTGTAGTGCCAAAAAATTACCCCCATTTGTCTTGTACAGTACCATTAAAAACATGGCATAAAGAGTATATGAAAGTGATAATACCTCATAGTAAGATTAATACTTTACACTCAATATCTGAATTTTTTCACAATGATGCCAGGCAAAGACTTTTGGCAAAGTGAAGTTCTGCTGAAACCTGAGAGTATTTAAAAAAACTAGTAAACATTGGGTTAAGGCGTATTTTGAGATAAAAATTGATGAAAATGAAAACGTATTAGTCGGAAGGCAAGGATGGGAGATGATAAAGTCATAAGAATAATGTAATACCGATCTTGGGATTAATGGTGGTCCCAGTGGTTGAAGCCCACACAGAGAAAGGAGAAATCCTTAAAAGGCGTCGACCCTTCTGAATTTTTAATCATCCACAATAATAAGTTATTGAAGACAAAAAAATGATGTTGAACCTCTTCCGACGGAAGGTATAACGACGTTGCGATGGTACTAGTCAAGAGCGGGCCGTCTGGCTCCAAGTCCAACCTTTCTGTGAATTCAATTGGTAGAATGAATTATTGTAACAACTGTTGTAAATGTCACCAAACCCCTGATATTCACTGTGGGATGTAGTTACAAATAGGGTCAAATGGGGTTTATTTCTTTTGTTTAAGTATGCTATTTCCCTCCAAGATCAGATTGTTAGCACATTCCTTGTAATTTCATCTTCTTATAGTTTTTCTTTTATAATTTATTAATTATTATTAGAATAATTATATTGGTATTTATCTTCTGGAGCCCTGTTGTATTTTTTTTGCAATGTTTAGGAGCAAACTTTCCAGAAGAAGGAACAATTGCAATTTCTTGGGTATCCATTGCAATCATATTGAAAACAACCATGTTCATAATGCTCATTTCACGAACAATGAACCTGAGATAAATTCTCTAGCTAATAAAAATTAGGGAAAGCTTTTTTGGGGGTCTCTCGTGTTATAAATTTTAAACATTAACTGGGGTAACTCTACACTCAAGAAGAAATAGTTGTACACATTTTGGGGGTTTATTCATTTTCTATCTTTTGTGGCCATAAAACAATAGGGTAAAATACATTTATAGGGGAAAATTTCACCTTTTCCTTTTGGGCCTATGGATCAAACATCTTTACAGGACAAATCACATGCAGTATTACATTTGATTAATTATCAAGGGGTTGTTGTTTGTATTACTAAATGTTTGTCAACTTGTTGGGGTTACCCTCTGTTTTGGTACCCACTAGGGCTCTCCAATGCAACTTACCTCTTTCCTTTTGAGCCATTATGCGTTTAACCAATACAAAACGGTTTATATGACACATGGTGGCAATTTAAATCAGGGGGAAATAGTTTTCTCCATGTTTGGGGGCGTTTCATCTTTTACCCCTTGTGCGCTTACAAACATAGGGGTATATAAGTGACTTTTTTGGGGACATTTCATCTTTTTCCTTTTTGGGACATAATTGAATCAAACACTTGCGGGCAAATACACATATTCACATTGAAAAATTCTCCAAGGTGGGTTAATTCCAAAATGGTGTCTCTTTTTGGGGTGCCCCTCTGTTTTTTGATATCACTGGGGCTATCCAACTGCATCCTGACACGTGTAAAAGGGAATTTGTAAAATTTGGTTTCTAAAAGCAAACATTCCCAATTTACCTTCTGAGTCCTTCTAGTTTTTATTGCACCTGGGTATTCTCTGCTTAAGAGAACTAGTTTCATTACATTTAAGGATGTTGTTCATCTCTTATACCTTGTGACTTCTAAAATTTGGGGTAATTATAAAAGTGACTTTCTTTCAGAAAAAACTGTTCACTTTGGCTAAAATTCTACAAGGGTTTTGTTTGTGCTTTTTTTTTTGTACTTCCAAAATGGTGTACTTGTGGGGTCCCTCTGATTGGTCCACTAGGGCCTGCAAATGCATCCTGACTCATGAAAAATTTTCCTTCACGTGCCACACTGTGTCAGTTACACAGCAGGGAGTACAGTGACACACAATGGGTATTGCATATACAGGAGGAATTGCCCAACATGGTAAAATGTATTTTCCTTTTATTAATCCATTTCTGAAGGTGCAAATTTTAGTGTTCAATGAAATCTATTGTAAGATAAAATTACTTTTAGGAATATCATATCCAATATTCTTCACACTCATGAAACGATCATGGGTTAAACAAACTTCCCAAGGTTTGTTGAATCTTTTGAGGGGTGCAGTCTAAAACTGTTGTTGTAATTGTGGGGGTTTCTGTCATGTCGACCTATAAAAGTCACTTCTACAAATTGGCCCTCCCAAAAGTGGAAATTTTTTTACATTTTTGCCAAATTTCAGTTTATTTATAAATCAGTACTAAACACAGGAAGTACAATCTCAAAATACCTGGATATGTTAAATCAGTCCAAAGATACCACTTATAGTGACACATATTAGATTTAACACCTTCCAGAAGGAGATATCCGTCGGTCAGCGCGTGACCTTAGCGCTTAGCGGTGGGGAATATCCGCCGCTGAGATGAGGCCAACTGGCTCTGGATGGATCGGAGCCATACCGGCACGGCAAACACGGGGGCCGGCTTGTTGTAACATGTAGGCAAACACCCCCCGGTAACACCCGTGGTCGGAGATGTGACAGTGAGCTCCGATCATGGTTGTTTAACCGTTAAATGCTTGGTGGTCACCATTTTTAAGGGGGGCTAATTTGCTATGCGCAACTCTGGGGTCCGATTCAGGACCCCAGAGGTGGCCTGCTGGCAGTGCATAAAGATGGCATCAGTGATCTCATCTTAAAGGCACAGTGTAGCCCATGCATGTGCTAATACCCGGCAAGACATCAGTATTGCGAGTTTATCATGACAAGCAATCAGATGATTGCATGTCATGTGCAATGGTGGAAATATGCAAAAGTCTAAAAAAAAAACATTAGTCAATAAAAATAAAGTAAGAAATCAATTAAAATGCCCATAAGCCCGGGCATATTACCCCAAAAAAAGTCTTAAACCATTAACACAAACCCAACCATATATAGTATCACCGCTTCCGTAACAACCCGTAGAATAAAAGTAAATCATATTGAGCCCGCACGATGAAACCCTGTAAAAAAAACCCCGCCAAAAATTATAATTTACAATCAATCTTACAAAAATGTAATAAAAAAGTTATCTAAAATTAGGGTTTACATAGGGTTTAGTTGACAAATTTATAAAATAAAAAAGGAATAAAGAAAAAATATATTAAAGGTCTAGGTATCCCAGTAATCGTATCGACCCATAAAAAAAGATGAAACATGGGATTATTAGGTAAACGGTGAAACGAAAAAAAAAAAAAAACGTCAAAAATCTTGGTACCAGAATTGTGCCTTTTATACTCCTGCTTCTCAAAAACAAGTTCCTACGGTTTCAACACTAGTACGGAACCAACCCACAAATGGTAACATGGAAAAAAAAAGCATCTAGATCCCATGAAAAAAAAATGCCATCAAATGGCCCAGTAACAAAAAAAAGCGACACATGTTATGCCTACAAAGGGGCCAATGAGGCGGAAACTAAAATCTGGCAGCTCAGGGCGCATCTTCCCTTCTGCGGCCTCAGCTGTGCAATCATAAAACACAAGTAACAGCCACATGCCGGGGGGATCTCTGTCCTGAGAGAAAGAAATTGCAGAAACATATTGGGGCCGATTTACTGAACCTCCTTACCCACCTCTCCTCTCTCCGATCTGTCTCCAACTTAACGGTGTCCGACCAATGGGCGATCAGCGGCGCGTTCTCTGCGGTGGGAGGATTCGGGGTCTGGCCGCGGATCCAATAAGGTATTCCTCCGAAGTCCACCAGGTGGCGTTCTGCGCTTGAACGGTCCCCGAGGACTGCTGGAATGCCCTGAAGTTCACCGCGGGCCTATTCCTGGTGAAGTAAGTGCAAGTTCCGCAAACCATCTTTTTTTTTTTAAACTGCATGTTTTTTACGAATCCCTCGGGGTTTTCGTTCGGCCACACCCCCGATTTCCGTCGCGTGCATGCCGCGCCGATGCGCCACAATCCTCTCGGTGCGCAAAATCCCGGGGCCATTACAGGGAAAAATCGTCTCAAACGGAAAGATTGGGAACACGTTTCTTTATCTTTTGGAAATGTATAAATTTTAGGGCTAAAGAACGTACTAATTGGCCCATTTCACATCAATTTTGATTCAATTATATGAAGATCTCAAGGGGTTAACAATCTTCGAAAAGCTGTTGTGCAAATTTGAAATGGGTGAAAAATAGGGTGTTGAGTTAAATATGTAAAAGGTCATTCACAACGGTATTTATCCCCAAATAGTCAACTCTGAAAAATACTTAAAATAATATCGATTTGAAAGCCGCGTGGCATAAAAAAAACTGATCCGAAATTTCAAAAATATGAAAATGCGAAAGTAGACACATGGGAAAATGTATCCAGCATTTATTTAGGTGGTGTAAATCTATCGGCCGGAAAAGCTGTTGTTATTTTTGAATTTCGAAAATGGAAAATTTTACAAAAACCTTTTTTCCTTTTTTTTGTAAATAACGCCAAAAAAACGTTATCTCCAACATTACGCACTAAAACGAAGCACAACATGTGGGGAAAAAGATCTTCAGAATCGCTTTGATAAGAACCAGTGTCCAAAGTTATAACCATATTAAAGCGCCGCAATGTAGAACCAAAAATGGGTCTGAGCCTTAACTACAAAAATGACTGTGTCCTTAAGGTTGTTAAAAAGGGCTTGTCACAGGAAGGTTGCAAAATGGCCAAGGTCATTAAGGGGTTAACAAACCATGGCTTCTATTTCTCAGAGGAAAACAACAACGTAAGACATTCTTTCTCATGGAGGAAAAATGAAAATATTTGGAAATTTGCACTATGAATATTTTTCTTTTTAGACAGAAGAGACTTTGAGCCGAATTATTAAAATTTGTCGTGGTGCGCCAATGTGGGGGGTAAGGGGGTTTAGATTATATGATTTACACATAAGGATAATAGATATTATACCCTATTTTTTGAAACTATAAGACGCACAAAAAATTCTTTGATTTCTCAATCAAAGTATGGCCTGTGTAGGTTCCAGTGTGCTATATATATAGCTTGTACTTACAGACAACAGCTGCCACCTGTGGTAATTCTCCTATAATAGGTGCGCCTTATAATCCGGTTGCCTTATATAGGAACCAAGACGTGGTTTTTAGGCAGGATTTATTGATGGTGCCTTATAATACGGTTAGTAGAAAATTACGGCTTTAATAATATATATATATAAAAACATTTGAATAAACTTATATTTTAAACATTTCCTCAGTTACTTGGTTGGGACTTTGCTGCTTGCAACTCACCCATTGACCCCTCCCCAGATGCAGTTTTAGAACAAATATGAGTTGATTTAGAGGCCTAGTAAGTGGCAGCAAAAGTAAAATCTACTGATTAGAGAGAAATTTGTGACATTTCGCATATTCATCAGTAATCATACCGCACAAGACTTATTGCATCCTTCATCAAAAATCTTTTCGTGCTTAAAAAAGATATAAATCTAATATTTCCCCAGGGCTCAACGGAAGGAATGCTTCCTTCCATGTGTCCGTCCTTCATGATCACCTCTTCCAAACGGTCAGGGTTGTTTTCACACGTTGCAGTTATTAAAACTGCATCGCAATCAACTTGAGGTGGTTTAGGTGCAGTTTGGTCAATTATACAGGTGGAAAGGGTGCGTTTCAACACGTTTGCAGTTAAGGGTGCGGTCACACCGTCGCATTTACCGCATGCGTTTTGAAAAAACGAGTGTCGTACAGCGAGAAGGGAGATTTGCGAATTAAACAGCTGTTAACACCTATCGCGTTACAAAACGCCTTGGTTAAAACGCGATGGTAACGCAAGTTGTTAACAAGCTTAACAACGCATGCGTTAACCCCCGATGTTAACGCAGGCGTAACACGTGTCGTTTTGTAAACGCAAGCGTTAACAGCTGTTTTTTTTAATTAGGCACAATCCCTTCCGCTGTTTGTTGTGTGTAGGGAAACGCGTTTTTTAAACGCATGCGGTAAACGCGAAAGTGTGACCCCGCACCATAAAACTGCATCGCAATCAGATTTGAAGGTGGTTAGTTGCAGTTTTGTCATTGAAACAGGTGAAAAGACATGAAAAGCGAACGCCTACTCTTACCCCGGTTCAGTGAAAATGACATTTGTGGAGAGTAGGTTTCCCCTTAAAAATCAAAAAAATCAACACAGTCAGTTCATGGTCTTTAACCGTTTCAATCAATTGACAAACTGCACCTAAAACACCTTCAAAGCTGAATGCGATGCGTTTTACTGCCAATGTGTGAACGACACCCTGAATACCTCCTTGGCTGGGGACACTCCTGACAGCTTGTACTTGGTTCAGTCGTTGTTTGATTTCTCTCCAAGACTAAGGACTAAATAAGTAATTAAAATTTCAGATCTTATTATAATACTACAGTTTATGCAAACGCCTTTATATTAGATTATGATTCTTGCAACACATGTACAATATGGTGCACCAATCTTATATTATAATTATTTGCAGTTTTAGCCAATGTTCTACTCCAAGAGAGTCAGAACTTAACAACTACAGATCTAGCTCACGTTTTAAGAAAATGACTGTCCCCCCAGAAAAACACATAAATTCATTCCAGAAATAGACTCGGGATCATCAAGTTTTTGTTTCATACAGAGAATTATACCTTACGTCATGTTTTTTTCTAAAAGTAATTATGCTGTATTGTAGTAGAGTAGAACAAGTTTTTTCTAAAAAATATATCATCAAGAAAAAAAAATCAAATAGTTTGGCTAAGAATTCTTTTTAATGGTTTTAAAATGGAACAGAACCAACACATGTCAAATCCCAGATAGTTCCGTCAGTGGCTGCTGGTGGCCTTACCTAAATTCCTTATTATATACACACAAAAAAACAATGGACATTATTGTCACGGCAAGGCAGGGATTAGGACTCATAGGAATATTTTACAAAGACGGCCTTTGGCATCCCCAAGAATTAACACCATATCCGGACACAATGAAAAAATAAAGTAAAACATCACTTTATTAGGATGCTTAAAAAAAGGATTTTGCACTATATTACAAGCTGTTTGTGGCAACAAACCACTGATGCAACAGGACAAACAGTGGATTATTAAAAAGCACAGTTGTGAACTGGGTCATAGGCAGTTTGCAGGTGGTCACAGTGGTATGAAATGTGAGATAGTGGGGACACAATACGGTGGTTCCATATCCACATATAAGAAGTTGCTTATGCCCACTCTTGGCCAGATAAAGAGGACTGTCCTACGCAGTTTGTCTGCACAGTATTGTAACTTATTGTGGTGGATTTTTAAATAAGCCCTAAAAATGACCACCTAGACCATGAATAACAGGTGTTGCCTGTACTGCCCAGCAGGGGCCGCTGTGGTAGAAGGCTGATTGTTATAAGCAATGTATGGAGATCCTCGGTCATATTCGTAGAGATATAGTGGCTCAACGTCTAGGTGTGATCAAGGTCTGATACTATCCTACCCTTATTGCCACTGATGTATAATATTATTGCCACTGCCCTGCCAAGATTCTGCCACTGTTGATTAAAAATTTTCCAAACATTAGCCACCGACATGTTGTCACCAGTACAAACTGGCTTCATCCAAACCCCTATAGATGAAGCCAGTGTACTGGTGAATTGATGTGAAACATGTCGGGGGGCTAATGTTGGAAAATTTAATCAGCGTGGGGTTAGCATCTTAGGCAGACAGTGGCAATAATTATTAATACCATAATTCTTTTTAAGAATCCCTAATAAAAAGTGATTATGTTTTACTTATTTTGTAATTTGGTCCGGATATGGTGTGAATTTGGACTGCCCAAAGGCAGTTTTGTAAAATATATCCTACTCCCTTAGCTCCATCAAAGATCTCAAATTTCAATTCCATCAGTGAATTAAAACGGAGAATTATGTCATAATTTGGAATCAGGAGTAGATTGTAGAATGTAAATGTTGGTGGGAACAATGATACTGCATCTAGCCTATTGCCCCGCTTGACATTAAAGGTCTTACCCCTTAATGGTACGCCAGCTGTACATTGAAGGTAAAGCTCAGCCTTGTAGGGTAAGTTGACAAGGTTGTTCTTCCGGTGGTAATAACTTAAACACTGAGATTGTTTTCTCGGGGAAGATATTGTCGTTTTTGTCAGTTTAATGGTAGTAGTGTCATGTGGGTGATCAGTTCTTTTCTGGGGAGTAAAATATTCAAGTTAACTTAGGAAAAAATGTTGAAAAAAATAAAATTTTCAAAGTTGCCTAAATGTTGCGACAGTTTAGAGCAAAAGAGTCAAACCACAAATCTGGTTTGTAGAAAACATTGCTATGGCCGTCTTTAATCTTCCATAATGTTCGCACGCTTAATCTTTTGTATACCAGGTGAAATGGTTTAAGTTTTAAGTAGCAATTAGTAAATGAGTTGGAATTTTCAATAGATTTGAAAAAATGCTAATTTTGGTGACAATTCAGGGCTGGAAAACCCAAAAAAGGCTTCTTATGTACTAGATACCTCCCAACAAAGTTAGAGCACAAATTGTAATGAACTAACATAAAAACTATTTGAATAAGTAGTTTGAGAAGTCGTGGAGCACTTAATTCGTCCTCCCGGGAAGGCAAACGCAAATGAGGGGAATGGCCTGATTTGAATATTTAAATTTGTTAAGATATTATTATGAGTAGAATAAAATGTCAGATTCAGAAGGAAGGGCATCAAAAGTGTGAGTCTATGGGTGTTGGTGGCAATGGATACAAATGATTTTGTGCGAACAGGTACGATAGAGCATTGTGAATAGCAGTACAATAGAAAACCCTAAACAGCAATGTTGGAGAATACACCCAAATGACTTATTGGGTGGGAGAGGAGATGAAACCACAAGATGGCAAACGTAATACAAAAAAGGAGGAGTAAACTTAGCTTTAGAATAGGTCCCTCTCCCCCCTCCCCTCCCCCCCCTCCCCCCCCCCCCTCCCTCCCTTTTTCTTCCCCCCTCCCCCCCCTCCCTTCCCTCCCCCTCTTTCCCCTCCTCCCTCTTTCTTCTCTTTCTACCCTCACCCTCACCCCCTCCCTCCCCTTTCCCCCTCTCCTTTCCCCCTCCCTTCCGATACAGGTCTCCTACAGTCCTCCCTATAACGGCCTTTCTTGTAACCTTTCACCGCTTGCTTAACTAGGAAACCCTGAGTCGAATGCTCACCAACTGTCAATTTAAACAAAAAAGGCCAAAGCCGCCAAGGTCCTCTGAACCACCGCCATAGAAGCCCCCCTTTCAAACAGCCGTAGCAAAAAACAAAACAAAACAGACTCTCGACTAGATGACCCCCCGACTGCACACCACTCATCAAGCAATAAAAAACAATCACGCCATACCTTCTTGTAGGAAACCCAAGTCGAAGGGGCTAAAGACAACTGAACCCATGGGAATAATTTCAACGCATCATCTCCCACAAATAGCCGAACAAAGTGTTCCGGCCGCTTAACACCAGCCGTCGCCTGCGCCAATCTCCGACAGAAAACCCGCCCCATGGGCATAATTCGACAGGACTGCACTTGCCGCAATGTCAACTTCAACTTCACCAACGCCTCACTAACACAAGAGCGCAACTCCCCCAACTTCTTCTCTGGCAAACGACATTCCATAGCAATCGAATCCAACTCTATACCCAAAAAACACAGCTTCGTGGCTGGACCTTCGGTCTTGTCTACCGCCAACGGCACCCCGAAGCCCTCAAACGTTTCGGACAACGTGGACAACAAGACTTGACACCTATAACTCTCTGCCGGGCCCACACACAAAAAATCGGCTAAATAGTGAATGACCCCAGCACCACCAGACAATTCCCTAACCACCCATTCCAGAAACGTACTAAACGCCTCAAAATAGGCACATGAGATAGAACACCCCATCGGCAGACAGCCATCAACATAGTAACCCCCTTCAAAATAACACCCTAACAAATGCATTGATTCGGGATGTACCGATAACAAGCGTAATGCAGCCTCAATGTCCGCCTTTGCCATCAAAGCTCCTCTTCCAGTCGCCCTAACCAGACTCACAGCCTCATCGAATGAAGTATAACACACCGAACTCATAGCTGGATCTATCGCATCATTCACCGAACCCCCCCGCGGGTAAGACAAATGATGAATCAGGCGATACTTTCCCTCCTTCTTCTTAGGAACTACACCCAGTGGGGAAACCCGTAAATTCCCAACCGGTGGATTAACAAAGGGGCCTAACATACGCCCCAACCTAACTTCCTTCTGCAACTTCTCCCGAACCACTCCCGGGGATTCCTCCGCAGATTTCAAATTCCTTGCAAAAAATGCTGTCTCCCCCTCCTTAAATGGGATCCTAAACCCATCCTGAAAGCCCTGAATTAACAAACACGCCTTTTCTTTATTTGGATATCTCTCGAGCCACGGCATCATTACACCGAGCCTCACCGGAGTCACCCCCTTTTTGAGCACCATCACCCGACCCCTGTCCCTTTCTCTTAAAGCAACGAGACAAGGGGTGGTTGATACCCCCGCATCCAGAGCACTCGTGCTTGAAGGTACAAGAGGATCCCCAAGTACAGTTACCCTCGTTATACCTCCAACAAACTCCTTTTTTCCCGCTGCCCGACGGGGTTCCAGTCTTGGCTCCGTCGGGCCCCGGTTGAAAGGGTGAACCAGCCACTGCCACCCCACCAAAGTATGAACTCTTCGGCGCCGGCTTTGGCGCCGTCATCAACCTCATCCACAACCCAATATCCCTATGCCCCCATTCTAGGGAAGATCTCACAGCCATTCTTTGACGAAACTGTTCGTCATATCTAAGCCACGCTATCCCTCCATACGTCTTGTACGCCTCCCATATAGTTTCCTGATGACAAAACAACCCCGAGCACCATTCAGGATGCTTTTCCCCAATGACACTACCTAAAATAGAAAACGCATGCAGCCAATTCCCGAATTTATGAGGAATCAGCCGGTAGCGGCGCCTCTCTTCATCCTCCTCCTTCCGATGCTCCTTCCCCTTTTCCCAACGCTCTACACTAAAACGCTCTAAAGGCAACAACGTAAAAATGTCCAGGTTCTCCCTTTTCCATATTTTATCCTTCACCTCTTATTTTAAATGACCCCCAAGAGGCCCATCGAAACAAATGTACAAGTTACCCAACGCCGCGTCCGAAACCGGCAACAATTTGGACGCATCATCTGACTTGCTCGCCGGAGCTTTTGCCCCACTCACTGCCACCACCGCACTTTTCAACCCGTTTCCTGTCACTAACCCAGCGCTAGCTGACCCCACTGAATTTCCGCTCGCCCCTGCGCTAATTACCTAAGTCACTGCGGGCGTCACCGCCACTACTGCATTAGATGTCGTGGTCACCCCTGTGACATCAAACGCTGCATCCCCTGCATAAACTCCTGAAGAGGCCCTCCACTAGCAACAGCCCCCCCATCAGAAGTATTAGTGGCTATTATCACTGGAGTGTTATGTGTGTTCGTATGTTGTTGTGTGTGTGCAGCTGTAGACCCACCTGTAACTGCAACGCCGCTGCCTCCTGGCATCAGCCCGGCTTCGCCGTGACCTGCAGCGAGCCCCTGGCCCGATGGCACTGCTCCCACCGATGATATCCCTCCTGGAGCCACTGACGGCACTGCAACCGCTGATCCTGCTGCCGGCGGCACCCCGGGACCCCCTCCTGTCACTGTCAGTCCAAGCGTGCAACGCACTGTGTCCAGCATTGCCGCCTCAGCGCCACTCTGCATCTGGTAAGGAAAAAAGACAGACTAAACACCACGGACACAACCAGCATCACCGAACCACAGCGCGCCTTGCACCATCCCCCCACCCATGCTGCTGTCAGGAGGCCCCATAACGTGCTGCATCAGAGGAATCAGGCCTCCATCCGCTGTACCATGCTGCTGCTGCACCCCTCCACGTATCCTGGCTGAAGGGGGGACCCGACCCCCCCCCACCCGCTGCCACTGCGCGTGAGGCCATGGCCGCATCCGAACCGCGGCCTCCTCCCCTCCACTCCCTTCGGTGCCTGGGCTGCTGGGGGCATTGTCCTCCCCAGCCCCCACTATCGCGCTGCTGCAAGCCGCCGCCGCCCTGCCTGGCGCGCGGCTGACACTCACCGCTCCGGCTGGTCCCCGGTGAGAATCCCTTCTGCGCTGGCTCCTCCCGTCGACCCCCGACTTCCGGTTCCAGACTTCCGGCCAGTGCTGCTCCACCCACCGCCAGGTCCGCCCGCCATCTTGTGACCTCCACGTGCCGCCGCCATCTTGCGCCTTCCACCGCCTGAGGACCTCGAACTCCCTGCTGCCCTAGGACTCCGCATACCGGCCACTCCATCGTCCTCCGATGACGCCACGGACATCCTCCGACTCCTCTTTCTGCCGGAACCGCGGACCGCCTCTCCATCGACTTTCCCGGTAAGTCGACTTCGTCGCTTCTCCTGGCCCTCGTAGGTGACACCGAAGGGCTCAGTCTCTCAGGGGGGTGTTGCCCTTGATGACCTGGCCGACCGCCGGATCCCACCGTCTTCTCCAGCAGTAAAGGTGGCCATCTGCTCCCGCATCCATGCGGCACCCCTGGTCTCCGCTTGCGCCCGCATCTGGGCCAAAAACTCCTCTAACTCTGCCATCACAGTCCCGGCACCACAGGCCACAAAAAATACAAAAAACCGCCGCAAAAAAGTGCAGACCCAAACCTGCACCACCTCCCCTTACAATTTTCTCCAGCCAAAAGATGGCGTGCCCTTCCTGGCACCCCTTATAATCCCTCTAAAGTCTTCACCCCCCAACTAAAACCACCTATCACCTCACTCAAAGTTCAACCCCCCAACTCTAAACCACCCGCCTTTTCCTGCCCTCCCAGCCCATCCTGTCATGGCCGCATTCCGCCCACTTCCAGCTATCTCCATGCTAACAGTACTTTACCTAACCTGGGGACTACCTGTATATGGACAAAAATTACGAGACCAAAACTTACAAATGCATGCTTTATACTTCAGTGAGGTAATACAATGACTTAGACATATAAATATATATGGGGGGGGGGGGGGTCTATTGAGGAATATATATATTGGGGGTCTATTGAAGAACATTGTTATGGCTGTGAGGAGAATCGCACCAAGACTATGGAAGTCCAATTCTGGGTCGATTAGAGAAAAATGGGAAGTGGAGATGGCTTATATTGAGCTGGTGGTTTTGGATGAGTTTCAGCCGAATGAATCATATGCTTTTCAACTGCAGTGGCTACATTCCAGAACTCTGCTGTGTTTTCAGCCTGGGTCTCTGGATGAGCTGAGGGATATCGTTTCTGTATACACTTATATATAGCTTTCCCTCCCTTTGGTTAATGTAGTGTCCTTGTCTAGTTGTATGAGTGTTGGATGAATGGATTTCGAATGTTATGTGTAACCTCAGATGGATGGTTGGTCTTTTGAACACCAGATGGAGGGACCATGATATGTAGGATTATAAGACATAATGGGGCACATTTACAAAGGGTCGCGCTGCTCACTTTCGTCAGATTATGCACCTGTAATAACATATAGCTAGCAATTTAACTTATTACTAACCAAGATGCTACACAAATTATATGTCAACAAAGGCTCATTTGGGAATATTTATCCTTTTGCAAGCTAGCCGATGCTCATGTGCTGGTGTATGTTAAAGGGGTATTTCCATTTCAGGAAATAAATGTTATTGTTTGTAATTTTCCAATATACTTTCGGTATCAATTCCTCCCAGTTTTCTAGATCTCTGCTTGCTGTCCTTCTATAGAAAGCATCTATGTTTACTTCCAGTGTACAGTAACACACAGCTGCGATTACTCTCTGTGATACTAACAAGCCATGCACCTGTGTGACCGTGGTCTACTGGAAGTAAACATAGAAGCTTTCTGTAGAAGGACAGCAACCAGAGATCTGGAAAACCATAATGAATTGAAATTGTATCATTCTTATTTATACAAAAATAACAGTAATTTGCCAAAATAAAAATACCCCTTTAAGGGTCATGCCCCCCTCCCTCTCAGTCTGGACTGCCACGCAGGCATGGAGCAGGAAATGGCGCAGCTGCAAAAGTAATCACAATTTCTTGTAGTGCACAAATAAATTCCCCCCATTTTGTCTGTAAAGTACCATTAAAAACATTGGCATAAAGGAGTATATTGAAAGTGATAATACCTCATAGTAAGATTAATACTTACACTCAATATCTGAATTTTTCACAATATGCAGGAAAGACTTTTGGCCAAAGCTGAAGTTCTGCTGAAACCTGAAGTCTTAAAACTAGATAAACATTTGGTAAGTGCTGTATTTTTATATAAATTGATGAAATGAAAACGTATTAGTCGGAAGGCAATGGATGGGAGATGATTAAAGTCATAAGAATAATGTAATACTCGATCTTGGGATTCATGGTGGTCCCAGTGGTGAAGCCCACACAGGAGAAAGGAGAAATCCTTAAAAGCTTAGACCCTTCTGATTTTTAATTCATCACACTCATAAGTTATGAAGACAAAAAAATGATGAACCTCTTCTCGACGGGAAGGTACTTAACGACGTGCGATGTACTAGTCAAAGAGAGCAGTCCGTACTGGCTCACAAGTCCAACCTTTCTTGTGAATTCACTTTGGTAGAATGAATTATTGTAACAACTGTGTAAATTGATCACCATACCCCTTGATTATTTCACTGTGGGATGTAGTTTTCAAACTAGGGTCACATGTTGGTTTTATTTCTTTTGTTTAAGTATTCTATTTCCCCTCCAAGATTCCAGATTTGTTAGCACATCCTTTGTAATTCTCATCTTCTTATAGTTCTTTCTTTTATATATTATAATTATTATTAGAATAATTATTATTGTTATTTATCATTCTGGAGCCCTGTTGTATTTTTTTTGGCAATCGTTTAGGAGCAAACTTTCCAGAAACAATTGCAATTTCTTGGGTATCCATTGCACATCATATTTGAAAACCACCATGTTCATAATGCTCATTTCACGACATATGACACCTAGCTAAATTCTCTAGCTAATAAAAATTAGGGAAACTTTTTGGGGTCTCCTCCGTTTTATACCACTTATACTGGGGTACCTCTACACTCAAGAGAAATAGTTTTTACACATTTTGGGGGTTATTTCATTTTCTATCTTTTGTGGCCATAAAACATTAGGGGTAAAAATTACCTTTATAGGAAAATTTTCACCTTTTTCCTTTTTAGGGCCTTATTGGATCAAACATCTTTACAGACAAATACACATGCAGTATTACATCTTGATTAATTCTCCAAGGGTGTACTTACCTAAATCGTGTCACTTGTTGGGGTTCCCCTCTGTTTTGGTACCACTAGGGCTCTCCAAATGCAACTTACCTCTTTCCTTTCTGAGCCCTAATGCGTACCCATACAACGTTTTTTATATGCACATGTGTGGCAATTTAAACTCAGGGGAAATAGTTTTCTACATGTTTGGGGGTTGTTTCATCTTTTACCCCTTGTGGCTTACAAACATTAGGGGTATAAGTGACTTTTTTGGGGACATTTTCATCTTTTTCCTTTTTGGGACATAATTGAATCAAACACTTGGGGCAAATACACATATTACACCTTGAAAAATTCTCCAAGGGGTGTAATTTGCAAAATGGTGTCTCTTGTTGGGGTTCCCCTCTGTTTTGTATCACTGGGGCTATCCAACTGCATCCTGACACGTGTAAAGAATTTGTCAAATTTGGTTTCTAAAAGGCAAACATCCCATTTTACCTTCTGAGTCCTTCTACGTTTTATATGCACATGTGTAATTCTATGCTTAAGAGAAATAGTTTCATACATTTAAGGATGTTGTTTCATCTTTTATACCTTGTGACTTATAAAAATTTGGGGTAAAAGTGACTTCTTTCAGAAAATGTTCACTTTGCTAAATTCTCCAAGGGTGTACTTTCCAAAATGGTGTCACTTGTTGGGGTTCCCCTCTGATTTGGTACCACTAGGGCTCTGCAAATGCATCCTGACTCATGAAAACTTTTCCTTCCAAGTGCCACACTGTGTCCGTACAACAGAGTACAGTGACACAATGGGTATTGGCATATACAGGAGGAATTGCACCAAACATTGTAAAATGTATTTTCCTTTTTAATCCATTCTGAAGGTGCAAATTTTAGTGTTCAATGAATCTATTGTAAGATAAAATTACATTTCTGTAATATCATCTCCATATATTCTTCACCCTCATGAAACGCTCATTGGGTTAACAAACTTCCCAAAGGTTGTTTGAATATTTTGAGGGGTGCAGTTTCTAAAATGGTGTAATTTGTGGGGGTTTTCTGTCATGTAGACCTTATAAAGTCACTTCTAACTAAATTGGCCCTCCCAAAAGTTTGAAATTTTTTTTACATTTTTGCCAAATTTCAGTTTATTTAATAAATAAGTACTAACAGGAAGTACAATCTCAAAATCACCTGGATATGTTAAATCATTCCAAAGTTATGACCACTTATAGTGACACATATTAGATTTAACCCCTTCCCAGAAGGATATATCCGCCGGTCAGCGCAGTGACTTAGCGCTTAGCGGTGGATATATCCGCCGCTGAGATGATGCCAACTCGGCTCTGGATCGGAGCCATACCGGCATCGGCAAACACGGGGTGCCGGCTGTAACATGTAGCCAACACCCCCAGTGTAACACCCGTGGTCGGAGTGAGCTCCGATCACTGGTGTTTAACCCGTTAAATGCTGTGGTCACCATTTTCAGGGGCTGCTTATCATTGCTATGGCAACTCTGGGTCCGATCAGGACCCCAGAGGTGCCTGCTGGCAGTGCCTGAAAGATGGCATCAGTGATCTCATCTTAAAGGCACAGTGTCAGCCCATGCATGTGCTAATACCCGGCAATACATCAGTATTGCAGAGTATTATCATGAACAAGCAATCAGATGATTGCATGTTCATGTGCCATGGTGGAAATAGTCAAAAAGTAAAAAAAAAAAATTATTCAATAAAAAATAAAGTAAGAAATCAATAAAATGCCCATAAGCCTCGGGACATATTACCCCAAAAAAGTCTAAACCATAACACAAACCCAACATATATAGTATCACCGCTTCCGTAACAACCCGTAGAATAAAAGTAAATCATTATTGAGCCCGCACGATGAACCCTGTTAAAAAAAACCCCGCCAAAAATTATAATTTTTACCAATTCAATCTTACAAAAAATGTAATAAAAAAGTTATAAAATTAGGGTTTACATTAGGGTTTTATTTGACAAATTTAGTAAAAAGTAAGAAAATATATTCAAGTCTGGTATCCCCGTAATCGTATCGACCCATAAAATAAAGATAACATGATTATTAGGCTAAACGGTGAACACGAAAAAAAAAGTCAAAAATCTGGTACAGAATTGATGCTTTTCTACTCCTGCTCTCAAAAACAAGTTCCTAAGTTTTCAACAATAGGTGATACCAACCCCAAAATGGTAACACTGGAAAAAGCATCTCGTCCCATGAAAAAAAATGCCATCAAATGGCCCCAGTAACAAAAAAGCGAAAATTTTATAGCCTACAAAAGGGGCCAATGAGGAAACTAAAATCCTGGCAGCTCCAGGGCGCTCCTTCCCTTCTGCGCCTCGCTGTGCAATCATAAAACAAGTAACAGCCACATGTGGGGGGATCTCTGTACTTGAGAGAAATTGCAGAACATATTGGGGCAGATTTACTTACCCGGTCCATGCGCGATCCAGCGGCGCGTTCTCTGCGGTGGATTCGGGTCTGGCCGGGATTCACTAAGGTAGTTCCTCCGACGTCCACCAGGTGGCGCTGCTGCGCTGAAGTTCCCCGAGGCCTGCTGGAATGCCCTGAAGTTCACCGGCCTATTCCTGGTGAAGGTAAGTGCAAGTTCCGCAACATTTTTTTTTTAAAATGCATCGTTTTTTCCGAATCCCTCGGGTTTTCGTTCGGCCACACCCCCGATTTCCGTCGCGTGCATGCCGGCGCCGATGCGCCACAATCCTCTCGTGTGCGCCAAAATCCCGGGGCAATACAGGGAAAATCGTCTCAAATCGGAAATATTCGGGTAACACGTCTTTTTATCTTTTGGAAATGTATAAATTTTAGGGCTAAATGAACGTATAACTGGCACAATTTCACCTCCATTTTGATTCAATTACTATGAAGATCTCAAGGGGTTAACAATCTTCCTAAAAGCTGTTTGTGCAAATTTGAAAATGGGTTGATTAAATAGGGTGTTTTTGATGTTAAATATGTAAAATGTCATTCACAACGGTATTTATCCCCAAAATAGTCAATTCTGAAAATACTTAAAATAACTATCGATTTGAAAGCCGCGTGGCATAAAAAAAATGATCCCGACATTTCAAAAATTATGAAAATGTAAAGTAGACACATGGGAAATGTTATCCAGCAATTTATTTAGGTGGTAAATCTATCGGCCTGAAAACGCTGTATTTTTGAATTTCGAAAATGGAAAATTTTACAAAAAAAACATTTTTTCCTTTTTTTTGTAAATAAACGCAAAAAACGTATCATCCAACATTTACGACTAAAACGAAGCACAACATGTGGGGAAAAAGATTCTCAGAATCGCTTTGATAAGTAACAGTGTCCAAAAGTTATAACCATATAAAGCGCCGCAAGTCAGAATCCAAAAAATGGGTCTGAGCCTTAAGCTACAAAATGACTGTGTCCTTAAGGTGTTAAAAAAGGGCTGTCACAGGAAGGTGCAAAATGGCCAAGTCATTAAGGGGTTAACAAACCCTGGCTTCTATTTCTCAGAGGAAACAAATTAAGACATTTTTCTCAATGGATGAAAAATGAAATATTTGGAAATTTGCACTATGAATATTTTTTCTTTTTATGACAGAATAGACTTTGACGCATTATAAAATTCTGTCCGTTTGCTGGCAATGTGGGGGAAGGGGTTTAGATTATATGATTTCCACATTTAAGTATAATAATATATACCATATTTTTTGGACTATAAGACGCACAAAAAATTCTTTGATTTTCTCAGAAATCAAAGGTATGCCTTGTAGTCCAGTGTGCCTTATATATGAGCTGTACTTACAGACAACAGCTGCCACCTGCTGGTCATTCATCCCTATAATCAGGTGCGCCTTATAATCCGGTGTGCCTTATATAGGAACCAAGACGTTTTAGCAGGCATTTATTGATGGTGCCTTATAATCCGGTTAGTACGAAAATTACGGTATATATATATATATATATAAACATTTGAATAAACTTATTATTTTAAACATTTTCCTCATTAATTGGTTGTTGACTTTGCTGCTGCAACTCACCCACTGACCCCTCCCCATGATGCAGTTTAGTAACAAATATGAGTGAATTTTAGAGTCCTATAGTGGCAGAAAAAGTAAAATATACTTTGCTAGAGAGAAATTTGTTACATTTGCATATTCATCAGTAATCATCCGCACAAGACTTATTGCATCTTTCATCACAAATCTTTTCTGCTAAACTATATAAATCTATATTTTCCCCAGGGCTCACTGAATGGAATGCTTTCCATTGTGTCCGTCCTTCATGATACTCTTCCAACTGTCAGGGTGTGTTCACACGTTGCAGTTAAAACTGCATCGCAATCAACTTTGAGGTGGTTTTAGGTGCAGTTTTGTCAATTATACAGGTGAAAGGGTGCGTTCACACGTTGCAGTTAAGGGTGCGGTCACACGTCGCATTTACCGCATGCGTTTAAAAACGCATTGCTACAGCGGAAGGGAGATTTGCCTAATTAAACAGCTGTTAACACCTGCGTTTACAAAACGCCTGCGTTAACCGCGATGTTAACGCACGTGTTAACAATGCGTTAACAACCGCATGCGTTAACCGCGATGTTAACGCATGCGTTAACACTTGCGTTTTGTAAACGCAAGCGTTAACAGCTGTTTAATTTACTGGTGAAACATGTCGGGGGGCTAATGTTTGGAAAATTTTAATCAACAGTGGCAGAATCTTAGGCAGGCAGTGGCAATAATATTAATACCATCAGTTGCAATAGGGATAGATAGTATCAGACCTTGATCACACCTAGACCGTTGAGTCCAATATATCTCTAACGATAGGACTAGGATCTCCATACAGTGCTTATAACAATACAGCCTGCTACCACAGCGGCCCCTGCTGGGGCAGTACAGGCAACACTGTTATTCATGGTCTAGGTGGTCATTTTAGGGCTTTAATCCACACAATAAGTTACATTACTGTAGCAGACAATACTGCTTAGGACAGTCCTCTTTATCTGGCCAAGAGTGGGCATATAGCAATTATTATAGGTGGATATGGACCCCGTATTGTGCCCACTATCTCACATTTCATACCACTGACCACCTGCAAACTGCCTATGACCCAGTTCACACTGTGCTTTTAATCCACTGTTTGTCCTGTGCATCTAGTGGTTTGTGCCACAACAGCTTGTAATATAGTGCAATCTTTTTTTAAGAATCCCTAATAAAAGTGATGTTTTACTTTATTTTTTCATTTGTCCGGATATGGGTTAATCTTGACTGCCCAAAGGCAGTTTTGTAAAATATTATCCTAATCCTTAGCTCCATCAAATATCTCAAATTTCAATTCCATCAGTGAATTAAAACGAGAATATGTCATAATTATGGAAATGATGTAGATATGTAAATGTGTGGTGGTAACAATGATACTGCATCTAGCCTATTGCCCCTGCTTGACATTAAAGGTCTTTAACCCCTTAATGACGCAGCCTGTTTGTAAGTTAAAGCTCAGCCTTTTTATTTTAATTTGACCAGTGTCTCTTCCTGTGGTAATAACTTTTCAACACTTTGAGATTGTTTTCTCGTGAGATATTGTAGTTTATGTTAGTAGTGTCATTTTGGTGATCAGTTTCTTTTTTGGGGAGTAAAAATTCAATAATTTAGGAAAAATGTGAAAAAAATACAATTTTCAAAGTTTTAAATGTTCTACATTTTAGACAAAGAGTCAAACCACAAATCTTTTTTGTAGAAACATTTAGCTATTGGCCTTCTTTATATTTCCATAATTTGTTTTACGCTTCCTTTTTTTTTACCATGTGAAATGGTTTCAAGTTTTAGTAGCAATTTAGTAAATTTAGTTGATTTTCAATAGATTTGAAAAATGCTAATTTTGGTGACAATTCAGTTTGGAAATACCCAATAAAGGCTTATGTACTATATACCCCCACAAGTTACAACATTTTATGAACCTAACATCTCAAACTATTTAATTCAGTATTTGAGAAGTCTGTTAACCCTTTAATTCTTCCTCCGGAGGCAAACAAAGATGGATTGGAGAATTTGAAATTTCAATTTTTGTATAAGATTATTCTTATTTAGCACTAAAATGTACAGATTCAGAAGGAATCCAAAAATTTTTGACCTGCTTCTATGGGGTTTTTGGCATGGCAATTTGGCTACAAATGTTTTGTGGCGCCACAGTGTACTTGAAGAGCCTCTGAAGTAGCAGTACAATAGAAAACCCCTAAACATGACACTGTTTTGGAGACTACACCCCTAAATGAATTTATCTAGGGCTGTAGTGAGCATTTTAACCCCAACATGATGGCAAAAATGTAATACAAATTAAATGGTGCAGAGTAAAATTAGCATTTTTTCAGAAATTTAGTGTCAAATATATAAACTCATGCCACTTTAGACAAACACCCCAAAAAGCATTCTGTTGGTTGTCCCAAGTGACACCATTTTGGAAACTACACCGCTCAAAGAAATTATTTGGGGTTGTGGTAAGCATTTTTTCCAACTTACATTTTATTGAATAATATAAATTTCACAGGAATAAAGATTAGTACTAGAGATGAGCGAGCACTAAAATGCTCGGGTGCTCGTTACTCAAGTCGAACTTTTTCCGATGCTCAAGTGCGCGTTTCAAATAACGAACCCCATTGAAGTGAATGGGAGACACGAGCATTTTTCAAGGGGACCAATAAAATGTGTCATTTTATTGAGAAGTAACTCGAAACGAGCATCGGAAAAAGTCGGTGTTCTAAGTTAGCAGTTGAGGGTTATGTATGAAAGCAGGGAACTGTCCATGGTGCTGAAATGCCTTGTGTCATACTGCACCAGATACATCATAACAATTATTCAGCTGTATTTACAAAACATGCAGCAGCAGCTACAATGTATCCGGCTTACAATTCACTCTGCGAATATCTTTGTGCTCTAAGTGTTCATGGAGAGGAGCAGTGGAGCTTGCAGATCGATATTCTACTATAGTTTAGCGCAGGCAGGCACCTTGCTTGCTCACATGTTCTCCCGAAGTGGATTCTGTCTGCCTGAGCCACAGATTCTCATTCCCCTGCTCATGAATTTACTGACAGAGGTTATTGCTGCTGAAGTAAATTGAATTGGATTGTTTCCATACATGTTTCCATACATCTGCTAACTCGAAACGAGCACTCGAGCGCATCGGAAAAAGTTGGTATTCTAAGTTTGCAGAGGTATGGAAACATCTGCAATGTGTTCTCCACACATATTGTTCTTCACATACAGTGTTCTTCACAATAGTATGTGAAGAACAATATGTGAGGAGAACACATTGCAGATGTTTCCATACATCTGCTAACTCGAAAGGAGCACTCATTCTAATACTCTGACCCAAGTATAAGCCGAGACCCCTAATTTTAACACAAAAAACTGAAAAACCTATTGACTTGAGTATAAGCCGAGGGTAGGAAATGCATTGGTCACAGGCTCCCCAGTATATAGCCAACCAGCCCCCTGTAGTATATAGCCAACAATCCCCCTGTAGTATATAGCCTTCCAGCCCATATAGCATATAGCCTGCCAGCCCCCTGTAGTATATAGCCTGCCAGCCCCCTGTAGTATATAGCCTGCCAACCACCTGTAGTATATAGCCTGTCTGCCCCTTTAGTATATAGTCTGCCAGCCTCCTGTAGTATATAGCCTACCAGCCCCCTGTAGTATATAGGCTGCAGCCCCTACCCCAAATATAATGTCTGTAAGAAAAAAAACAAACAGTGTACAATCCTCTATACAGCGATGCTCCGGTATCGGCTCCCTTTGAGGTAGAACTACCAAGACTAATCCATTCAAATTCCATGAGGGGTGGTATTGTTGAAAGTCCGACCTAAGTCTTAAGGGGAAAGTGTCTATAGAAAAGGAAAAGGAGTGGGGATCTATGTTTCTCCAAGGAAAAGCGTATGCGACACCTGAGCCTTATATCACTTGTAAAGGCCATTGGAGCCAGTATAGATGCTGGCGAACGCCAAATTAGTGAACTGGGGTGTATTGGAACCAACTACAATTTTTCTATCTCTGGCCACCAGTTAAAGGCCAAAAGGGATGTCCATGAGACACTGGGGCACATTTACTTACCCGGTCCATTCGCGTTCCAGCGGCGGCTTCTCGGGCGAGCGTTCGGGTCTTCCGGCGATTCATGAAGGTCCTGCGCCCGATGTCCACCAGGTGTCGCTGCTGCGCCGAGGTCCGCCGAGTTGCGTCGAAGTTCACTGATCTCTTCCTGGTGCATGTGAGTATGGCCCGTGCGACCAATTTTTTTAAAAAAATGTGGCGGTTTTTCCGAATCCGTCGGGTTTTCGTTCGGCCACGCCCCCCGATTTCTGTCGCGTGCATGCCAGCGCCGATGCGCCACATCCGATCGCGTGCGCCAAAAACCCGGGGCAATTCATGGTAAATCGGCGCAAATTGGAAATATTCGGGTAACACGTCGGGAAAACGCGAATCGGGCCCTTAGTAAATGACCCCCTATGTGTTGCAGATGAGTCGCTTAGTACTACAAAGTTGTGTTTGGGAGACCTAAACCACCCTTTGATCTCGGCGCTACTACAACCATTTTCGGTATCCTGTGTCTCTTAGAGCTCCACAAGAAATCTAGTAAGAGTGATTGGATTGTTGGTAGGGCCGTTATCGGAACCCCCACTGGAAGGGTTTCAAATAGGAAGAGGAATCTTGGAAGAACTGACATTTTGATTGCCGCTATCTTCCCTAATAACCACAATTTTAGGGAGCGCCAGCTCTGCAGTTGTTTCCTCATTCTTGGACCAGGGTAGGGTAATTTTCCTTATAAAGGGAAGAGATAGAGGGTGTTTTTAATAGGCGGGGGGACAAGTTTAAGTTTATTTTATACCCAGATACTTCACTATAGGCTGTGATGACTGCATGGAGATTTGGTAAGGAGATAACAGGGTCAGTAAGTGTGAACAATACATCATCGGCAAATAATGCAATTTTAAACTTTGTCTCTACTTACTTTGATTCCCTTAATGTCAGGGTTACCACAGATGTACGCCGCCAATGGCTCTATACTTAATACATAAAGTAAAGGGGACAGGGGGCACCCCTAGCGCCTGGCGTGTCTCATTGTTTATAGGTAAAGGGGTGGAGTGCGCATGGGAAAGTCGAATTTGCGCTGTAGGTACCGAGTATAGACCCTTCAAGGCTTCCATAAAAGGCCCATAGTGATTTACTCTGGGGAAAGACCAAAGCGAGCGAGAGTCCTACATAAAAAATACCAGTTCAAGAGATCAAAGGCATTTTCAGATTCAAGGCTCAGGAGTAAAGCTCTATCAAATAAGTGGCACATTGGGTATTATCCCCCGCCAGCCGATACCTTACAAACCCCACTTAGTCCTGTATCAGCTTTGGGAGCCATCCGCTCAGCCTATCTGCCAGAAGTTTGGTAAAAATTTTAAGGTCAGCATTCAATAAATTGTCTAAGAAGCTTTTCCCTCTGCATCAACGTCTTTCAGGGATCAAGTAGATTGGGACAGTACGTAAGTCTGGTAAGCGATAGTATAAACAAGGTAAGATCTCAGGTTTCTCCATTGTCACTGGCGCTGCGATGTTCACGTGGATCCCTGTTTCCACTTGGTATTGACGCTGACGTGCACCACAATTTATTTTTAAGGCCTGTTTTTTATCTATTTGTGAGTATAATATTAAAACATTTTCTTCACTAATAGAACTCTGCTGCACTATTTTTTCCGTATCCCTTTCTTTCCTATACGGACCACTACGGATAAAGCGGAAACCAAAGGGCTGCGATCGAGTTTCCATCTGGAGGAAATAGTAACTCACACAGCCGCCTGCTGCATACGCCGTGGAAACATGGGATCCACGTGAACTCGCAAGCCATTACACATGGAGACCCTGATGATCTTACCTTGTTATTACATCGCTTACCAGACTTAAGTACTGTCCCACATCTCACATTGATACTAAGACGTTGATGCAGAGGGAAAAGCTTCTTAGACAATTTGTGACTATAAGGAATACTGGACTCCCATTCCTTCCCTTCTCTCATTGCGCCGTCATTTCTGAACAACTAGCCTGATCTTTTGTTTTCCAAAATCTTGTTTTATTTTTCTAGCATTCAATAAATGAATGGGTCTATAGCTTGAGCATTCAGACAGAACTTTACCTAGTTTGGGGATCCCTGTAAAATAGGAGGCAAGCACCGTCTGAGGAATTGGCTCACCCTGTAGGAACCTATTGAACAGCGTAACCATGTGGGAGAGCATAAGGGGGAGATAAGCTTTATAATAAAGATAGGGGAAGCCATCTGAGCCAGGATTTTTACCCCCTGGTAGAGCATGTACAACCTCCTCGCTGTCTCGGATTGCTCCTGACCCTTGTTCCTGCTGCTGCCCCCGGTCCCGGGCCCTGCTCACCTTTCCTGGCTCCGGCGATGTCCTCTCTGGCTCCCGCAGCTCGGCGCGCGCGTCCCCGTCTCCTAGGGCGCGTGCGTGCAGTCACTCTAAGATTTAAAGGGCCAGCGCGCCAATAATTGGCGCTGGCCTGCTATAAGTTTCTGCCCCTTCCTGTGACCCTTGCTGGATCTTTCAGCCTCACAAAGAGAAAGCTTCCTTGCGAGTATTCCTGCGTTCCTGTGTCCTCCAGTGTTCCTCCGTGCCTTCCTGTGTGTTCCTGCTCCCGAGTCCTGTGTTGCCGTGTTACCTGTGTTCCTCCGTGTTGCTGTGTGCCTGTGTTCCTGTGCCTGTGTTCCCATCCCCTTCTGCCTGGACCTCCCGTTGCTGACCCCGGATTGGACTTGACCCTGCATCTCTGCCGCCTGCCTTGACCCTGTGCCTGGACCCGACCACGGTACCTAGACCTCGGCTGCCACCGCGGGTCAGTGGTATCCTGCCGCAGCAAGTCCAACCCGCTTTGCGGCGGGCTCTGGTGAAGACCAGGTACCACTTGGACTCTGGTCCCAGGTGTCGGCTGGTACCACCTCCCGCGGTGGTCCACGGGATTCACTCACCCCGCATCCTGACAGTATCCTAACTTTTTTCAGCTTAGTAGCTAGAGATATCACCTCTCCTATAGGATCGGAGCAGAGGATGTGGAAGGGGTATTGTCTGTAAAGTAGTAAGTAAGAACTCTACGTATATATTCCATAGAGAGTGGAGATATGAGAAGAGTTTCGTATGAGGCGAATTTAGCAGGGTATCTTCTAGCTGTAGTTCTACAAACATTGGCACATGGTCCAACCTGACGGTCAGTTTCAGTCTCTTCTATTTGGAACGGGCAGTGGCGAGATATGAGGATGGCTACTCCTGCCTTTTTAGGAGGGCCATGTGCCATGAATGTCAGGTACCAGTGTTTGGCAAAGTGGAAAGGCCCTGTTGCTGTAAACAGCGTTTCCTGGAGGAACGCTGTATCTGCCTTAGGTGGACGTTTTTATTTCAAAATGAGCCTCCGTTTAACATCCAAGTTAAGTCCCTTAGTATTCAGAGAAAATAATCTAACCATAGTCTATGCAAATCAACCATTTAGCATGGGGCCTCCCAGATGAGCCCGGCCGTAAACTGTTTCCACCCAATGTTGAAGAAATATGGAGAGCAACCTTAATAGAGACATGGGTGAACAGGTTAAACAGTACAGAACTGGTGAACAGGAAAACTTTAAAAAGAATATTTTGAAATAGTGAGGATAGCATATAGTTGATCTCACCGTAAATCTTCCAATAAACAATCCACCACCACACCAGTTGCACCAGCTCCAATACGAGGGAGCAAGAACATTTAGAAAGATTTACTCTGGGGAAAGACATTTACCATATACCATCTTAGTGCAGAGCTAGACTACCTGGCTCGCATCACGGCCTAGGGCCACTATTTAGGGTCTACATACATTAATCCAGCAGTTGAAACCTCAAGAACATGGATCACAGTAAAATAAGAATAATAAAAGAGACAATCAAAGCATGTATTCAGTCCATATCTACTTGCGTTACTGATCTTGTTGCTACTTTTTCTCCACTTGTGGATCAATATTTTGACTTGGATGTTTCTATGTCCAGTTGTATGTGACCAGTCTTTAGGTTAACTTTGTGCTGGTAGCGTGACCATCATAAATGGTCTGCGACACACTGGAGTATTTGGGGATAAAGCACAGTCCCCTTAAATGGTCTCATTCTTCACACATTCATATGTGTACACACCGGCACAAATAGTGGTTTGCATTATTTGGCACTTCAGGATGGGGTACTTCCCCTTTAAGAGCGGCTTGTTGCCACGTAGGAGGTAAGTCTGTGGGTTGGTTGTTGAGACCTGTCAGGTTGCTCTGGAGGGGTTAGCTGAAAAGTATCACAGAAGGTAGATAAGTTCAGGCAGCATAGCATGACTGAGCGGCCATCTTTTCTTGCTGTCAAGCTAAAGGGGAAGCCCCAACGGTAGGGTATAGCTTGGGTTCTCAATAAATCGAGGAACGGCTTCAGGGCCCACTGTTGTTGAAGCATAATCCACAAGAGGTTCTGATAAAGTTGAAGAAGGGAGTAGCATGACAGATGACGTCTCGAGGAGAGCCAGTGGTTTTGGGGCTAAATGCTCTATAAGCACGATCCATCTTAAGCGGAGTGTCCGGTGGTCTGTCCAGAATTGTGTTCAACAGGCGCTGCACGTTGCCCCGAACATACTCTTTGCCTTGTTGTTCTGGAATGCCTCAAATTGTGATGTTGTGGCGGTGTCCTTTGTTATCGAGGTCTTGGACATGACGCCTCAGGTCCCTGTTAATTGAAGCCTGTGTCATCACCTGTTGTTGTAGAGTAGAAAATCCCCGCATTATGTTCATCCTCCAGCAAATCCACTCTCTCTGCTCCACCTGTTGTACGTCTTTATGCATTGTAGCGATTTCCTTGACTTCGTCTACCAACTCCCTACAGTCCTGCTTAGTGGGTAATTAATGAATATAGAGCCACAGTGGATCGTGAAGTGGCGGGACAATTGTGAGGAGCAGAAGAGTAGCATTTTGGCAAGGTTGAGGGTGAGGTCACAAAGGCATGGTTATGTTACACCTCCTGTAAGAAACCTGGGCAATTCATAGGGCGACTTTGAGAACACGATCTTAGTAAATCGCCCCACGCTGCATTATAGTCAATGCACTGTGAACTCCAGTGACCGGTTAGTAAATGTGCCCCATTGTGCCCAGCTCATGCCACTTTAGACAAACACCGCATAAATCATTCTCACTTTTTCCCGAGTATGGCAATGTGCCAATCGATTGACAGGCTGGGGACACGGCAGGGCTGAGAAGGGAAGGAGCGCAAATTTTGCTTTTAGAGCTCCATTTTCATTAGACTACTGTTGGATGCCCCTGTCGTACTAGTACGATAGAAACCCCCGAGAAGTAACTCCATTAGGAAAGGGCACCCCCTAAAAGAATTTATCTAGGGTTGTATGATCATTTTAAACCCTGAGATTCTGGTCCAAATATAATACAAAGTGAATGGGACATTTTTTTCTCAAATGTGCCATTGTGAAGAAATGTATTCAGCCCAACTCATGCCACTGTGGATAAACACCGTAATATCATTCAGCGGGTTATTATGAGTACAGCAATACCTTATATGTGGTAATGGCCCTACAAGATGGAGACACAGCAGGGCTCAGAAGAGAATGGCATTTGGAGCACAAATATATATATATTTTTTTTGGCATCATGAAAAATTTGTATATGCCCTTAGGGATCAGATAATGCATAATCCTGGTTTCTCACGACACTGGTAAATGGTTTGTTTCTTTATGCCCCTTTAAGAGCACACCCTGCACCTCTTCTGTGTTTTCACTTTACTGGCAGTTTGGGGAACTTCTCCTGGAAAGTACTGCCCTGGTACAATGCGTGATGTGGCCTCGCTTCCAGAAGTGCTGCCCCCCCCCCCTCCTGGTTTCCAAAAATCAAATACTTGACAACCACTTCTTGAAATTTCAGGAAAATTCCCCTCTGGCCTGCACGTCCATATAGCACGTAAACATTATACAGTGCCATCTGCATGATGTGCATGGCCAGCTTCTTGTTCCACACCCTCAACTTCCGTTATATGACAGAAGCACCTGGTCTGACAAGTCCACCCCTCCCATGTACCTATTGTACTCCAAAATGCAGTCCGTTTGGTGGTTTCTGTACTGGTATCTTGAACAGGGGCATGGGTGCTGGAGTGCCCATGTATAGTTGTTAATGCAAGGACCTCTCTCTTTTCCTTGTACTTAACACACGATACTGAGCTTAGTTCTCGGCTCTCGTGCCTTCTGAGCTTTCCCCATCAGCAACTTAGGGAGACCTCTCTGATTCCTTCTAACAGTGCCGCATGCCACACGTTTTCTGGAAATGAGGCTCTTGAACAGGGTAGTACTAGTATAAAATGTCCAGGTAGAGCTGGTAGCCCTAGTCCAATAGTGAGTGCACCAAATCCAAGACTATCTTTTCAGCAATTCCCAGGGAGGGGGTCATTCTGGGGGCACTATTCTGAAGTCCTTCCCTTCATATACCCTGAACTTGTAAGCAGTGGCGTAACTAGGAGAGGCGGGGCCCCATAGTAGATTCTTCATGGGGCCCCCTTCCCCTTAAAAAATATTCATACATATACGCACATTTATACAATCACACACATTTATACACGTAAAGACAATACTCATACGCATATGCAACATCCCCCACCAGGGCCTAGCCTTTTCTCGGGGCCTGGAGACAGCCTGGGCCCGCAGTACCTGAGTGGCTGGCGGTTGCGGCCTAAGCACGCTTGTGTCACGGTGCTTGGTATGGGGAACCGGAGGGCTGTCCTGCAGCCTGGCAGGTCTCCAGCAGGGTGGTGTTGGCAAGAAATGATGAGGGAGAGGCTGCTATAGCGGATCTCCCTGGGGCAACCCTTTGGTGTCTAGAGTATGAGTCTCTGTGTGGTGGACAGGGTGCCCGTGATGGTGACAGCCGGAGTAGCAGGGACCAGACGGTGGCAGAGGTTGAACAGAAACACTTACAGTTCTTTATTGGAACCGACAGGAACATCAGCAACGTGCCTTTAACAAGATGGTGGAGTACTGGAGAGGTATTTGGAGGGAGCCACAGGATGTAGATCACCAGCCTGGATGCGATGGCAGGCTGGGAGGTAGCTGTGTCCTAGTAGGATGCTTCAGCTTGATCCTGGATATCTTCAGGTATCACCCTTGAAGGTAGGATGATACCCCTTTCCTCACTACCTAGCTATTAGCTCCACTTCAGGCAGGGGCTAGGCTCTTCCTGCTCTGGTCTGGTGTGCTAGCTGTACAGACTCCGAAGAGTCTGTACTGGAGAGACTCCAGTCTGCTTCTGAGCTACTGCTCAGCTAACTGCCCTCTAGAATATTCTTGGCCAGGGTTTTTATTATCTCCCCTTGGTCAGGTGGTGGCTGCTCCTCCAATTACCTCTCAGCTCACAGAGACAGGATGTAACACAGATCATTGGATACTAGACTTTTACATCATACACAGATTAACTTCTGCCTTGCCAGGCAGGATTAACCACTGCAATGTCCCCTGTGTGATGTGGTGACATGCTATGGGGCTTATTCGCAAGCACTCCTTCGCCATTGCATCGGCGAGGGTGTTGCACATACATATACACTCATATGCACACATTTATGTACTCATATATACATTTATACACTAATACATACAGTATTTACAAACTGTTTATACATACAGTATATTTGCATCAAAGTTGCATACATACTGTTTATATACATACATATAGCATACATACACCAATGTGTATGCACATACTTGCAGTATAAAAACGCTATATACACACATACTGAATCTATATACACATAAATACACACAATGGGGGATATTTATCATACGCTGGCGCGCGTGCTTCTGTGCTTCTCGTGATAGCCCCGCCGCTGCAAATTCGCAGCCCGATACATGAAGAGGCTTCTGCCTCTTCATGTATCGGGCTGCCAGTCGCGTAGAAAAAAACGCAACCGGCGACTTTTCACGTATAAAAAAGTCGCCGGCAGCAGCGAGTGCGCAGGCGCGGGGACAGTAACGCCCCGCGCCGGCCCACTCCCGTCCGGCCGCGCCCCCCGCTCGGCCGGCCGCGCCCCCCCTTCACGCCCCACTGGCATTTGCGATTATTTCAGGGCCTCTGCGCCAGTGGCGGTGCACAGAGGTCCTGATAAATATGCCCCAATGCATATACATACAGCAAGCACATGCATACAGTATATACACACAGACAATGGGGCATATTTATCAGGACCTCTGCGCACCGCCACTGGCGCAGAGGCCCTGAAATAATCGCAAATGCTAGCTTATTGCTAGCTTTTGCGATTATTTTCCCCAATCCGCCACCTTCACGCCAGTGGGGCGTGAAGGGGGGGCGCGGCCACCCGAGCGGGGGGCGCGGCCGGACGGGAGTGGGCCGGCGCGGGGCGTTACTTTCCCCGCGCCTGCGCACTCGCTGCTGCCGGCGACTTTTCATACGTGAAAAGTCGCCGGTTGCGTCTTTTTCTACGCCAGGCAGGGCCTGGCGTAGGATAAACGCTGCGCAACTGGCAGCCCGATATATGAAGAGGCAGAAGCCTCTTCATGTATCGGGCTGCGAATTTGCAGCGGCGGGGCACGAGCACGAGCGCCAGCGTATGATAAATATCCCCCAATATATACAGAAGATACACATATACACCATATGCATGCAAATATATATTTATATGCATGTGTCTACATACAGCATATAACCACACATACAGTATATACAGCATATACACATAGTTTACACACGTATATATGTGCAGTATATAAACACACATGCATACGGTATATACAGCAAATACACTCACATGCAGCATATACACACACATGCAGCATATACACACACCTGCAGCATATACACAAATCATATACTGTACAGCACATATACACATAACTATACATACATATATAGGGACTTGCATGTCTTGCAGACCAGCTGCTATGCAGTGGGGTGGGTCGGTGAGGAGGCTGGTTGTGGCATCATGCCAGCGGGTGGCTGTTTCTTCGGGCTGGTAGGTGGCAGTCGCATCGTGCGGGCATATGCCTCCAGAAGCAGTGTGACGGGCGGGTGGCCGCGGACAGAATGTGCCGGGCGGGTGGCCGCAGAAGCAGTGGGCCAACGCAGTGTGCTGGCCGGGCACCTGCAGAAACAGTGTGCCGGCCGCTGAAGGAGTGTGCTGGCCGGAAGCCCGTCAACTGACTGTGCTGGCCAGGAGGCTGCCGACGCAGTGTGTTGGCCTGGGCGGCCACAGACATAGGGTCTGGCTGGGCGCCCGTGGAAATAGTGTGGCGGCTGGGAGGCTACAGATGGAGGGTGCCGGCTTCGCCCCCGCGGAAGCAGTGTGTCGGTCGGGAGACTGGGGACGACAGAGAGTGCCAGCCGCAGAAGCAGTAGGCCAACGGAGTGTGCTGGCCAGGCACCTGCGGAAGCAGTGTGCCGGCCGGGCGACCGCTGAAGGAGTATGCTGGCCGGGAGTCCGTCGACTGACTGTGCCAGCCAGGAGGCCGCCGACGCAGTGTGTTGGCCTGGGCGGCCGCAGACCGGTGGTGCTGGCTGGGCACAGAAGCAGTGTGCCAACGGAGTGTGGCGGCTGGGAGGCCACAGATGGAGGGTGCCGGCTTCGCCCCCACGGAAGCAGTGTGTCGGTCGGGAGACTGCGGACAGAGAGTGCCTGCTGCCCGGCCACAGAAGCAGTGTGCAGGTTGGGAGCCCGCGAACGGAGATCGGCGGCCGGTTGGCTGTGGACAGAGTGTGGTGGACGGATAGAAAAGGCAGGGCCGCCCACAGATGAAGTGGACAGGTCATGCAGCCGCTGTTGGAGCCGTCTGGAGGTGGGTGCCAAATAAAGTTGGGCCCGCAAATGAAGAGGCCGAGTCCGGCGGCCGCAGATGAGGTCATACATTTTGTCTCGGCTGTTCATCCCGGGCCTCTGTGGCAACTGCTCACACTCTCACACAGCTTATACATCTTCACGCCATACCTTGCCCCATTATTGGGCAGGTACTGGCGGAACTGAAGTCTCCCTATGAAGTCTACATTGTACCAGGGACTCCTCTATCGATATGTGCCTCTGGGGGTATACACTTACATAAATTTGTCACTCAGATACTCTAATATGGGTCGGACCTTATACAATCTATCATATCTGGGTTTATCTTTCGGTGGGCACTGTGCATTGTCGGCATAATGCAAAAACCTATGGATGGATTCAAAGCACATTTTACTCATCTCCATGCAGAACATCGGGGTGTGGTACAGTATGTCTGTTCTTCAATAGTCCCTGTGATTATGGGCTTTTTTACCAGTCCCATAAGAAGTACAATGCCCAATACTTCTCCATCTCTGCTGCACTGACAGGGGTCCCTGTGGGGTTGCACGTAAACAGAAGTGGGATTTTGGGCACTATATTGTGCAGCATAGAGACTGGTCTGGGATACAATCAGACCAATATGGTCCTCACTAAAAAAAAAAAACTTTAAAAAGTCCACTGGACTGAGCCCTGCCGTGTCTCCTTGTATCTTAGAACCGGTCATAAAATCAGGACCTTAGAGGCATAGTTGCTGGGGGTCACCCATGTGGGGTCAGAAGTCCCATGCACTTCAGGAGAAGTCCAATGCACTTCAGGAGAAGCCCCATGCACTTCAGGAGAAGCCCCATGCACTTCAGGAGAAGCCCCATGCACTTCAGGAGAAGCCCCATGCACTTCAGGAGAAGCCCCATGCACTTCAGCAGAAGCCCCAGGCACTTCAGCACTTCTCCAAAAACCACTTTCTTGGGGGATTCTCGGAGTCACTGTGTAAGAACGAGGTGGACAAAAAAAATGGACACTCGTCCCCATAGCAGCTTCCGTATAGGAGGCAATATAGCTCTATGACCCCAAGGCCAAGTACACAAAAACTCCTCCCGATGACAACTACTCCAGAGAACAGCTTCTCCTCTACAGAATGACTCTTCCTCCACACGACTACTCCTCCACCACATAACTACTACTCCTCCACAGAACTACTTCTCCTCCATAGAACTACTACTTCTCCATAGAACTACTACTCCTCCACAGAACTTCTCGTCCTCCTCCACACGACTACTTCTCCTCCACAGAACTACTACTCCTCCATGTGAATACTACTCCACTCAAGTACTCCTCCTCCTAACAGATCACACTTAAAAGTGCGGTTGTGATGGAAGGGAAAACTGACAATGGGGGGGGGGGGGGGATAATAGTGTTTTTGGGGAACAGTAATGGTAACAGATCACTACCACTCCAAAATAACACAAAATAGCAATGTTGGAGAGGGGCTAGTAAGATCTCTGTCACTGACCGCTGTCACTGGCCAGTCTATATTGGTCCTTTGATGTCATCAGAGGATTATTGGCAAGGGATGTTGACCCTTCCCACTGATGTGTCACTCTGTTTCGCTACATATCATGTCTCCCTATCCCTTTGTCGGACGTGGAGCACTAAGTAGTTAAAGAAGTTTTAAGTAAAAAAAAATTGGCAGGCTTCAAGGTTGTGGATCCTCTGGACCACTGCGGACGATGACACAAGCCACTACCTAGGACCGGAGTCTGAGTGGTACCCGGTTTTCACCAGGGCCCGCCGCAAAGCAGGATGGTCTTGCTGCGGCGTGGTACCACCAGGTAGTTCCACAGGTGTGACTTGTCCGCAGTGGCAGCCAAGGTCGAGGTACAAAAAGGCAGGCAGTCTCGTAGTTGGGGACAGGCAGGAGGTCAGGACAGGCAGCACAGGATCGGAGTCAGAGATGTAGCAATAGGTCAAGGCAGGCGGCAAAGGAGTGAAGTCAAAGGCAGAACCGGGGTCACAACGGGGATACACAGAAATAGCACACGGCATAAACAACCTTTCTCTAGGGCACTAAGCACAAAGATCCGGCAGGGATAATAGGAAGAAGCAGGATTAAATAGATTACTTGGAATGGCCAGCGCCAATTAATGGCGGGCTGGCCCTTTAAATCTGCAGAAGCCGGTGCACGCGCGCGCCCTAGGAGTCGGGGACGCGCACATGACCGAAGATGATGGAGCAGCCGCGGCGGGGAGTGCAGAAGCCGGAGCAGGAGCCGGGGTCCGTGAGTCACGCCTGTGGCACGCTGGCGTGGGGTGCGAGGCAATTATCCATTATCATTTTGTTAAGTTCACTCCTTGACAATGAGAACATATCTAAACTGTCTAAAGAATCTTTATCGGATGAGCTGTTCAAATGAAACCAAAATGCAGAAGGTAATAAAATTCATTATTACACGGAAAATGCATCTTGTGGTTCCTATTAAGGGGAACTTTGTGCTATTTTACGAAGTTTCCTTAGAGTTATTAGCTCCAACATTGTTAGATTTCCATTTTTTGAAACCCCACAGTATATTACATTTTATTGAGATGTCAAGAGTAATAGTGCAGAAAGATGTATAGAAACTGAAGTACTTTGATCACACTTCTGTAACGTGGTGTGTTGTATCGTACTTGCTGCTTACTCTTTTCATCCTTCACCTCTAATAATATATCATTAGCTTCATTTGGATATGTAGTATGTAGTTGTATATAGTTTATTAGGGTCCTTTAGCATTTTCTTCATGAAGGACTCGGATAATGGCTCCATTATAAGTTGCATAAAATAAAAATCCCTGAAAGTAGTTACAATACGTCATGTATCTCTGAATAAGTCATTAAACTCTATATGGCCCTCAGGAAGCTGGGCAGAGCTGACATGAAATAAATTGGGATGACACTTTTCATGTTCCTAACCATATGCCACCAATGTCTATCGTGATAAAACAAGAATAAGCTGTCTCTGTCTGAGCAACAAAAAGTTTGACAGCTAAGGAGAGGCACATTCTGAAAGCCTTGTCATGAAGATTAAAAGAACTTGACAGCTTTTAAGTTTAAGTTTTTTTTTTTACTGAAAGCATGTTATTGGAGTTACCTAGAAGGAATATAGTTACACACATAGATAGATGTAATATCTTGCATAATTGACCAACCTAGGATTCTCATTTTTTTTACAGGTACTTAACAGCGATAAGGTATGTCATAAGCTTTTATTTTTCCAAAGAGATTCTCAGTCTTTGCTTTAACATTTTTCATCTGATAAGAAATTTATGTTATCTGAAAAAAAATGAATTGTGATGAGATGAACTTATGGTCAACATATGCATCAACATAAATTACCCAACACAAATATTTGTTGTATATTGATCTTAATAATACGCCTTGTAGTCAACCTCCCTATTTAGGTGTGATGTGCTGCAATATTTCTCAATGAAATGGGTTTGCACTGAAATCATAGGGGGTCATTTACTAAGGGCCCGAATCACGTTTTTACATCGTTTTACCTGAATTTTGCGCCGTTTTTCCATGAATTGCCCCAGGATTTTGGCGCACGCGATCGGATTGTGGCGGATTTTGCACAAAACCCCCACCGCTAATAACCGCGGTCGGTGCTTGCACCGATCGCGGCTATTAACCCTCTAAACGCCCTATTAACCCTCTAATCTTTTTTTCGATCGCCGCGCCCCCGAACGTCATCGGGGGGCGGCGATCGGTTGCCATGGTAGCCTCGTGTCTTCTTTTGACAAGAGGCTATCTGGCTTATGCAGGTTCGTTACAATGAGCCAGTGGCTCATTGTAATGTATGACCTGCAAAAATGCCATATATTGCAATACTGTATTATTGCAGTATATGGTAGGAGCGATCTGACCATCTAGGGTTAATGTACCCTAGATGGTCTAAAAAATAGTGAAAAAAAAAAGAAAAAAAAAAGTTTAAAAAAGAAAAAAAATTAATAAAATATTAAAAGTTCAAATCACCCCCCTTTCCCTAGAACGGATATAAAACATAATAAACAGTAAAAATCACAAACATATTAGGTATCGCCGCGTCCCAAAATGCCCGATCTATCAAAATATAAAAACGGTTACAGGCGGCGGTGACCTCCGAGGCGGGAAATGGCGCCCAAATGTCCGAAATGCGACTTTTACACCTTTTTACATAACATAAAAAATGAAATAAAAAATTATCAAAATGTCGCACAGACCTCAAAATGGTAGCAATGAAAACGTCGCCTCATTTCGCAAAAAATGACCCCTCACACATCTCCATGCGCCAAAGTATGAAAAAGTTATTAGTGTCAGAAGATGGCAAAAAAATTTTTTTCTTTTTTGTACACATTCGTTTAATTTTTGAAAATGTATTAAAACACAATAAAACCTGGCTGGTGGTGGTGGTGTCATGGTGTGGGGAATATTTTCTTGGCACTGTTTGGGCCCCTTGGTACCAATTGAGCATCGTTGCAACACCACAGCCTACCTGAGTATTGTTGCTGACCATGTCCATCCCTTTATGTACGTGATGCATATGATTGAAACATAGTATAATATATACATATAATAAATTCCTATAGTTCAACTAGATTCCATAGTTATCTACAAATATTCAATACCCTATATATTGTGATGTTTTATAAAAATGCTCATACTACCCGATCTTCTAACTTGATTATTAAATTATTAAAGTGCCTTGTGCATTCCAGTTTTATTCCATATGTGATTTTTAAGTCTTAAGAGTACTCTTTAGTATTTATGAAATATGTGAATATTATCCCTACCCTGATGTATGCTTGTGATGTACTGTGATTTGATGTGCTACAGATATATTTATTTTAGTGTCATATATTCGTGAAGTGTCCAATTATATCTCCTTTGTTTTCAGTATAGGATCATTTTCTTTATTAGTGACTGAACAGTGTGCATATAACCAAACTTAGTAATCTTTTAAAAAGCATTTTAATTCAAAATCAATGTTTAGACCCCTCGGGGCCAGGGTGTCCAGTTTATGGATCCCAAATCCTTCTCTTCTGCTTAACTGCCCATATTTTCCTCTCGCCAGTGTGATTTTATTTTTTCAATGCCGCAGAAGGTTAATCCTTTCGGGTCCGAATTATGGAATCTCTTAAAGTGGGCTGAAACACTGTGACTCAATAGTCACTTTTTGATATTTCTACAGTGCTCACCAATCCTGCTTTTAATTTTGCGGCCAGTTCTTCCTACATATCCCATATTACAAGGACAAATTATTAGGTAAACTACATTACTCGTGTTGCATTTCATGTCACAATTAGCTATAATTTTCTGGCCATTGATTTCTATGTTAGTCAAAGAAGATTTAGTTTCTTTACATGCTTTACATTTTTTGCAATATGTAAATTTACCTTTTTTGTCTCTATTGTCCAGTTCTCCTTTCGTATTTATATAGCTCCTTGTGAGTAAGGAGGAAGGAGCCTTACGAAAAATGGTTGTTGGTTTATTTGTTAATTTGGCCCCTATTACAGGGTCTCCTCTCAATATGTGCCAGTATCTGTGAATGATTGATTTCACTTTTAGCGCTTCCTTGGAGAACGTAGTTATAAACAAAGGATTAATGGCTTCACTATTGATATGTTGTTTTGCTGTTCCCTGTTTCTCTAAAAAGAGTTCCTCCGGATACCCCCTTTCCCTAAATCTACTCTTAATAATTTCTGTCTGATTCACCACATCCTGTTTGTTCGTACAATTCCTTTTGATTCTTTTTATTTGACCTCTAGGGATGTTGTTAATCCATGGTTTATGATGACAGCTATCAAATTCGATGAAGCTGTTAACATCTACTTGTTTAAAATAATTCCTACTCTTAATAATGTTCCCTTCACGAAATAATTCCAGATCTAAAAAGTGAATCATATCGTAACTACTTTCATATGTAAACTTTAGATTAAATTCATTAATATTAATATACTCCATGAATATTTCTAGTTCATTCTTCGTTCCCTTCCAAATAATAATGCAGTCGTCAATGAACCGTTTAAAAAGTACAATGTTTCCCCTAAATCTGTTCATATCTCCAAAAACATATTTTTCTTCCCATTTTTCCATGTACAGGTTGGCGAACGACGGGGCAAATTTAGCTCCCATCGCCGTTCCGCCAACCTGTACATAGAATTTATTGTCAAACCAGAAGTAGTTGGATTCTAAACAAAATTTAATTCCTTCCAACAAAAAATATCTCTTCTACCAACTAATTGTCCCAACTGTTTCCAATTTTTCTTTTATAGCCTTGACCCCCAATTTTTGGGGTATCGATGTATATAGTGCTGATACATCACATGAACAGAGTACAAGCTCACTCCCCTGTTCTAGTTGTATGTCTATTAAAATTTTTGTTTTCTCTTAACTCCCTTAATCCTCTTCTCTCTCCTTTGTTTAAGTTGTCCTTCCAATTGCTACTCTTTAGGTTTTTGTAATCTCTTAGCACCAATCTTTTAAAAGTATCTATACAATCATTATTGCCCATGGGTGGAGGGATGAAGTCAGATTTTGTTTTCAACGTAGTATATTCAACAACATTATCCCTAGTATTTACATTTTTATTAATAAAGTATTTCTTTAGATTTATATCCCTTATGTATTTGTTAATGTCGATGTATGTCTGGAATTTACCCATCTTTGCTTCTGGGGCATATTTTAATCCTTTGTTCAACAATGTAATATGGTCTCTGGTTAGTTTCACAGAGCTCAAATTAAAAATCCCTGAACTATCTACATCTCTTTCGTCCTTTTCGTTTCTCCTTTGTTGCTTACTTCTTCTCCCCCCTTGTCTATTTTCTGTTGGGGAAAATTCTGCCTATTCTGCCCAGGACTTTCAATATGTGGGGTAAATCTGTTAAAGGTACACACATTCATTTCTCTAGAATCAGGAAAGTAATCATTTCTCCATTCTCTCCTTGGGGTATAGGAGTTGTACTTTGAAATGTGTCCCTCATGATGATTGTAATTACTGCTACCACCATAATGTTTCCTATATGGAGTATATTCAAATTGCTTTCTGTCCTTATATTGTGGTCTTTTGCCATAATCACTGTATTTTTCTCTATATGGTCTATAGTTATTTCTATATTCTCTAAACTCCATATCACGCCTGTATCCTTCTCTGTTAGGCCGCAATTCATGTTGTCTATCCATTTTCCTTCTATTGGTATTAGTTGAAGTCAATTTCTCATCTCTCCTCATAATGTTCCTAGCTGTCTGGTGAACAATCTCCCCATTTTCTACAGGTTTTCTTTCATCAGTATTTACCGTTGTGCCTTCATCCATATTTACATTATTTTTCTATTCCATCTGTAAACATTATCTGCATAATCTCTCTTGATTTTATTGAGTTTTTTAAACTTCCTCGACTTAATTTCTTGTTCTGCCTTTTTCACATTTTTTGACACAAGTTCGACATTTCTATATAGTCCTCTAGCCCTTTAAAAGGTTCTAATTTCATTTTGAATTCTTCTATAATCCTGTTGATATTCTCCAATTTCCTTTTCCTCACTTCTATTATGAATCTCATTACATTAAATGAGCATTGTTTTAAAAGTTTTTCCCATGCTCTATGTTCGTGGGTATCATTTACATCTGTGTTTAGAGGCAATTGCCACCTTAATCCCTCCGGAACGAGTAATGTAGTTTACCTAATAATTTGTCCTTGTAATATGGGATATGTAGGAAGAACTGGCCGCAAAATTAAAAGCAGGATTGGTGAGCACGGTAGAAACATCAAAAAGTGACTATTGAGTCACAGTGTTTCAGCCCACTTTAAGAGATTCCATAATTCGGACCCGAAAGGATTAACCTTCTGCGGCATTGAAAAAATAAAATCACACTGGCGAGAGGAAAATATGGGCACTAAGTTAAGCAGAAGAGAAGGATTTTGGATCCATAAACTGGACTCCCTGGCCCCCAGTGGTCTAAACATTGATTTTGAATTAAAATGCTTTTTAAAAGATTACTAAGTTTGGTTATATGCACACTGTTCAGTCACTAATAAAGAAAATGATCCTATACTGAAAACAAAGGAGATATAATTGGACACTTCACGAATATATGACACTAAAATAAATTTATCATATCTGTAGCACATCAAATCACAGTACATCACAAGCATACATCAGGGTAGGGATAATATTCACATATTTCATAAATACTAAAGAGTACTCTTAAGACTTAAAAATCACATATGGAATAAAACTGGAATGCACAAGGCACTTTAATAATTTAATAATCAAGTTAGAAGATCGGGTAGTATGAGCATTTTTATAAAACATCACAATATATAGGGTATTGAATATTTGTAGATAACTATGGAATCTAGTTGAACTATCGGAATTTATTATATGTATATATTATACTATGTTTCAATCATATGCATCACGTAGTTCTCACCTATTGATGAAGCTCTGGAATGAAAAAGAACGGGTAGCTGTTCACACTAGACTATTATGATATGCACAGGATTTGTTATAAGCGGCGAGGAATAAACGAGTTAGAGATCCATCTGGAGACTATGGTGGAAGCAGAAGGGTTAAGCGATGGGAAAAGAAGGGAGGGGGGTGTCATGGAGAAGTCAGGAGAGATTAATTGATGTGGTAGAAATCCTAGTGTTAGAGTGACACCTGGTGGTGGAAATGTTAATGGTTAGAGTGACATCTCGTCCCTACTTGCAAACTGTATGTATAATTTATACGATCGAAACATTGTAATATTTGTTTAGAGGATTGTAATGATTGTATTATCATTGTATCTAATATGGAATTATATGGGAAATGTAAAAACATTGCTGATGAGAAACCTAATGGAATACTAATCATTTTATATTATTAGTCTTATGTGTAAACTGATTTTATGGGGGTTTTAAATGTATATAAAATAATGTTAGTTGAAAATAAAGTTTTATGTGTAGTAGATTAGGAATATGTATAAAAGAAGGGACGGGTGTTTGAGACGTTAGCAACGCCCCGGAAGAAGCCTTGCCGGCGAAACCCTGGGTCGGGCGGATAGGAAAGCTGGCGTCCCGTTATGTGAATTTGTGATATGCGCATTTTTAATGGACTCTTCTGAGTATGATGAACCTAAATAAATTTTAGGAAGAATGCGAATGGTAATCCAGCAGCCAGGCAGGTATGAAGACAAAATTGTGAATAAAAAAGTTGAAGTTTATTTCATCCTTTAAAAATATTAAAACGGTACCATGGTGAAAAAAACTGACGCGTTTCGAACTAAATATAGTTCTTAATCTCGTTGCGGTTTATGTAAATACATAGTGAAGACAAAAGTTGCCTTTTCTATATACAATAATAAACACTATAAAATACACTCATTTATAAACTGCAACACCACTTATGTAGTGTACTCTATCACCTGCACTACATGTTGTGTCCAATATATAGGAAGCACTAAGCGCACTTTGAAACAAAGAATTGCAGAACATTTATCTGGAGCCCGCACACAATCCTCCTGCACACACACATACACCCGCAACATATCTTCTGTGTCTAAACATTGTAGGGACTCACATGAGGGAGAAACTTCGCAACTTACAGTCACACCTATTGAACGAGTCACACGTCCCAAAAGAGGCGGGGACTGGGTCAAAGCCCTCCGCAACAGAGAGGCATTTTGGATCATGACAATGAATACCAGAGCCCCTCATGGCCTGAATTCAAGATACGACCTAATGTATATATATTAAGTGTGTTATTTTCTAACTTTTCTGTTTTGATTTATATAATGAATTTTCTGTGTTTTTTTTTTTTTCTCTGTTTCTCACCTGTGATGTAATTAGGGACTCTCCTGCCGCCCACTTCCTCTTGTATTCACATAAAGCCCAGACTCACAGGGTGAAGGTCAGACTATGATTAAGAACTATATTTAGTTCGAAACGCGTCAGTTTTTTTCACCATGGTACCGTTTTAATATTTTTAAAGGATGAAATAAACTTCAACTTTTTTATTCACAATTTTGTCTTCATACCTGCCTGGCTGCTGGATTACCGTTCGCATTCTTCCTACAAGCACTGATCCGGCTCAGTTTCATCCGTGCACCGGCGATCTACATATGACTGCACACAGTGGGTGAGCTGAAAAAACCTCCCTTTTTCTTTAAATAAATTTTAACCTTGTTGGAACGTACCACACCATCTGCCTGCATATTTTCTTCCAGCTACAAATATAATTAAAGGAGGATAATGAGAGTGCGATGGTGCTAGTCTGAATGGTGACATACTTTCAGCAGGAGAAACTGAGGATCGGTGCTGTTCATCTGTGTTTTAAGATGGAATAAGAGAGAGAAGAATAATATTGGGAGCTCCGGTCATAGTGAAATTATTTTCTCTATTTCTGTAGAATATATAAAAGTCATGTGGATGTAGTAATGCACCATTCCAAATTTTAACATGTTCTGACAAATTTACGACTTATCCCACTATTCACATGATAAGCGCTTGTCAGTCAAAATGGCAGGGGCATAGAAAAATAAACTTTTGTCCTTTTCAGGGCAGTTAGGTAGGGAGATAAGGCTGATATGATTAGGGGCAGATGGAAATCTGAAATTGCCTTTTTTAGGGCACTGTGGAGAACTGCATGTTGCTACTTATAGAGCACTATAGTGCAGGGCCAATGTAAGTTCAATTTGCATTTCAAGCCTCATCCAGCAATACTTTAGGACCAGTTCACTATTTGCAGTTCCAGCATAATACAGCAATACCTTAAAGGAAATCTATCATTAAAATCAAGCATGATAAGCCATTAACACTCATAGATCCAAACAATGTGACTGTGGTATCCTTATTATTGCTATCCATGACTTCTTTCCATCTAAAATCAACTTTTAAAATTACGATAATATGTCTGAGGGGCTTTCAGTGAGCACTTCCTGCACACTTCACAAGTGCTGAGGGAGCGGATCACATAGGAGGTGCACAAAAGAAGTGGAACAGGTAAAAGACAACCCGATGTTGTCTTTCTAGCGGACTCCTCTCCAACATACACTATTGGTCAGGTCCACTCATCAATGCCCATACTGTTTTCTAGTGCAGTGACAATAACAGCCTTTTATTATTTTTTTGAATTATTTATTTTTTTATCATTTCTTTTATTATAAGTATTTTTTAAATTTATTTATTAATTATTTTAAGGAATTTTTGTAGGCAATTTTTGTCAGGGCAACTGTCCTGTTATTCTTACCATTTTGCAGCCCTCTACCCCTTACAACCTCCATTTTAGAGCCTTTTTAGGTGTCAAAATTTGGGTTCCCATTGACTTCAAAGGAGTTCGTTTTCAGGATGAAGTTCAGGGTCCAGTTCAGATGAGCCGACCGGCTCACCACTAATTATAATAAATTAAGGGGATCACATAATGCTTGGTTTAGTGTGTAGCATAAGGTACTTGTTGAAACCATGACCTCAGATAGTTCCAGGTTGGCCTTTAGGTCTGGGATGTTTGATGCAGTGTTTTTTCCACCATTCAAAGTTTTCTGTACAATGTTCTTCTTAACAATGTTGTGCACTGCAAACAGTCTTGTGTTTGCTTATAATAATGGTTCTGATGTTCCAGACAGCGCCTTTGTCTTCCATGACACTGAAGTCATCATTCACTGGCAGATTGATGTCACATTGGCATTGAAAATTAATCACGGGTGATTCTCATTTGTGACTTTCCACAGGGGAGCCAAAATGTGTTTCCATTCTAATTTAATGTAAAGGATTCCAATATCATTGTCACAGAAAGCTTTTCCTATTTTACCTCCCATTGTTTTGTGTATTAAATTATTGTTTAGCAGTTGCTCAATACAAAAAAACGTTTCACTAGATTCTTCTTTTCAGGAGACACTTCACGTTATGTGCTTAAACTTCACGGAAGGCAATAACGATAAGCAGAACTGTACATATGATTTAAGATCTCAGTGTGCACTTCTTGTTGGAAGGGCACTTTATACTTTAAGTAACTATTGTATCTAAAGGGGGCAGTATGGAGATGGCTGTACAAAGCTGAGGACAACTGGGTGGCAAATTCTGCAGCAATAAGTGATGGCCAGGAGCAGACGATCTACCAGATTGTCACCAGTTGCTGTGTATAAGCAGTTCTGACTTAGCCTCTAGTGCAGTGATGGCGAACCTTTTAGCGGCCGAGTGCCCAAAACAAACCAAAACCCCCCTTATTTATCGCGAGGTGCCAACCAAAAATTAAAGCAGTAACTTATTGATCCCTGTTCTTCAACAACTTTCAATCATATTGGCCTCCTGAGGACAGCAACACAGTAGAAAGATGTAAAATTTGCATCATTGTAGCTTCTTTTCTGTGTCCCTCTGTACACAGAGAATCGCTGGACCAGCAGGAGTTCCTCCAAAGGTAATTTGTCCCTGTCTACTCATTCTCCCTCTTCCTACAGTCCCTAGAAACTAAAGTATTAAAATATCACTGATATTTTTTAAGTTGCTTGGAACTGCAGGAAGATTCATTGAGTCCTGTCTGATGTGCTGGGGCAATTGCCCGGGTGCCCACAGAGAGGGCTCTGAGTGCCGCCTCTGGCACCCGTGCCATAGGTTCGCCACCACTGCTCTAGTGTGTGAAACAGCATCTAGCATATTTATTTATTTTTTATTACATTTTTATTTATTTATGTTTGAAATCTTTATGCAAATTCTTTACAAATTATTGTAAATGTTCACCAATTTTCTTGGACTATTCAGTTTTGTGTTTAAGTTATATACTTTAATGCATTTTATGTATTTATCATGTTTGTCAATATTTGTAAGATGTTCAACACAAATTTGCCTCTTTGTCTTTTTTTGTTTTTTATGGATGTTACAAGGCAAAGGGAACCATCCTTTACCAAAATACATAATCCACATCCTATACTATGAAATACATATTATAACATCACTTTCTTTTCTATAGTACCTATAAACTATGTATTGTGCCATATTAAAAGTCTTATGGCTTTGTGAGCTATAGAACCAAAGATGCAGACAACTAAAGACATAGTTGGAAATGCAAGCTACAGATAAAGATGCAGTTCCCACCGATTATTTTACTGCTTTTTTGTGCAGTTCTGTAGCTCACAGAACCCATGGTCCACATTTCTCAAAAATAGTGCAAAAAGCATTACATGCAGTTTGCCTGTAGAGGGTGCAATGTGCAACCAATTCATGAATTGTGGGCCCCCTGCACTGCCCCGACAAAGTGCACCAACTTTTTTGGTGTACCTTTAACATAGAGCCTGCAATACAATTCTGCCGGACACTGCAGGATAAATGTGGCGCACTATTTTGCACTGAAAGGGTGCAGTCGTTCTGGTGCACAGTCGGCCCGTGCACCAGAACGACTGCACCCTTTCAGTGCAGAATAGTGCAGCATGCAAGACAAATGTATCTCAGACACTTCTTAAATACATGTGCAAGCAGTTGGGGGCCATTGTGTCTGATGGTATCTGAAAGATGAGATTCTTATCATTACTACAGCTTGTTTCTAGATTCTATGGAACCAAAGACACAGGAATGAAATGACACTACCACTGCTACCACTAAACTTGACTCATCACGTGAAAATGGGATTATAAGAGTAATATTTGCTTGTATTTTGGAGGTTTCTTTATAGGCAAACATGTGAGATTTCACATAAAATAGGGAATTTAGAAAGGACATTTCCTACTTTACCCGAGGGAACTAATAATTTAGGGCAGTGGTGGCGAACCTATGGCACTGGTGCCAGAGGCGGCACTCAGAGCCCTTTCTGTGGGCACCCGGGCAATTACCCCAGCGCACCAGACAGGACTCAAAGAATCTCTCCTGCAGTTCCAAGCAACTTAAAAGATGCTGCATTCAGAAAGAAGCTAACATTTTCCATCTTTCTACTGTGTTGGTGTCCTCAGGAGGCCAATATGATTGAAAGTTGTTGAAGAACAGGGAGCAATAAGTTACTGCTTTAATTTTTGGTTGGCACCTCGCAATAAATAAGGGGGATTTGGGGTTGTTTTTTGGGCACTCGGCTGCTAAAAGGTTCGCCATCACTGATTTAGGGGGTTAAAACCTGGTGAAAGGTTCTCATTAGGGAGAACAGTTTCAGGTCTCCGGGCCTGAGATCACTGTGCCATAAGAATCTGTGATGAAGATCTACATCACAATTTCACCTATAATACTACTAATAGTTTACCTGACTAAACTGACTGCCTTACTCACATACTACAGCCTTACATATCCGGCCTAAGCTTAAGGATGATTCCTCTTTTATGCTTTTGTGAGTATATAAAAATAAATACCTAAAGAAGATCTGAAGGTGGTGAGTGCCATTTCTTTCTACTCTATATGCCTGTGAACATTGAGCACCATAGCAACCTGTAAGAAAATGTTATGATCTTCATTACTCCCATTTGTCACATTTCTAATACAAAGTATCCAGAGATAAGCTAATTTAGTTGGAAAAAACGAAGCAGTAGCCAATCTGCAAATATCTCTTTCTGATTCCTCTTTTAGACCTTCTATAAAGTCTCTACCAACCGTGTTTTTAAAAGTGAATTATTTAACAGGAATTAAATTTTAAAAGCAGAAAAATGACCATAACATAACAGTCACTTCAATAAACATTCAAAGCCGTTGTGCAGTTCTAGTCATCTATTTTATTAGTTTTTGTGATTAGAGAAAGTAAATCAATGACAGTAAGAGAAAGTTATTCATTTTGGTAAAGAAGAAAAAAATCATCTGGAAATTATAGGACTTATTCTTTACTTCACTTCTTTTTCTTGGTGAAGAAAATTGCAGAAGTGCCTGAAATAGAAAGATATTTTTACTTTATTTTCCTGAATGTTTTATTTTTTCCAACTTACATTTTATTGAATAGCTTAAAGTTTCACAAAAATAACAGATAGTACAACAAGGTCATTATAGTCATGAAAAGTGTACATTGTATTTACAATAAGTTCTTGTAGAACCTTCACAATAGGTAGCAGAACATATACATCATGTAGACAATGTATTGGTCCAACAAACAACTTGTCATTATCAAGGACAAGAATGAACAGGGACCATCGAGAGGTCCATTTTCTGTTAAGCTTCTATTTTCATATTATTACTCTGAAACTTCACATCTAAATATCAGCATTTAGGAATTAAAGAAAAATAAACATAAACATTCCCGGAGGAAGAACAGTGTATATGGAAGAAAAGAAACTACCCATGGCTCTCCTATGTGTCTCCATAGTAATGAGGTTTATTTCACTAAGGAAGGCCGTCTTCTATAGCGTCCCAAGAGGCCCAGATCATACAGAATTGGTCCGTCTTTTCATGTAGAGAGGCGGTCATATATTCCAGTGTTCTCATGTGCCGCACACGTGTACATAAATCTGATAAAGTAGGGGGAGTCGACTTCTTCCAGAATAATGGAACTAGAGTTTTTGCTGCACTCAAGATATGTAGAAATAACCTAGTTCGGGGCTTCCCTAGTCCTAATGGAGGCAGTCCCAAGAGAAACGCTACCGGGTCTTTTTCTAATGTAGTGTCTAGGGTTTTCTGTAGTAGCATGTGTACCTCAGACCAGAAAGTTTGGATAGATGGACACTCCCAGAAGATGTGAAATAAAGATGCCCCAGGTCCATCGCACCTCCAGCATATGTCAGGAATAAGTGGGTTAAGTCTGTGGAGTAGCATTGGTGTATGGTACCATTGCATCAGGATTTTGTACTGATTCTCTTTATAAACGGCTGACAGAGCTCCTCTGGGTGCATTCTCCCAAACTATCTTCCATACTGACTCCGGTAATGTTTTACCTAACCATTCCTCCCATTTAAGCATATATGAGTGTCTAACTGGTTCTGGGTTCGTTTGTGTCATAAGTAGAACGTATATATCTGAGATCAGACCCTTTGATGTGGAATTATTTAGACTAATCCGTTCAAACGCTGTGAGGGGTGGTATGGAGGCAGATCCCAATATTTTAAGACAAAATTGATAGATCTGGGGATAAGTATCAGTTACTGGGGTAAATTGATCGGATGCGGAACGGAGATTAGTCGTAGGGTGGGCCAGGTCTCTAATTCAGAAAATGTTCATTGGCTTCCAAAAATTAACAAAGTCTGCTCCAAGACTTTGGGGTAAGTGTGGGGTATATAAAAAGGGGGTGAGCGGTGACTTATTTGTCACTAAAGAATAACGAATCCGACATCTGCTCCATATATCTCTGGTGAAGGCCATAGGGGCTAATAAAGATGAGTTGGGAATTTCCACCGGAGGACCCCAGATTAATGAGCTGGGATGTACCGGGGCCAACCAGAGTTTTTCAATCTCAGTCCACCTATTGTAGGCAGGTAAGGATGTCCAGGAGACTATATGCCGCAGATGTGTCGCGTAGTAATACATAGTTATGTCTGGAAGGCCAAGACCTCCTTTTGATTTTGGTGCCACCAGGACCGTTTTCGGAATTCTGTGTCTTTTAGAGTTCCACAGAAAATCTAAAAAAAGTTACTGAATCAATCGTAAAGATGTTACCGGGACTCTAACTGGAAGTGTCTCAAACAAATATAAAAATCTTGGAAGGATTGACATTTTAATTGCTGCTATTTTACCCAATAAAGATAAATATAAGGGGCGCCAACTTTGTAGCTGTTTTCTCACATCTTGTATGAGGGGAGGGAAATTTTCCTTATATAAGGAAGAGATAGTAGGGGTAAGCTTAATCCATAGGTATTTGAGGGAGGTTGGGTGCCAGGAGTATCGAAAATTACTTTGTAAAGAATTAAGTGTAGAAGGGGGTAGATTCAGCGGTAGGGCTTCCGTTTTAGTGTGGTTAATTTTATATCCTGATACTATGCTGTAGTCCTCAATAGTAGTATGGAGATTCGGTAGAGTAACAAGAGGATCAGCGAGTGTGAGGAGTACATCATCAGCAAATAAGGCAACTTTAAATTGCTTGTCCCTCACCTTAATACCTTTAATGTCTGGGTTATTTCGAATATTTGCTGCCAGGGGTTCGATACTCAAAACATAAAGTAGGGGAGATAGGGGGCATCCCTGACGAGTCCCATTATTTATAGTTAAGGGGGCAGAGTGAGCATGAGAGAGTCGGATTTGTGCCGTTGGAGTAGCATATAGACCCTTCAGGGCTTCCACAAAGGGCCCACGCAATCCAAAGCGAGCAAGTGTTTTAAACATAAATTGCCAATTTAAGCGATCGAAAGCCTTTTCGGCATCAAGACACAGAAGCAACGCCTCCGACTTAGTTTTTTGTGTTAAGCTTATAAGATCGATAGTACGTCGTGTATTATCCCCTGCTTGTCGATATCTAACAAATCCCACTTGGTCCTTGTGGATCAGTTGTGGTAGCCATTCGCTTAGCCTATTAGCTAAAAGTTTGGTAAATATTTTTAGGCTTATAGGTCTATAGCTAGGACATTCTGAGGGATAAGTTCTTATCACTGTCCTACACAGCGGCACTCAATGCACACGTGGACCAGTGAAGGTATCTTAGGAATCTCGGGTATCTTTGTGGAGGGCTATGGAGGGCAGCTCCAATAGCTTTTATGCAGTGCAGATGATGTTCATTTCCATTTAAGCGGTGACCAACTCACCAAACAACATCATCCAATAAATTATCATCCACTGTAATAAATCTGGAACATTTTAAAGCTGTCAAAAAAAGGGTTTTATCAATTGAGTCAATATTGTAGATGACAGACACCAAACAATTACTTTAAGTTTACTAAACTATACATTTAATACAATAGTCATGTCCATGCTTTAGTACATGTGTGCAGTATATTCATTTGTAGAAAAGGAATAACTTTACCTGTATTCAAAGGAATTGATAAATCAAGCCTGAAGAAGTCCACCAAGAATATTACCAACAATTCCACCATCGCCTCCACCAAGAATGCCAGTGACACTGCCAAGCAGTGAACCTGCAAGACCTAAAATTGAATTAAGAGTGCCTGTCACCGCACCGAGAAGTGGACCGAGGAGGTTGGTCTGTATAATAAAAAAGAAAAAAAAAAGAAACATGAGTAACATTTGTACTTTTCAAGTATAAGAATACAGCTATGAAGACTACTTTAGAAATCTTCTATGAAATGTGTTCATCTCTATCCCCAGGGCTGGCTCCAGGTTTCAGTGGGCCCCTGGAAGATAAAGCCTCAGCGGGCCCCTTAACAGTGATCTCATGTGACCCTGTCACCTGTGCTCGGACACAGTAAGAGACAATTATATCTTTCAATTAAATCAGCGACAAGGATGCCGTCGCTGATGTAATTAAATCTTCTAATCAGAGGCTGGGCTTCATAGCAGACCTTTCCCTCAAAAACACATGCATGTTTTTACACAATCACAATCATTTTTACACTCATACACATGTCTACAGATTCCTACATTTATGCACACATACAGTATATACACAAAAAATTTACAACATATAAAACATACACACAGATATACAGCATATATACACACGCATCCTGTATATACAACATACACACACATATTCAGCATATATACATACACATCCAATATATACACACAGTACATACGCACAGATATACACACACATCCAGTATATACACAACACATATACGCACAGATATACAGCATATATACACATGCATCCAGTACATACACGACACATACGCACAGATATACAGCATATATACACATGCATCCAGTATATACACAACACATACGCACAGATATACAGCATATATACACAGGCATCCAGTATATACACAACACATACGCACAGATATACAGCATATATACACACGCATCCAGTATATACACAACACATACGCACAGATATAAAGGATATATACACACGCATCCAGTATATACACAACACATACGCACAGATATACAGCATATATACACACGCATCCAGTATATACTCGACACATACGCACAGATATACAGCATATATACAAACGCATCCAGTATATACACAACACATACGCACAGATATACAGCATATACAAACGCATCCAGTAAGGCAGGGCGAGGCAGGCAGGGCACGGCGGGACAGGAGTGGATGGGATTCTGAATTATACTTTGCCCCCAGGCCCGTCCCACTACCTCTCCGCTCACATCCTATGCGGCCTGCAATTGGGAGGTAGTTGGACGGGCCCGGGGGCACGTAATAGGGCTGTTGTTAGCGTTGCCACTGTTTCTGGTCCATCATCGTGGTGGGCCCCTTTGGAGCTCTGGGGCCTCGGCACTTGCCCGGGTCAGCCAGGTGCTGACACCGGCCCTGTCTATCACCATGGAGCTTTGCAGTCAGTTTTATGGAATATTTCTGCCCTCAGTACATAATGCTTCAATGAATGTCTAATGTTTCTGCATTTATAGTAATTGTCTATACTTGGGATTGTATCATTTACAAATCTACCACCACTTTCACAGCTACTTGCAGTTATCCAACTCCTGACTGCAGAAATCATCCTCCATAAAGCACATGTGCACATATATTTTACATCATGAAGAATATGTAATAGAGTTATCATACAGTATTTACTTACGAGATTTGGTAGCAGTCCATTAAATATGCCAATAAAATTAAGACCTTCGGAAGCAGCAATCTTGTGCTGGAAAATAATCAAGAAAACCACTTCAAATGTTATATTTTTGATGGTTGATTAATTCTATATATTTTCTATAGTCACCATTCTCCACCACTTAGGCTGGCCTATCTATCTATCTATCTATCTATCTATCTATTTATCTACTGTATCTATCTAGTATTATATCAACCAATTAATACACACACTGACATACTCCATAATCATATGAACCAAACCCATCTCATTCTCATACCCATATTTCCCACCATATTGTTTCAGATCCATAGATCGTCTGGGTTTCTATAGAGAGGGGAGAGTGAGGAGCTCTCACATCCCCTCCCTCATGCACCCGGCCGTATGCTAAGCCCTAGCCTAAAGAGGGCTATACAGATACCAGATTATATGTTTAAATACAAAGCAGGTCACTTTATGGGGTCCTCACAATTTTTAATAGCTGTCAAGTATTTTTTTTATTTTCATTAGAAAATTACCAAATTAAAGGAGTTAAGGAGAAGCAACATTGTTACTACATTAAACATTCAACTCATCACAAAGGTCAATTACATCCCTTTAACAGAGAATAGAATAAATAAATTTATTTTACCCCCTCACCCTCCTCCCTTACTGGCTGGTGGTATATTACATAACACTGCAATAGTAACTTCAAACTATTCCAATACATATATACACTTCACTGGCCTATTAAACCCTTTGCCATTTCCTATATCCCGTCAGAATATTTACCTAATACAATATTATCCAATTTTTCCCCCCAATCTTGGGTGCAGTTCTATTCTTCCAATTATACAAAAAATCAGCAAACCTTTCATAGTGTATAATATCTTTTTACTTTTCTGCTAACTCCAATTTTATGTACCCAAAATACAGATCTTAATATCGAATAATGCAACCAAATAACAATTGCATCTCGCCAAAATCTAGACTCCTCAATAGGAGCCAAGATACAATCTCTATCATCCCATAGTGGAGTTTCCTGTGAAAAACCCTTCCATTCTACTTCTGATTTCACGTTCTTCCAAACCCACTGCTTCAAAGTGAATAATAAATAGTGATATTTAAACTCTTCTTCTACAAACACTTATTACTACAATAAACTCCACATAGGTTTGAGATTTTTAACTGCTGCTATGCCAGAAAACATTCATAAAAGCAATGATAAGTGTCCCCCATATGTTGTAAGCACTCAAGTATTCATATTTTTTCCTAATGTGTAAAAAATATTTCCTATATCCATATGCACAGATACACAGCATATACAAACGCATCCAGTATATACACAACACATACGCACAGATATACAGCATATACAAACACGCATCCAGCATATACACAACACATACACACAGATATACAGCATATATACACACAAATACAGCATATATATACATAAACAAATATACATGCATTTACATGTATAACAATTATACTCTGCCCAGCTGGATGTCCCTCAGTTGGAACGTGGTGGCAGGGTCTGGAAGGAGACCACGTAGGAGAGGGCACACAGGACATGAGGCTTGCAGGCCGGGACGGACGTGAGGCTCGGCCCGTGCCGCAGGGCGGGGTAAGGCAGGGCGAGGCAGGCGGGACAAGAGTGGATGGGATTCTGAATTATACTTTGCCCCCAGGCCCGTCCCACTCCCTCTCCGCTCACCTCCTATGCGGCCTGCAATTGGGAGGTAGTGGGACGGGCTCGGGGGCACGTAATATGGCTGTTGTTAGCGTTGCCACTGTTTCTGGTCCCTCATCGTGGTGGGCCCCTTTGGAGCTCTGGGGCCTCGGCACTTGCCCGGGTCAGCCGGGTGCTGACGCCGACCCTGTCTATCACCATGGAGGTTTGCAGTCAGTTTTATGGAATATTTCTGCCCTCAGTACACTGAGGATAAGATAATGCTTCAATTAAATTCTAATGTTTCTGTATTTATAGTAATAGTCTATACTTGGGATTGTATCATTTACAAATCTACCTACACTTTCACAGCTACTTGCAGTTATCCAACTCCTACTTACGAGATTTGGTAGCAGTCCATTAAATATGCCAATAAAATTAAGCCTTTCAGAAGCAGCAATCTTGTGCTGGAAAATAATCAAGAAAACCACTTCAAATGTTATATTTTTGATGGTTGATTAATTCTATATATTTTCTATAGTCACCATTCTCCACCACTTAGGCTGGCTATAAACAGTATACTATTTATCTATCTAGTATTATATCAACCATTTAATACACACACTGACATACTCCATAATCATATGAACCAAACCCATCTCATTTTCATACCCATATTTGCCACCATATTGTTTCAGATCCATAGATCGCCTGACTTTCTATAGAGAGGGGACAGTGAGGAGCTTTCACAACCCCTCCTTCATGCACCCGGCCGTATGCTAAGCCCTAGCCTAAAGAGGGCTATACAGATACCAGATTATATGTTTAAATACAAAGCAGGTCAGACATCACTTTATGGGGTCCTCACAATTTTTAATAGTCAGATATATTTCATTAGAAAATTACCAATTTTAAGGAGTTAAGGAGAAGCAACATCATTACTACATTAAACATTCAACTCATCACCAAGGTCAATTACAACAGAGAATAGAATAAATAAATTTATTTTACCCCCTCACCCTCCTCCCTTACTGGCTGGTGGTATATTACATAACACTGCAATAGTAACTTCAAACTATTCCAATACATATATACACTTCACTGGCCTATTAAACCCTTTGCCATTTCCTATATCCCGTCAGAATATTTACCTAATACAATATTATCCAATTTTTCCCCCCAATCTTGGGTGCAGTTCTATTCTTCCAATTACACAAAAAAGCAGCAAACCTTTCATAGTGTATAATATCTTTTTACTTTTCTGCTAACTCCAATTTTATGTACCCAAAATACAGATCTTAATATCGAATAATGCAACCAAATAACAATTGCATCTCGCCAAAATCTAGACTCCTCAATAGGAGCTAAGGTACAATCTTTATCACCCCATAGTGGAGTTTCCTGTGAAAAACCCTTCCATTCTACTTCTGATTTCACGTTCTTCCAAACCCACTGCTTCAAAGTGAATAATGAATAGTGATATTTAAACTCTTCTTCTACAAACACTTATTACTACAATAAACTCCACATAGGTTTGAGATTTTTAACTGCTGCTATGCCAGAAAACATTCATAAAAGCAATGATAAGTGTCCCCCATATGTTGTAAGCACCCAAGTATTCATATTTTTTCCTAATGTGTAAAAAATATTTCCTATATCACAATCAACTATATTTTCCAGAATCTGGGAGAGCTAAACCTCCCTCTTCTATCCGTGAATGCAACTTTCCCAAACTTATCTGTGCCTTTCTACCCCTCCATAATAGATCCCTTTTTAGAATTCAGCAATGCCCTCTCCATACACTGTATCCTTTTTCTTAAACCGAGAGATAAAATCCTGAACTAGCCCCCTTAGATTTGCCTACAGCGAAAAAATTTAATTGAAAAAGATGACCCATGTGTCACCTCTGTTTATCAATGTAAACCAGAAAGGAAAGCGACTCTTGCACTTATGGGATTTTTTTTTTCAACACCCCCGATTATTTGCCATAGTCAGATCAATCCTGGAGCTTTATAGTAACATGAATAACCTTGTCTGGATGGGTGCCTCTCTCCAAGGGCTCTCAGACTAATCTCCTTCAATAGTCTGCAGAAAATAGTAGTCAATAGCCCTGTCTGTACTGCTGCTTCTGCTGATGAAATCAATTTGATTATAAAGTTATCTAAACCAATAGAAACCACCCACTTTTCCTCAATTGATTAATGCCCACCAGCCGCTTCTCCATCCCCTCATTATTCCCCCCCCCACACACTACATTTCTAGGACAGAACAACCCTAGACTCATCTAAGAGTATTACCCCTGCTAAGGATGATCGGCCCACCTTAAAGCCCGACCTCCTAGTTCTTTAAAATCCTCTCTGCCCATTCGTTAGCCTCTGCAGAATTTTCACATAACAGTTTTCTCTTCATGTATAATTTTGAGCTTTGCTGGAAAGGATAAGAAGCATACCACACCCCTAGCCCTCAGCCTTTTTTCAAGAGCAACATAACTGGCCATTTATTGTATCTCTTGTGGGAAATCTGGAAAGATCATGATTGGAGCATTGTTATATTCCAATTATTCCATATTTTTGCACTCTGATAATATTATCCCAATCCCTAGGTGAAAGATGACACACCAGAATACTTTTCGGTGGTGCACCTGATGGACGCAGCTAAATTGGGATTCTATGTGCTCTATCCACGAAGAAGATCCTGGTGCAAGTCCCTTTTGGGAAAAAAGACTCCAACCAAATGCTGACATAAATTCTGTCATGTCTTCTCCCTCTGCTCCTTCAGGGAAGCCCCCCACTCTTAAATTATTCACCCTAGTTGTCATGTATAGCAATACTTCCATTTGTGTTTCTGCTCATATTAAACACTGTAAAAGATATGAGTAAGAATATGTAGTAATTACCGCTGTGCAACAGATGGCAGCAATAAGTACATCAATTCTAGCATTGACTCTTGCAGCTAATGCCGGGTTATTTGTCTGTAATAAAAACAATTATTAAAATGTATGGCAGACCATAACATGAAAGAAATGATAGAAAATATTACTTCTAAAATCAGTTATTAATACTTATTAATGCACTTTTCACAGTCACAAATTAGAACCTGGAAGTGGATTCTATATAATTGCTTCACAATTGAGGTGACTATATTATCCATAAGTTATGCAGGTGACTATACAATTTTTTATTTATGGGGGTGAATTTATCCTTAATGACTATATCATCAATTAGTTATGCAGATGAATATGCCATTGGTTAGGTATGGAGGCGACTATATCGTTTATTAGTTCTGCGAATAACTATATCCTTCATTAAACAAATGTTCCCCCCCCCCCTGGTAGTTTTGCTTTCAAGAAAGGCATCCAGACCTCTCTAAACATGTACAAGGAATCAGCCATTACAACCTCCTGTGGCAGAAAGTTTCATGGTCTCACTGCTCTTACAGTAAAGAATCCCTGTTTATGGCAATATTAGAACAGCCTCTGCTCTAGACGGTAAGGATACCCCCTTGTCCAGGTCAAAGGCCTAGGTATAGAAGATCTTTGGAGAGATCCTTGTACTCTCCGTTCAGGTATGTGTACATTGTAACAAGCTCTGCCCTTAGTCATCTTTTTTCTGAATAACACCAAGTTTTGTAATATTTCATTGTGATCGTGTTCCATTTCTACTATATCCTTTTTATACACTGGTGCCCAAAACTGTACACAATATTCCATGTGTGGCCTGACCAGGAATTTGTATAACGGCAAACTATGTCCTTATCATGAGAATCTATTCCTCTCTTGATATATTCCATAATTGTATTTGCTTTATTAGCAGCTGCCTCATAAGTTACATAAGTGACTATATGATTTGCAATGGAGACTCCTATATCATTGATTAGCAATGGAGGTGCCTATATAATGGTTATATATGGAGTTGACTACTATATATCAATGATTAGGGATGGATATGCCTATTTTATTAATTAGGTATGGAGGTGGTCATTGATTAGCGATGAAGGTGCCTATATAATTGATTATATATGGAGTTGACTACTGTATATCAATGATTAGGGATGGATATGCCTATTTTATTAATTAGGTATGGAGGTGGTCATTGATTAGCGATGAAGGTGCCTATATAATTGATTATATATGGAGTTGACTACTGTATATCATTGATTAGGGATGCCTATTTTATTAATTAGGTATGGAGGTGGTCATTGATTAGCGATGAAGGTGCCTATATAATTGATTATATATGGAGTTGACTACTGTATATCATTGATTAGGGATGGATATACCTATTTCATTGATTAGGAATGGAGGTGGTCATTGATTAGCAATGGAGGTCACTATCGCTTATCACCTACTCATCACTTTGGTCCCCACACTCTACTTCTGAGTCCGCATTATATTCAGAAGGTGGTCTTGTCCAGTGTTAGACAGCGGATTAAGCTGGGGAACTTATCTTTTGAAATACAAAAGTTTACCACATTACCTCAAAGGCCGTTCGGACTGTCCTTTTGTCAGCTGCAGGCAGGTCTAGGCAGAGCATCTGTTAAAATGTAAAAACATCCTGATCAGTTTGAACAAGAATAAGATTATTAAAGTATTGTTTGCTTCCATGATCTTGGGGCATTTTCTGTGGAGACATAAAGGAATCTTAAAAACCTAAAAAAGCTTCAAGGCCCCTCTTGAACTTGTCAGGAGTCTCAACCATCACAAGCTCCTGTGGCAAATGGTCTCATAGTCTCACTGCTCCTACAGTAAATAATATCTGCCTATTACGATGAAGAGTATGTCCACTTTTAATTGTTACATACCATTTGTGTAAAATCATCCCTGTACTGTTCATTCAAGCATTGAGTCAATGTGAGTGAGGGCTCTATTTTTATTAATTCCCAAATCTAGCCACTTTTTGATTATTGGACATGCTGAAGCCATAGCAGGTGGTCCCACAATGAACAAGGCCTATTACAAGTATACTGAACTGTAGAATTTCAAAACTAGAAACCTATAAAACTTTGGGGGCACCTTCGTACTCTGTATTTATGCAGGGCCAAAAAGCTCCTCAAGTTCTTTCCTGTCTTTCCTGTGTATGAGACATCAATATTAATTCCTGGATAAGATCTTTAAGGATGAGGATCCACAGGTCTAGGTTCATTGCAAACTATTCATTGCAAACATTATGCCAGCTGAAAATTTTTGACAAGTATCTTCCCCGGATCTCCCCATATAAGACCTCCTTTGGGCACAATTGTCCATTTTTAACTATATATAAAGTGGGCTGTATGAGATAAAGAAGCTGCAAGCAAATTCTAAGTCATTACCAATTCCACCTACATCAGAAAAAAATTCCCCAAGAATAAATAACATAATAATATATAATGAAGCAAATACTTTACCACTTCATCAACAATAACTCCGGCAGAGCATCCCTTGAAGTCAGCGACAAGTTTCTACAATCAATGAAGAATATTTTCAGTAATTTACATGATCAAACATAAGCATAGCGAGGAGAAACATCTGCCTACACTTTATAACAGATTATCTGATTATCATAGACATCACCTGTTCTGAACTCTTCTGGGAACTCTCCTAATCTGTCCTGCAGTTTGTGCTTTACCATGTCTGTTATGCTCCCATTGTGCAAAGGGTTTAACATTTTACCAAGGGCCAGCTTTGAAGCTTTATAAGATAGTTACACCCGTAAAATGAATGTAAGTAGAAAGCTTCTACGCAGGTTTAACTCAGTGGAAATAAATATTCTGGATATAACTATTCAGCCATGAAAATAAAGGATTGGAAGGACCCACAGATCAGATATGGCCAAGTTGTGTCAAGCATATGTGACCACTTGTAGTAATTGAGTTACCAAGATCTCACTACACCCTTCCTTTCTTGCTATGTGGTTCAGCGTACTGACCCGTTATTAGCACGCGGGAAAGAAAATCTGTAGATATCAAAAACAGTTTATCAATGAAGAACAGGAAATCTCAGCACCCTATGAAAGTGTAGTCGGACCTTTGATTTAAAAATTTGTTATCTGATCAATATATTGTTGACAATGAACACACTGATATACACCAGGATAGTGCAGTATAGGAATCTGCCAGTCACAGAAATAAGACTATGGCTACACACAGGGGCGTTGCTAGGGTCATAAAAGATCCGGGGCACGGGCCCTAAGTCGCACGTTTCAAATTCTCTGCAGCATCCACTCATACAGAATACCCCCACATGCTTTTGCTGCATAAAATAACACATTTTATCATATGCAGCTATAGAAAGATCTCCCCATTTCTTATATCCAGTCATTGTGGCCCCAAAACTTAAAAGGGTATTCTCTAGTATTTATAACATATGCACAGGATATGTCATTAATACATGATAGGTTGGGTTCCACCTCTGGGACCCATATCCCCAGCCAGACAGAATGCAGAAATTCGACCCACTTTAAGGCACCTCCTCCAGGAGACGCAATGTATTGACTTTACCTCCCCCTGCAGAGCTCTCAGCCCCATTGTGTAGCATTGTAGGGTTTGTAGTGGAGCAAGGATCTCTGGATCTCTGAATTTTCCATGCCGTGTACTGGGAAGCGGGAGAAACATTCCAAATGCAGTGAACTTGGACAAAATAATGCTTTTGCACCATTTTCTTGTGGGCTCTGTTATACAGATTTTACCTAATGATGCCTCCCCTTTTTGCTTTGGGTCGGTGAAATTATGGGGATTCCAAATTATACATGTTTTGTTAGGTTTTAACCCCTTCACGCTCCGCGGCGGATATATCCGCCACGGAGCGCAGTGACTTAGCGCTCAGTGGCGGATATATCCGCCACGGCTCCTATGCCGGCTCGGCTCTGGATCAGAGCCGAACCGGCATCGGGAAACACGGGGTGCCGGCTGTAACTAATAGCCGGCACCCCAGTGTAACACCCGCGGTCGGAGTTGTCTCCGATCGCGGGTGCTTAACCCGTTAGATGCCGCGGTCAGCGCGACCGCGGCATCTAACAAGTATCTGGGGGGTCTTTCCCCCACGATCGGCCCCCCCGAACCGTTTTCGGGGGGCGCCGATCGTTGCTATAGTAACTCTGGGGTCCGATCTGGACCCCAGAGTTACTAGCAAGAATTGCCAGTAAGATGGCGTCTGTGACGTCATCTTACTGGCAAAGTGCCAGCCTATGCAAGTGCATAGGCTGACACTGATAATACTCTGCAATACATGAGTATTGCAGAATATTATCATGAAGAAGCAATCAGAAGATTGCTTCTTCATGTCCCATGGTATAAAAGTGAAAAAGTAAAAAAAAAAGTTATTCAATAAAAAAATAAAGTCATAAATCACTAAAAATGCCCCAAACCCCCAAAACATATAAAGAGACATATAACTCAAAAAAAAAAGTCTAAATCATAACACAAACCCCACATATATAGTATCACCGCGTCCGTAACAACCCGTAGAATAAAAGTAAATCATTATTGAACCCCCACGATAAACGCCGTAAAAAAAAACTGTTATAAACCCTCCAAAAATTATGATTTTTACCTTTTCAATCCCACAAAAAATGATATAAAATGCGACCAAAAAACCATATGTACTCAGACATGATACTGGTGCAAAGTACAACATGTCCCGCAAAAAACAAGCCATCAACCAGCTCCGTAGCCAAAAACGTAACAAAGTTATGCTACTTGGAAGATGGCAATACAAAAATTATAGATTTTTCCCCACATTAGGGTTTTGTTTGACAAATTTAGTAAAACGTAAGAAAATATATTCATGTCTGGTATCCCCGTAATCGTATCAACCCATAGAATAAAGATAACATGACTATTAGTCTATACGGTGAACACCAAAAAAAAAAAAGTCAAAAATCCAGTACAGAATTGATGCTTTTCTACTCCTGCCCTCAAAAAAAGTTCCTAAATTTTCAACAATAGGTGATACCAACCCCAAAATGGTAACAATGGAAAAAGCATCTCATCCCGCAAAAAAAATGCCGTCACATGGCCCCAATAACGAAAAAGCGAAAATTTTATAGCCTTCAAAAGGGGCCAATGAGGAAACTAAAATCCTGGCAGCTGCAGCGCCCTCCTTCCCTTCTGCGCCTCGCTGTGCCCCCATAAAACAAGTAACGGCCACATGTGGGGGGTCTTTGTACTCAGGAGAAATTGCAGAACAAATTGTATGGTGGGTTTTCTCTTTTTATATTTTGGAAATGTGTAAATTTTGGTGCTAAATGAACGTATAAGGGAACAATATGACCATTCTAAATTTCACCTCCATTTTGATTCAATTACTATGAAGATCTCAAGGGGTTAACAATCTTCGTAAAAGCTGTTTCTGATAGCTTGAGGGGTGCAGATTTGAAAATGGGTAGATTATATAGGGGGTTTTGATGCTAAATATGTAAAATTTCATTCAAAACTGTATTTATCCCCAAAATAGTCAATTCTGAAAATCCGGAAAAGCGATATTCTATTTGTAAGCCGCGTGACGTCAAAATAAATTATCCAGATATTTCAGAAATTATGAAAATGTAAAGTAGACAAATGGGAAATGTTATTCTGCAACTTATTTAGCTGGTAAATCTATCTGCCTGAAAACGCAATGATTTAGAATTTCGAAAATGGCAAATTTTTCAAAAAATTTATCATATTTTCTTTTTTTTGTAAATAAACGCAAAACTTATCTGCCAAAATTTACCACTAAAATGAAGTACAACATGTGGGGAAAAAACAATCTCAGAATCGTTTTGATAAGTAACAGTGTTCAAAAGTTATAACCATATAAAGCGACGCAGGTCAGAATCCAAAAAATCGGGCTGAGCCTTAACCTGCAAAATGGCTGCGTCCTTAAGGGGTTAATAAACTTTCGAAAACCTTTTGTACAAAAAAAGATTTCTTCAATTTGACATATTCTGACACTAATAACATTTCCATTCTGTGGCATACAGAACTGCATCAGGTGTAATTTTTTGCAGGAGGTGATGACATATACATTGATACCATTTGTGGGACTGTACGACCTTTTCATCACTTTTTATTTGCAAAATGGCAAATAAATAGTGTTTTGGGATGTTGCAATACCTGACATGTTTGTGACTTTTACTGTATCTTATATCCCTTCTTGGGAAAGGGGCCGATTAGAACTTATTTGTTTTTTTACTATTTTTTAGACTACTTTAACCCTAGTTGGTCTTGCCGATATCATCATATACTGCCATACTACAGTATAGCAGTATATGGCATTTTTGAACATGATTTGTTACAATGTTCACTGGTACATTGTAACAGATCTGCATGAATGACAAATTCTCAGATCTAATAAAGACCTGAGGCTGTCATGGAGACCGATCATTGATACCTGATGATGTTACAGGGAGCGATGATCCCAGCCAAAATTGCGGTACATGTCACAGCTTAACCGGTGGCATGTAAAGGGTTAACACCCGCGATAGGTACCAGCATCGATTGATTGATGGGTGTTTGCTGCAACATACACCGGCATGTTCCTGGCATGACACACGCTGCACACAGCAGGCATATGTACTGAAGCCCACTGAAAGTAATGGGGCTGTGACTTTACATGGTGATTGAAAAAAGAATGAAGCTCACAGTAACATTACACATTGTGTGCACAAGGCCTTATACACCCTATATACAAGTTCAGTCATAAATATACAGAAACATCTGAATACTAAACTGTGTATATAGATGAACACACACATACATACACTATATACATGGACTACATTATGAGAATCCTCTTATAAGCCACTTACTATGTTTTATGAAGGGGAATTTTATGTGGTAACTTCTCTGCTGTGTGGTGCAGCAGACAGGGCTGTGGTAATGGCTGCAGCCTCCTCCCTCACCCTCCGAAACTGCAGCCTGCACACCATAGCTCCCAACCGTCCCGCTTTTTCATACCTGCCCCGCTGCCCCCGACAGGTAAGATAATGCCACGATAAGTCCTGCATTGTCCCGGACCAACTGGCTTGTGGTCCCGACACAATGCAGAGCGGAGAACATGCGGCAGGAGCTGAAGATTATACTGATTATACCTGACGGAGCGGAGTCTTCTGCCTCCTCAGTGCCGGCTTCGCCCCCAGTGTCAGTCTATGCTCCGTCCCCAGTGTCAGTTTCTGCTCCGCCCCCAGTGTCAGTCTCTGCTCCGCCCCCAGTGTCAGTCTCTGCTCCGCGCCCAGTGTCAGTCTCTGCCTGAGAGACACAATCTCCCGGGTCACGGCAGCAGGAGATGAGCTGATATAGGGCACAGTGTGAGACATCTCCTCTGCAGCTCCGTTCAGTTGTCGGGTCACAGAGAGGACAGAGGGAGAGATGTCTGACACCATGGCTGCACTTGGAGAGCAGCCTCACAAGTAAGAAGTAATCTGCTCTGTACTCTGTGTGCTCTGACTCCTCTTATTCCTGCTCAGTGCTGTGTCCTCTCCTCCCCCACATTTAACCCTCTGCTGACTGAGGGTTCCACAGGAGACATCAATAAATAACTGAATAGGTGTCACTTATGTCATAGTGTAACATGTCAGTGTATTATGGAGTACATGCGCAACACCCTCGCCGATGCAATGGCGAGGTAGTGCTTGCGAATACGTCCCACCTGCATATACCCACATGACACTACATGGTCCTGACAGGACATAGGGATATTGCAGTGTGAATCCTGCCTGGCAAGGCAGGAGTTAAGTATTTTGTATAATGCCAGATGCTGTTACCAATGATATGTGTTACATCCGTGCCTCTGTAAGCTGAGATGTGATTGGAGGAGCAGCCACCACCTGACCAAAGAGAGGTAGTAAAACCTCTGGCCAGAATGTTCTGGAGAACATTAGGGGATTCTCAGTGAGAGAGATTCCAGTGTAGGAGAATCAGTGAGTGAGTGAGCATCTCTGTCTATCTAGCCCTACCAGAGCAGGAAGACCTAGCCCCTGCCTCTGAAGAGTGGAGCATTGAACTAGAGTTAGTGTAGTGAGGAAAAGGGGTACATCTTACCTTTAAAGGTGATACCTGAAGCCCTACAGGACAAGCTGAAGCTTCCTACCAGGACACCAGCTGCCTCCCAGCCTGCCCTCTACTTCCAGCTGGTGAACTATCTCCTGAGGCTCCCTCCAACTCACATCTCGGCACCCTACCTACCTTTTAAGGCACGTTTGCTGCGGTTCCTGCGGTTCAAATAAAGAACTGTAAGTTGTTTTCTTCAACTTCTGTCTCCGTCTGGTCCCTGCTAATACGGCTGCCTCATCACCGGCACCTGTCCATCACCCAGAGACTCACACTCGGGACATTAAGGGGTTGCCCAGGGAGATCCGCTATAGCAGCCTCTCCCTCATCTTTCTTGCCAACACCACCCTGCTGGAGACCTGCCAGGCTGTAGGACAGCCCTCCGGTTCCCCGTACCAAGCACCGTACAATAGCGTGCTTAGGCCGCAACCGCCAGCCACTCCGGTACAGCGGCCCCCGGCTGACTCCAGGCCTCCCCTTTAAGGCTAGGCCCCGGTGGGGGATGTTGCAGTGGCGTCACGAACAGGATATATACTTCTGTGCCTTATCCTGGCACTAAAGACTGTACTTTATTAAGAAAAAGACTGTGTGCCTAACCCTGCTGCCATCCGGGTTTAGGCCCAAGTATGTTGTGTGTTTCTACATTAACTTTATACTGCTGCCCGTGCGCGAGCGCCGCTCCAGCACTCAAGAGGTTAATTCCTGCAAGGACTGTGTCAGCTCTGCTACATCGCGGCCTGCTGCGCGCCTGAAGCATTTACCTCAGAGGCGTGTGGCGGCACAATATTTCCAGCCCGCCAAATCCTCACTGGCGGGACTAGGCTCCAGAGGCGTCACTAGGCTCCGCCCCTGCGCGAGTGGCGTGCGAACTACCGTGGAGGTAGGAGCTGGAGCGAGTGCGGCCGCAAGACGAAGAGGTTAATCGGCCATCTTGGATTTCGGCGCAGGCCGCGCCTGAAGCCTGCCAGCAGGTGTGCGCCTCATCCGGAGTTCCGCGCACGTGTCCTGCGATGAGAACACCGCTGAGCATCACCGAGCCCTGCTGCCTGCCCACATCGGGAACGGAGACCTTCGTGCACCGAGCTGTCCTGTCACCGGGTCTGATCATGAGTGAGTACCGCTGGGAGAAGTAAAGGGGGTAGAGATTGTTTCCGACGCTAGGTTATTGGCTCACCTCCAGGGAATAGTGACTGTGTCTTAAAGTGCCCCGTCCCATTCTAGCCATCGCCCATAGCAGCGGACATTGGTAACCCTACAGACTTCCCTCATCTAGGCCAGTCTGTCGCCAGGACGAAGATACGGGACTGGCGCAAGTCCCGTCCCCTGGTCCCTGCTCAGGGTACCGGGCATGTTAAGTCCTCCAGAGAGTCCTTTCAGCCCTGCTACAACTAGTTCCCTGGGACTCCCACCATGACTGCCCTCTGACTACCCAGCGAACAGACGGGGGGGGCCCACTCCAGGCCTCCCCTTTAAGGCTAGGCCCCGGTGGGGGATGTTGCACATGTGTCTATGTTGTTTTGGAGATCAGCTATTAACCCATTACCACTGACTGGAGTAACAGTACATCAGCAGGAGGCAAGGGGAGTATGGAGAGGGGTCACAGACAGAACGTTCTCCATACAACAGGGGTACATATTGCAGCTAACGCCCCAAATTGGTGCGGCCAAGAAGGAGTAAATGAGTAAAGGAGGAGGCTGAAGGAGAGGAGGATAGAGGACAGGGAGGCTGGAGGAGAGGAGGATAGAGGACAGGGAGGCTGGAGGATGCTGGGGGACAATAGGATGAGTCTGGAGGATGCTGGGGGACAGTAGTATGAGTTTGGAGGATGCTGGGGGACAATAGGATGAGGCTGGAGGATGCTGGGGGACAATAGGATGAGGCTGGAGTGACTGTCAATAAACGGAGGAATGGTTGTGGAACTAGGATGCGGCTGGAGGATGCTGGGAGGGACACATAGGCCAGAGGCTGGAGGATGAGCTGGGAGGACAATTTATGAGAGGCTGCGGGATGCTGGGGAGGACAAAGGATGAGGTGTGGATGTGGTGATGGAGACAATAGATGAGGGCGGAGGATGCTAGGGATGATGACGCATAGGATTGTGGAAATAGAGAGTTGGCGGCATGCTGGGGGGGACCAATAGGATGAGGGGGGATGCTGGGGGACAATAGGATGAGGCTGGAGGATGCTCGGGGGACGATGAGCGATGTGCTGGACGGATATGTGGGGACGACGTAGGATGAGGAGGGAGGGATGCTGGGGAGACAATAGGATGAGGCTGGGGGACAGGTAGTATGGAGGCTGAGGGAGCTGGGGGACGATCAGGATTGAGGGCTGGAAGGCTGGGTGGCAATAGGGTGAGGACTGGGGGCCACGTAGTGTATAGCGGCTGGAGGATTTGCTGGGGGACAATAGGGCATGGAGGATGCTGGGGGACAATAGGGATGAGGGGGGGACAATTGGTTGAGGCGTGGAGGTGCTGCGGGGGACCATAGGATGAGGCTGGGGATGCTGGTTGAACAATAGGAAGAGGCGGAGGACAGGAGGAGGAGGGGATGGAGGATAGGAGGATGCTGGATGACGGAGGAGGAAGGATGCTGTGGGGAACTAGGAGGATGGGCTGGAGTGGGAGACTGTGATATGGGGTAATAGGATGCGGAGTGGAGGATGCTGGGGACAACAGGATGAGGCGGGGGGACTAGTTAGTATGCAGGCTGCGAGGATGTGAGGGATAATAGGATGAGTCTGGAGGATGCTGGGGGACAATAGGATGAGTCTGGAGGATGCTGGGGGACAATAGGATGAGGCTGAAGGATGCTGGGGGACAATAGGAGAGGCTGGGGGCACAATTGGTTTGAGGCTGGAGGATGCTGGGGGACAATAGGATGAGGCTGGAGGATGCTGGTTGACAATAGGACGAGGCTGGAGGACAGGAGGAGGAGGGATGGAGGATAGGAGGATGCTGGATGACAGGAGGAGGATGCTGGGGGACAGGAGGATGAAGCTGTGTGACAGGAGGATGAGGCTTCAGACAGGAGAAGGCTGGAGGACAGGATGAGGATATAGGATGGAGGGGCTAGAGGATAGGATGCTGCTGGAGCGGGCTGGGGGACAGGAGAAGGAAGGATAGATGACAGAGGGGCTGGGGGACAGGAGGAGGACGCTGGAGGACAGGAGGCCACAGGATGAGGAGGCTGGAGGACAGGAGGAGCCTGGAGGACAGGAGGAGGCTGGAGGACAGGAGGCCACAGGGTGAGGA
>CM033644.1:169772795-170012952 GCA_019512145.1 Engystomops pustulosus
GGGGGGGTTTATCATCTTACCTTTAAAGGTTGATACCTGAAGCCCTACAGGACAACTGAAGCATTCCTACCAGGAACACAGCTGCCTCCAGCCTGCCCTCTACTTCCAGGCTGGTGACTTCTCTGAGGCTTCCTCAACTCACATCTGGCCCCTACTACCTGTTAAAGGGCACGTTTGTGCGGGTTCCTGCGGTTCAAATAAAGAACTGAAGTGTTTTCTTCAACTTCTGTACTCCGTTGGTCCCTGCTATAATCGGCTCTCATCACCGGCACCACTGTCCATCACCCAGAGACTCCACTCTGGACCATTGAAGGGGTTGCCCCAGGGAGATCCGCTATAGCAGCCTCTCCCTCATCTTTTCTTGCCAACACCACCTGACTGGAGACAGCCAGGCTGTAGGACAGCCCTCCGGTTCCCCCGTACCAAGACCAGTGACAATGTGCGTAGGCCGACAACCGCCAGCCACTCCGGTACAGTGGGCCCCGGCTGGCACCAGGCCTCCCTTTAAGGATAGGCCCGGTGGCGGATGTTGCACATGTGTCATGTGTTTTGGAGATCACGTATTAACCCATTACCACTGACTGGAGTAACAGTACATCAGCAGGAGGAGGGCAAGGGGAGTAGGAGAGGGGTCCAGACCCAGAACGTTCTCCATACAACAGGTGGACTATTGCAAGTAACGCCCCAAAATGGTGCTGGCCAACGAAGGAGTAAAATAATGAGGGTAAAGGAGGAGGCTGAAGGAGAGGAGGATACAGGACAGAGGGGGGCTGGAGGAGAGGAGGATAGAGGACAGGAGGCGCTGGAGGATGCTGGGGGACAATAGGATGAGTCGAGGTGCTGGGGACAGTAGTATGAGTTTGGAGGATGCGGGGACAATAGGATGAGAGCTGGAGGATGCTGGGGGGCGGACAATAGGATGAGGCTGGAGGATGCTAGGAGGACACAATAGGATGAGGCTGGAGGATGCTGGAGGATCAATAGGATGAGGCTGGAGGCATGGCTGGGAGGACAATAGGATGAGGCTGGGGACTGGGAGGACAATAGGATGAGGCGTAGGAGGGCATGATGGGAGACAATAGGATGAGGCTTGGAGGATGCTGGGGACATAGGATGAGGCTGGAGGATGCTGGGGAAAATAGGATGAGGTGGCGGATGCTGTGGGGACAATAGGATGAGGCATGGCAGGATGCTGGGGGACAATAGGATGAGGCTGGAGGATGCTGGGGGACGATTAGGATGTAGGCTGGAGGATTGCTGGGGACGATAGATGAGGAGGAGGATGCTGGGGGACAATAGGATGAGGCTGGGGGACAGTAGTATGAGGCTGGAGGATGCTGGGGGACGATAGGATGAGGCTGGAGGATGCTGGGGGACAATAGGATGAGGTGGGGGGCAGTAGTTGTATGAGGCGGCTGGAGGAGGTGACTGGGGGACAATAGGAGAGGCATGTGGAGGATGCTGGGGGACAATAGGATGAGGCTGGGGGACAATTGGTTTGAGGCTTGGAGGTGCTGGGGGGACCCTAGGATGAGGCGGCGATGGATGCTGGTTGAAAATAGGACAGAGGCTGGGAGGACAGGAGGAGGAGGGATGGAGATCGGCAGGATGCTCGGATGGACGAGGAGGAAGGATGCTTGGGGTGACCTGAGGATGACGGCTGGAGTGGAGCTTGATGGTGGTAATAGGAGGGAGCTGGAGGATGCTGGGGACAACAGGATGAGGCGGGGGGATAGTAGTAGCCAGGCTGGAGGATGCTGGGGTAATAGGATGAGTCTGGAGGATGCGGTGGGCACAATAGGATGAGTCTGGAGGATGCTGGGGGACCAATTAGGATGAGGCTGAAGGATGCTGGGGGCACCCATAGGAGAGGCTCGGAAAGGGGACCATTGGTTTGAGGCTGGGAGGAGCTGGGGACATAGGATGAGGTGGAGGTAGGCTGGGGGAAAAGGGATGAGGCTGGAGGATGCTGGTTGACACATAGGACGAGGCTGCGGCAGGACAGAGGAGGAGCGGATGGAGGATAGGAGGATGCGGATGCACGGAAGGAGGATGCTGCGGGGACAGGAGTGATGAAGCTGTGTGAACAGGAGGATGGGCTTAAGACCAGGAGACAGGCTGGAGGACAGGATGAGCGATACGGGATGGAGCGGGCAGAGGAAGGCCATCTCTGCTGGAGCGGGCTGGGGGGGACAGGAGAAGGAAGCGATAGATGACAGATCGGGGCTGGGGGGGGACAGGAGGAGGACAGCATGGAGGAACAGGAGGCCCACAGGATGAGAGGTGGAGGACAGGAGGAGCCTGGAGGACAGGAGGAGGCTGGAGGACAGGAGGCCACAGGGTGAGGAGCCTGGAGGACAGGAGGCCACAGGGTGAGGAGGCTGGAGGACAGGAGGAGGCTGGAGGACAGGAGGCCACAGGGTGAGGAGACTGGGGGACAGGGGGCCACAGGGTGAGGAGGCAGGAGGACAGGGGGCCACAGGGTGAGGAGGCTGGAGGACAGGATGCCACAGTATGAAGAGGCTGGAGGACAGGGGGCTACAGGAGGCTGTGGGACAGGAGAAGGATAGAGGACAGGGGGGCTGGTGGACAGGAGGAGGATGCTGGAGGTGGAGGCTGGGGGACAGGAGGAGGTTGCTGAAGGAGGATGAGGATAGAGGACAGTGTGGGCTGGAGGATAAGAGGAAGCTGGGGGACAGCAGGAGGAGACTGGAGAACAGAAGGACAATAGAGTACAGAGGGGCTGGAGGACAGGAGGAGGATGGGAGGAGGAGGCTGGAGGATAGGGGCCACAGGAGGAGGCTGGAGGAAAGGAGGCCACAGGAGGAGGCTGGAGGAAAGGAGGCCACAGGAGGAGGCTGGAGGACAGGAGGCCACATGATAAGGATGCTGGAGGACAGGGTGCAACAGGAGGGTCTGGAGGGCAGCAGACCACAGGAGGAGGCTGGAGAACAAGGGGCTACAGCAGGAGCTGGAGGACAGGAGACCACAAGAGGAGGCTGGAGGACAGGAGACCACAGGAGGAGGCTGGAGGACAGGGGGACAGGGGCTACAGGATGAGGCTGGAGGACAGGAGACCACAGGAGGAGGCTGGAGAACAGGGGGCTACAGAAGGGAGGCTGGAGGACAGGGGGCTACAGAAGGGAGGCTGGAGGACAGGAGACCACAGAATGAGGAGGATAGAGAACAGGGACCACTACATGTGAGGAGGAGTAGGAGTAAAGAAAGTATTATGTGTAAGTTTGGGGAGAAATAAAAGTGCAAAACCAAATGTCAAGGGAGGATAAAATTAAAGAGTTGCAGAGTTGCATTAGGGGGGTATTTTACGGGTCCATGGGGGGGAGGTTGGGCAAAGTTAGGGACATCATACTATGGACTATGCTTGTGGGTGGAGCAATGGGTGTGGTTTAGAAAAAAGGGGAGGGGCTTTTGTCCCTCTTTCTCTTGGCCAAAAGTTGGGAGGTATGTGCACACTCATAGACAGGGCTTGTATGAGGAGCTGCAGCTTGTGTGAGGAGCTGCTGGTGGAAGGGCTGCAGCAGAGAGGAGACCTGACAGCCTGTGGAAGGGGGTATAAGAGGCTGGAGGAGAAGGTAACTGTGCTGTGGGGATGACGGGACCTGTTTCCCCTCACTGCCCCTACTATAAGCCTGAAGCAGGAGTCTCCGGCAGAGCTGGGGGCGGGGCCTCTGTGATGAGTGCTTCTCTCAGCTCCGGCTCTCATGTCTCTGCTCACAGACATCCGGGGCACAGGGCAAAAGATCCGGGGCCTGTGCCCCGAATCTTTCCACCTAGTGACGCCCCTGGCTACACAGAAAAGTTTTACTTACCACAATTGAGAAGACTTGATCCAGAAGACAGACCTTTTCATCTGAGTCTTGCATATTGTGGGCCTGGAGAAAAAGCAATAAGTGGAAATAATGTACAAAATATCCTGAAGAATTACAGGTGCAAAATAACAAATTCTATTTTAAAGTAAATATCCGTGCACAAGTTATACAGTTGTACGATGTATAAACTCCTATAACATGAGTACATGTAATTTATAAACATGTTAACTGCATTTACATTTTGCGTAGCAATTACTTCTCCTCCTGCTCCGGTTAATGCCCCCCTTCCCCCACAAAAAACTAATATACTTATAGTATATTACTAATAATAATAATACTAATAATAATAATACTAATAATATACTAACAGTCCCTGGTTTTAATCTATACCATAATACCTAATAATCTATACCATAAAACCTAATAATCTGTAGGTTTGTTCTTAAGTTGAATTTGTATGTAAGTCGGAACTGTTTATTTTATAATTGTAACCTCAGCCAAAATCTTTTTGGTCTCTGTTACAATTGGATTTTAAAACCTTTGGGTTGTTACAAGAACAGCTGATCATTGTAGCCTAAAGTACAGAAGTACAGTAAAGTGTACCTACATCCAGAGGGCTGCTCTTAACTAGGGTTTGTTTTTTAGGTTAGGTGTTTTTAAGTCGGGGATACTTGTATATAAGAGTACAGCTGATGGCTGGTTCAAGCAGAAACATTTTTATTTATTAAATTATCTTTATTCCTTTCCCTTATAAAGAATGGCTGGACCATTATACAAACTCTTTACTTCTTGTGTCACCCCCTTCATCCTCATTGCACCCTCACTCCTACTGTTTTATATGACTATGATATCACTCTGTAATGTCTTATTTTATTTGTGTATGTCTCCTATAATCTGTTAAGTATTGTGTAATTTGTGCTATATATATAAAGATTATTATTCTACATTTAAGCAGTTTGTGTAAATCTACTTTCTGTCCTGTATTCACTGACAGGGGAGACATAAAAGAACCTGATTAAGTGTCTAATGACTTAAATCTTTACAGTAAAGGCTCTAATCTCCCCAGAGAGTAGAATCATTATGGTAAATATTCTGTATGTATCTTTGGCCTCCTTATCTCTCTGAAGTGTGCAGAGCTTAGAAGGCTTTCACATACACTGCAGAGTACAGGAGAAAGGCGGAGGAAGAAGGAAGAAGGCACATAGAAGCTTCTTTTCTTACTCAAATGTATTACACAGTTTGCCGTTATCACCCACTCTATTTTCAAAATGTTTGTAAAATAAAAATAAAAAAATACCTTCAAAGGATTAGTTGCTCTTTGAAGAGTAAAAGACAATAAGAAAAATATATAGAAAGAACAAAGTGGCACAGCCTTAACACCGTACTACGGGGTAAAAGCCTAGAGAAGGATTCAGCTATAAAAAAGGAACAAATACAGCTTTTCACAACAAAAAGAATTGCAAGAAAGTTTACTTCTTGTGCTGCATTTAAGCTTTAATTTCATATCTTTATACTTAAGAAAAGAAATCTGAAACATAGCAACATGGCATAAAACCCTTTATTGTAATTATATTTGGATTGGAGTGCTACCATTTTTACTTTTATACATAGATAGTTGGGGTAGAAAATTGGCATCACTTTAAACGCTGTGTCCACATTTGTAACTCCTATTTAGCATTGTTTCAGTTCTCCATCAAACTATAAGGACCTTTCACTGCCTGCAGGGACTATTTTCAGGCTTTATTTAGCATTGCTTCACTGATTTGGGAATACATTTTAGCCCTCACAGAGACCACACAGAGATCATGTTTAGATCTCTACTGTCAAAAATGTTAAAGGGGTTTTTCCATTTCAGTAAATTAACGTTATTTTATGTATTATAAAAAGTTATACAATTTTCCAATATACTTTCTGTATCAAATCCTTACAGTTTTCTAGACCTCTGCTTGCTTTCCTCTATAGAAAGATAGAAATCTGCTGATTACTCTCTGTAAATAATGAGCTGTGCACCTGTGTGACCATGGTCAGATTTCTGTCCACTGGAAGTAAACATAGAAGCTTTCTATAGAAGGACAGCAAGCAGAGATCTAGAAAACGTTGAGGAATTGATACAGAAAGTATATTGGAAAATTGTATAACTTTTTATAATACAAACAATAGCACTAATTTGCTGAAATGGTAATACCCCTTTAAGCTAAGATTTCTTCTCCACAATGCTTATCTGGTTCTCAGCTGTCAGAGTGATTTTAAAAGAAATAAGATAATACAAAAAAGTTAGAGTTAGTCTTACCTTCAGACCTTCGTATTGGGCAACCAGCTTAGCAACCATTGTAGCCAATGTTTTGAGGTTAGAAAGCTAAAAAAAAAAAAAAAATTTTAAAAAAAAAAAGCAATTAATATGAATCATAGAGGAGTAACCTTTATACCTAGGTTTCCTATTTTTTTTTTTTTACATTTGCTCTCTGAAGATTTAATATCTGTCACATGACAAACTGGCTTACAATTTTATTTTGCCTTTAAAATAAAATTTCCTTATTGTTACTTGTGTTAGTTATCCTTATAGAAGACATGTTTTTTCATATTACATCAAATGTCATCTGAATGTAAATTTGTATTGTTTCCATGGTCTACAAAATTGAAAAATGCAAGCCCTTCCTATTTGGGAACTAAACCCTTAAAGGACATCCATCCCCAGCATCAAGGATTGTAAACCAAGCACACTGACATCCTGGTGTGTGCCCCCTCTGGCAGGATCTGCTCTTTTTTTAGCTTTTTCTGCCATGGTTTTTACAATAAAAAAGGCTTTAAAATTTCTGAAAATGAGCCTGATGGGCTCCGGGCTTTATAGGTATTAATAGAGCCTGGAGCCCCTCAGGCTCATTTGTGAATTTTTAAAGCCTTTTTCTTCTTAAAAACAAGGGCATAAGTAGCTAAAAAAGAGAGAATCTTCAATTTTTTTTGCTTTCAGATTTCTAAAAAATGTTGTAAAATGTTATGTCCTTTTTTAAGCATTGGTTTTTTGAAAGTAACAATTTATAAATATGTGGTATACAGGTTATTAAAGAAGGACATATATACTTACACCAATGCTTTTAGGGCATGACTGTAGGCCACCACTAGTTCCAACAAGTCCATTGGCAGTATCTAAAAAAAAACAAATATCACTTTAAGATGTATACGGTTTCCCATTCTTTAATAGTTATTATTGTTGGTGTGAAAACTAGCAACATATAATACTATACTTAAACCCGGCATTACCTATACATAATAATTGCTATTTATTACACTCAGGTACAACATTTTAAAATAGTAGAGGTGTCTTACCCAAGCTACTGCTTAAACCCAGAAGCAGGAAGGCAATGGCGATCTTCATAATTGCAGTTGTTGGTTGTAAGATTTCTCCTTAAGGTACCAACCACAGATAAGTTACACTAAGGGAAGCGGCTCCATTTATGCGCTGAGGAGACAGCTCGAGGGTGTTGACTTTAACGTCATTGTTGGCATTTGGCACAAGAGAAATTCATCATCTTTTTCATCTTCTATCCTTAATACTTAGAAATTATCCACGCTTCTTAATACAAATAGTTGGCAAACCTTGTGTTATTATCTTATTGTTTCCACCTAACCTTACTTTAGTCTTAACGTTAAATCGTAAAAGCTAATATAAGGTCAATACTATAGTGCGGATATAGAATACATACAGAGCATAACTATAAAATGTTTATAAAAAATCAAAATTGCAAATTACAAATCTTATCACGAACAGCCAGAGACTAAATCCATTACCATCAAGAATGTATTGTAATATCTAATGTCAAGTAATTTTTACACAACTAGACACCCAGGGACAGGTGATCTGCAAAACATCCAGAAATCTATGGACAGATGGTTGTCATTCACCTCAATAATAGCAGTCACATACAAACAGGGCACTTGGCTCCCAGCTTCTTGCTAAAAAATATTCATTTTCCCTTTGGGGACACCCATGTTTGCTAGTTGTGAATTTTGATTTAATCTTTACACTTCCATAGATGTTTTTTTAACTTGATGCACTTCTATGAGGTCTTGTTGTCTTTATTTTTTTTTAGAAATTTTATGAAGCATCAAAATGTTTATTTATTTTTGGGCAACAGGAGACAAAACAGCAATTCTACATTTTTGTTTTATTTTTAATGCTATTTTCCAACCATTGGGAGGCTAATGATATGTTAGCCTTATCTAAGCTTGAGTTTGGTTAGATAATGTACTATTGTTACTCATGCTGTATGCAGAGATTAGGGAAGTCATTCGGATTAAGTGTAATTCGATCAGTATTAGAAAAACTCTGATCCCCAAAAAATGCTTCATTACGAATTTGAAATTCATGGAAATTCATGTAAACAAAGGCAGGGGAGGGTTGATTTGGCCATGGGCCCTGGGCTGTATAAAAATTGTAGGTCATTACAAGTCTAAAATTTTTTATTCCATTTACTTCCTTCATGTGGAACTAGAACCAAGCTACCTGGGAAAGAGTAGGTTCCCTTCTGTTCACTTTTAGTTCTGAAATTTGAGGACCTGATCTTTAAAATACCTGGAAGGACCCTTTTATAAGTACATGTTGAAAGCATGAGAGGTCCTTCTCTTTATTATATCTAAAGGGCAGTATGAAACTTGGCCATTGGTTCAAGTGCTCATGGGCTCCCTAAAGGCCTCCAAAACCACCTTATAATTCTCTACTGCATCCAGTTCCTTCTCAACAACAGACTCCCCAGGCCATACAGTGTATTTTGCAGATTTATAGTCAACCAAACCTTCATCAACATTAAACCTTTCTTGTCAACCTTCAAAAATCATGGAGTGACAGGTGCATCCTTGATACTTCATTCATTATGGGAGCATTGGACCCACACCATTGCCAAATATTGAGACCAACACCACTCGGCATGTTGTCCTCTATCCTGTGTATAACAGTTAACTTAAACTTTTTTTTAAAGCTATTTACATGTAACCAAAGACCTTAAAACTTTCCTCTGTGGATACTTGTGTGTTCATTTGCAAGGTTCCTGTACAGAGGATTATGTGACTATTTTAAAGAGGAAAATACGTAGATTCTCGGAAGCATCACAAACCTTTGAGCGGAAGCCAGAAGTGGAATAAACGCTTTAATGATGTTTTCCTAAGAGCTTATCAGCCACTAATATCCTGAGTAGAAATAATCACTCTCACTTAGAAGTTATTAAGTTAAGTCTTGTGACTTATTAAGTAAAATAGTACACACTGGCTTAAGATTAAAGTGTCTTCATGCAAATAAAAATATATATATATATAAATCAGGGAAAGAAATGTACTGTATTTAATTCCTGTAGCTGTTGCAAATGCAAACTTTATTTTAGCAAGAAAGGGACACTGTTTAAGTCATAATAATTAAGTCATACGTTTACTCACCTATGTTTAAATTAGATACAACTAATCATGGGGATAGGGGGCTTAATCATGTCACTCACCGGGTGGCTCCTCCAGGCTTGTGGTTGAAATATTGCACAGACACAATTGCAGCTGCTTCTCCTAACTTGAGCCTCCTGACCTTACCAACATGTACAGTACTGCAACATGGTCATTTGTTTGGTTCACAGTCTTGGAAGGGTAACGTAACCCTGATGTAAGAATACATTGTTAGAAAAACAGAGCAAAGCATCATAACCAGTAAATCTTGCTGGATGAAATAGGCCAGTGGAGAGAAGGGGATTAGTGTTAACTAAACTCAAATCCCCAACTACCCCAAAAGCAGAGCAGCCAATAAACCAGCTTTTAGCCCCATAGCAACCACAAGCAGGCCCAGTTTGAGCATGGTAATTGGCCGACTGAAACATGTGACCCCTTCTTCGCTAAATCCGTGCATTTCTAAAATGCAGCATCCATATCCACTGTATCTGGGGTTTATTAAAGAGCAGTGTTCATGTTCTCTCACTTTTCTATCATGGTTCCAGTCGTGAAATCAAGGATTTTATTTTATCTTTTTAGCACAAATCCAGTAGGTTGAGTACTGGTGGCTATGAGAAAAAACAGGCCCTTGATCTCACTGAAATATAAGATGATTTGGGAAAAACTAGTCCCTTCCTCTCACTGTGATAAAAGATGCAGAAGGACCAGTGTTGATGGGTGAGATGGGCCAAACTAAAGCTTTCTCTCCATATTTAGCATGATAAAAATCTGAATGCTTCCCTAAAAGATGTGAATAGGCTTGGTAGTATTATATCCTCCCTTTGCAGGGAAACAGAGGGACACCTCAGGTACTGGGTCGCACTGCATGCAAATGAAATATATTTTTTCTTCTGCCATGGAGATCCTCTGGGATCTTTGTGTGCTCATTTCCTTAGTGTGGTGGGCAGTAGAAGGTGTTAATGGGGATATGGGCTGTCTAATGCTCCTTTTCCTTCTGCATCTTCTTCTGACTACCAGGGGCGGGGTCAGACTGGCCCGCTGGGGGTGGGGGAATCCCCTGGTGGGCCCAGACTCCTGTCACTATGGCAGGGGCCTCCGATCGGATCCAACGGAGGCCAGTGCCAGTGTCTGCAATAGTACTCAATGCGGCCGGAAACTATTGTGGCGCAGCCGTGTCGTGATGTCATGGGGCAGCCGCTCATCTCTCACAGCAGCACCAGCGACTGGAGACACAGGATCAGGTGAGGTGTTTTTTTTTTTTTTGCCTTTATAAATTATGGAGGGGAGGGGGGCCCTTTATAAAATTTGGGGGGCAAAGGGGCCTTCATAAAATATGGAGGGGAGGGGGGCCTTAATAAAATATGGAGGGGAAGGGGTGCCTTAATAAATTATTGAGGGGGGGGACCTTAATAAAATTATGGAGGGGAGGGGGCTTTAATAAAATATGGAGGGGAGGGTGGGGTACTTAATAAAATATGGAGAGGAGGGGGGCGTAATGAAAAATGGAGGGGAGGGGGGAGGCCTTAATAAAATATGGAGGGGAGGGGGGAGGCCTTAATAAAATATGGAGGGGAGGGGGTGCCTTAATAAATTATGGAGGGGGCCTTTAATAAAATTATGGAGAGGAAGGGGGCCTTAATAAAATATGGAGGGGGTGGAATGGCAATGTGCATTGGGAGCCTTAATAAAATATGAAGGGGGGGTGGCAGTGTGTATGGGAGGCCTTATTAAAATCTGGAGGGGGGCAAGGTGTATGACATTGTTTTATCCAGGTGACATTATACTGGAAGTAACTGTGGTATATTTTTAGGGGCGTGTGAGGGGGGTATTGCTTCCTAGAACAAATCTGCCAGAAAATTCTGCAACCAGATTCTGGACGTGAAGCAGAAGACAAGTCACTTGTGAGGTACTAGATGCTACTTCTTCCTATGTCAGGTCAGTATTGTAGTCACTGAGTAACCATCTAGTAAGAGACAGCTCAGAGTATGTACTGTGATATCTATAGAGTCAGAGAGCCAGGGGTGACTTGTCTATGTGGTGCAGGGACGCCATAGTGGGGTTATTGTCATCAGTTCCTATAAAGGTTTTCAACATTTCCTTATTGGAAGGTTGGTGCAGTGCAAACACTTACATCCCTAACCACAGCCCTGCTACCAGAAGAAAGCCCGGGACACCAGTGGTAACTCTTACATTAATGCCCTGAGGTAACATAACCCCTCCAGCCCCTGAACACAAACCAAGAGCCGAGCACTAGCAGAGAGGGAGAGAGAAAGGGCTTAGCTTATCCTCTGCTTCACTGCCCCCAATAGTGCTTATAAATTCCCTTATCCCAGAATATTTCTATGTAGTAGTAGGTGGGCCCCCAAAATCAATTTCACTGGGGCGCCCCAGGTACCCCAGTCCGACCCTGACCAGGGGTTTTGGTACTACCACCTCTTCCTCCAAATTTTCATTGCCTTTGTTCCATGTTTGGTCTAGGACATTGTCATATTCCCTCAGATTATATTCCACGCCTCACCGATGCCCTCCCTGTCTGTCTCCAAATAGCAGAAAGCTGCAGCAGAGAAACTTGGTTTTCATTTGCATCATGATAGGTGTCCTGCAGTTGTCCGTTGTACACTACCTCATCCTCCAACACAAGTTGTTGGGCATCTGAAAACTCTATGTCTGCAACTTGGACTCTAGGAGAGTTACAGTCTGCTCCATGACCTGTGGCAGAGATGACCTTGCTGTTTTGAACGGGTGTGATGTGGGGGGCTGTACACTATCACCAGAGGTGTGGAGGGTTGAAGACAATCTGATGGATCACACACTCTTTGCAATATAATTGACCATTTTGCAGTAAGCATTGTACATTTTCTAAAATGTAATCAGTATAGCATTACAGAGGGATTTGTGGAAGCAGGAGGAATGGGCGGAAAAAATGATGAGATTTAATGTAGATAAATGTAAAGTTATGCGCTTGGGCCATGGAAACAATAAGTACAATTCTGTTTTAAATGGTCAATTACTTGGCAAAACTGCAGCTATACTTTCAGTAATGCCCCCCTCCTGTACATAACCCCCTCACATGTGGTTGTGCAAATAACAATGTTACTGAGGGTGTATACAGCTACAGAACACACAGGAGAAATCCCTACTTGTTACATCCAGTGACTGCAGGTGACGTCTCCTCCATCTTCTCCATTAGGCATCACCACATCTTATGTTCCTCATTGTCCCTAAATCTTGGTTCCCTGACAGTGTTATTCTGCTGCTGCCCCTAACAATCTCCCCCAAATACTGTAAGGCTGCGTTCACACGTTTGTCTTGCATTTAAACAAAACCAGGTGCTTGTAACCCATCACATGTGTTTTACTAGAAACAGAAATGACATCAAATCGAGGCCTGTCCTAGTGCCACGTATGAACACGCCCCAAGAAATGTGCCCCACACGATTACCCCCAGTAATGTGCCCTACATAGTTACCCCCACAAATGTCCCCCACACATTCCCCCAGTAAGTAATGTGCCCACACAGCCCCTCAGTAATGTGCCCACACAAATCCCCAGTAAGTAATGTGCCCACACAGCCCCCCAGTAATGTGCCCACACAACCCCCCAGTAATGTGCCCACACAGCCCCCCAGTAATGTGCCCACACAGCCACCCAGTAAGTAATGTGCCCACACAGCCCCCCATGTTCTCCCCCTTCCCTAGTCCCTATCATGTCTCCCCCCTCACCTCACAGATGCAGCTCTGTGCACTGCTTTCTCCGGCAGGTCATGTGATCATGACATCACAGGTCCTTCAGCTAGGTCCTGCAGGGGAAAGCAGTGCCTGCACTCATTCTGTGTCCAATCGGGATGAGAGAGTAAAGGTTCTTTACTGTAAGAGCAGTGAGACTATGGAACTCTCTGCCGCAGGAGGTTGTTATGGCGGACTCTATGTAAGTGTTTGAGAGAGCCTTGGATGCCTTTCTGGAGAGCAAAAATGTCACAAGTTATGTGGAGTAAACATGTGTTTTAATTTTAAAGGTTGGACTTTATGGACATGCGTCTCTTTCCAGACATCTTTCTGCTAAAGATGAAATTTGACGCTTGCTATGTTTTTTTGTATACTCTTTTCTTCAACTATTCTGTACTTGGCTGCTATCCTTTTTTGACATGGTTTGTCTGTCTGTTTCTTTTTGTTCATTTGTCTTTTGTTCTGAGCACTTTATCAATTAGGGACTGGCATCCAGTGTTCCCCTGTGGCTTAGCACAGTATGGGCAAGTTGGCAGGGACAAGATGTGGATAAGCTCTTTCTATGCCTTGACAGCCTTACTATGTAAAATCAAAGCCCAACAGCTGTTTTCTGTCAATATTACAGCATTGGAGTTTCTGATACATTGCATGTCTATTAAATAGTTCCAGTAGGAAGCACACAAAAATAAAAATGTTATGGATATTTTAAAGCAGGGGATAGAAGACAGAAACACAAATACATAAAAGGGCTACTGTATTAAATGTTAAAGTGTGCTCAAGTTTGATTTTTTAAAGTTCTGGGTTGTTGCATCTAGCTTTTGCATATTTTGTTTATTAATTTTAATACTATTGTTAAACTTTCCATGTTATGGTCAGTGCCTTCATATGTTAATGATAATATATCTGGTCTGTTTAATAATATTAAAATCCAACAAGTTATCTCCTTTGTTGGTTCAGAAATAATTCGGAGATAATACAGGTAATTGTCTTAAATTGCAATTCAAATGTTCTCATAGGACATTTCAAATTCCCTTGTTCAGAAATACTTGGTGGTTTATAATAAACCCAACTTACCATGGGTTTTACTAACACACAAACCTTATTCTATCACATTTATGGCAGGTGACCACTGCAGAAGAAAGTGACAGCATACAGTATGAATGCTACTAATGCTGGGCAGCACAATCGTTAGGTATATCATTTATAAGTGTGTATACCTTTAGAATTATAAGTGCATAAAACCTCCGGTCTATAGTCAGGCAATGGCAGATTAATTTTTATAATCATAACATCAAACTTCTTTCTGGCTGCAAAATCAAAGACATTTCAAAGATCAGCCACCAGAAGCTTCTTATATTTACTTATTGTATTACACTGCACCCATATTACACAAGCAACTCTTCCTCCCTTATGTAACTGCTTATGTGTGTTGCGTCTCTATATTTTATACAGAAAAAGCTGAAAGTCTCTTGCAATGATCCAGGGGGCAATCAGCTAGTGGTATATTGCTACATGTACTGTACATGTGCAGCCTCAGACTGACCCAAAGAGGTGCAGGAGAACATATCAGACAGAATACGAGCAACACTGTGCACCCAGACTTGTACTTCAGCCATGGGACTTACATACAACAGAACAGTATTACTTTGTCAGGCAACAGAACCACCAAACTACTTTGTCAGGGCCAAAATAAGTTTGTGTGGACGGCTTTCAAGCTAGGATCTCTAGCCCTGGGTCTACCTCATAAGAATGTGAGAATGTAACCCACATTATGGCACAGTCAATAAAATGACTTCATTGATGCCACATCTACATTGTTCCAAGGGTGTTTGGCCAGGAGAGGGAGAGGCGCCTGATGAGGACGTAGGAGCTATGAGCACTAATGAATGCTGCTAACTTTTGGAGCTCCTTAAGGTGGGAACATCAAGGCCAATGCAATAGGCAGTTGAAGGTAGGGTGCAACCCTTCTCCATGACCTGTGAGGTGTAGTCCTGACTCTCCAAAATAATCAATGGTATGTGCTGCTTTAAGATTGATTACAAGCAGGCAGCGTGATGATACATGTCATGCAGCTGACAGGTGGCGTCGTCTGCACAATGGCATTATTGGTACTGATCGGGTCATAGTGAGGATGCAGGCAGTGGTTTCATTGGGGGCTGTATAAGAAGAGCTGGCAGAGGAGGTATCTAGCAGGTAAGTATTCATTTTATTATTTTTGTCTTAATTGGCAACAGGTTTTCTTGTGGGCAGGCCTCCATCCACAGCAGCTTGGTATATAATGAATGGGAGTGAGGAGTGGACGCATATAATAAATAGGGGTGAGGAGGGGGCCGGATATAATGAATAGGGGTGAGGAGGGGCTGCATCTAATGAATGGAGGTGAGATACAACAGAACAGAACTACTTTGTCAGGCAACAGAACCACCAAACTTTGTCAGGGCCACAATAAGTTTGTGTGGACGAGGGTCAAACTAGGATTTCTAGCCTTCTAAGAATGTGAGAATGAGAGGAAGGTGCTGCAAAATTCCTTACTTTCCCATGTTATCCTAATTTTGACTTCATTGATGCCACATCTACATTGTTCCAAGGTTGTTTGGCCAGGAGAGACAGAGGCACCTGATGAGGATGTAGGAGCTATGAGCACTAATGAAAGCTGATAACTTTTGGAGCTCCTTAAGGTGGGAACATCAAGGCCAAGACAACAGGCAGTTGAAGGTAGATACTTGCCTAGGGTGCAACCCTTCTCCATGACCTGGGAGGTGTAGTCCTGACTCTCCAAAATAATCAATGGTATGTGCTGCTTTAGGATTGATTACAAGATACTCCTTCTCAAACAGACAACAGGCAGCATGATGATACATGTCATGCAGCTGACAGGTGGCGCCGTCTGCACAATGGCATTATTGGTACTGATCGGGTCATAGTGAGGATGCAGGCAGAGGTATCATTGCATTCCTGCATCCTGTATAAGAAGAGCAGGCAGAGGAGGTATATAGCAGGTAAGTATTCATTTTATTATTTGTGACTTAATTGGCAACAGGTGTGCTTGTATAAATTTATAATCGGCAGGGCCGGCGCCAGGGCCGGGGGAAACCTGGGCAAGTGATGGGGCCCACAGTTGCTGGGTGGGTCTACTCGTGGGCACTGGGCAGGCCTCCATCCACAGCAGCTTGGTATATAATGAATAGGGGTGAGGAGGGGGCTGCATCTAATGAATGGGGGTGAGGAGAGGCTGCATACAATGAATAGGGGATGAGGAGGGGGCTGCATCTAATGAATGGGGGTGAGGAGAGGCTGCATACAATTCACTATCTTATTCCTGGTGCAGGTAAGCACGTCTCAGAGTTTTTCCAAATCCGTCGGGTTTTCCAACGGCCACGCCCCCGATTTCCGTCTCATGCATGCCGGCGCCGATGCGCCACAATCCGATCGTGTGCGCAAAAAAAACAGGGCAATTCAGGGAAAGACGACGCAAATCGGAAATATTCAGGACCAATGTGCCACCACACAGAGATTCATACTCTAGACACCAAAGGGTTGCCCCAGGGAGAACCGCTATAGCAGCCTCTCCCTCATCATTTCTTGCCAACACCACCCTGCTGGAGACCTGCCAGGTTGTAGGACAGCCCTCCGGTCCCCATACCAAGCACCGTGACACTAGCGTGCCTAGGCCGCAACCGCCAGCCACTCAGGTATTCTGGGCCCCGGCTGTCTCTAGGCCCCAAGAAAAGGCTAGGCCCCGGTGGGGGATGTTGCACATAAAATAAACTTGTCTTTGTGGGAATACCCCATTAATGGTACAGCTTAACACTCGGTGCTGGAATTATGACCTAAAAGTGAATATATTGAGATCATGGACAAGTGATATAAATACCTTCCCTTCAGTAGTGACATGATCAAGGTGTGATGGTTCCTTTGAAGGAAATTTAAGTCCCAAATAGAAATGGGCGTATCGATTCTAACGATTCTAACTTTGGTTACAATTTCAGGAAAAATTTGAATTCGCCGCGAAGCCGAAGTTAATGCTGATTCGCGGGAACTAAGTTGTTTTTTTCCCTCTTTTTTAAGCTAAATGGGCGTGAGCACAACGTGTTTCATGAGGCAGAGAACTCTGGGAAGGAGAAAGAAACACCCTCGATGACATCTGCAGACCTGTAAGCCAATCAGCGACCGGCAGGCTTATGTGATGTCACACAGCCCTATAAAACCCAGCCATTTTACATCTCGGCACTTCACACTTCATGTGCTGCCTGTAGTGTCTAGCTTCTGCTACTGTTCTGTGGAGTAATGATTCTTGCTGCAATCCCTGTTTGACTTTAATGCACTGCAGTAGCGATTGGTGGACCAATCCCTGGTTGTTCTTTAAGGGTGATCTGTACAGGTTCGGACTTGCCCGCCGGAGTACTGGTGCATCCTCGGTGGGCCCCCGATACCTCTGCTGCAGCAGGGGCCTCCATCCCCATCGGAGGCCCCTGGCAGTGAAAGCATTGGTACTCGATGCGGCCATAAGCGGCCGCTCGAGTCCTATTGCTGATGTGACACAGCGGTCTGCCATTGACCCTGTGCGTGCGGTGCGGCCGGGAACTTTCCCCAGCGCGCGTCGCACTGTAACCCCTGACGCACGGCAGCATGATGATGCAGTCATTCTGACGTGCGTCTTGTTCCTTTACAGTCCCAGCGTAGCAGGGAGAAAAGAGATGGAGGACACGGGAGCGCTGCTATAGGTAAGTGAGGTTTATAATTTTTTTTCACTATTCACAGTCCGGTACAAAAATAAGTATTATGGGTGAGGGGCTTTTGTAAATGTACAAATATGTGGGGTCATTATATGAGGACTACAAAGAGGGGGGTCATTACAGGACTATAATAATAGTCCATATATACAGGATAAGAGTAGTAGTACTGTGCTGTGCCCATATATACAAGATAGGAGTAGTAGTACTGTACTGTGCCCATATATACAGGATAAGAGTAGTAGTACTGTGCTGTGCCCATATATACAAGATAGGACTAGTAGTACTGTGCTGTGCCCATATATACAGGATAGGAGTAGTAATACTGTGCTGTGCCCATATATACAGGATAGGAGTAGTAGCTCTGTGCTGTGCCCATATATACAAGATAGGAGTAGTAGTACTGTGCTGTGCCCATATATACAGGATAGGAGTAGTAGTACTGTGCTGTGCCTATATATACAAGATAGGAGTCGTAGTACTGTGCTGTGCCCATATATACAGGATAGGAGTAGTAGTAATATGCGGTGCCCATATATACAAGATAGGAGTAGTAGTCCTGTGCTGTGCCAATATATACAGGATAGGAGTAGTAGTACTGTGCTGTGCCCTTATATACAAGATAGGAGTAGTAGTCCTGTGCTGTGCCAATATATACAGGATAGGAGTAGTAGTACTGTGCTGTGCCCTATATATACAGGATAGGAGAAGTAGTACTGTGCTGTTCCCTATATATACAGGATAGGAGAAGTAGTACTGTGCCCATATATACAGGATAGGAGTAGTATTATTGTGCTGTGCCCATATATACAAGATAGGAGTAGTAGTACTGTGCTGTGCCCTATACATATAGGATAGGAGAAGTAGTACTGTGCTGTGCCCATATATACAGGATAGGAGTAGTAGTATTGTGCTGTGCCCATATATTCAGGGTAGGAGTAGTAGTATTGTACTGTGCCCATATATACAGGATAGCAGTAATAGTACGGTGCTGTGCCCTATATATACAGGATAGTAGAAGTAGTACTGTGCTGTGCCCATATATACAGGATAGGAATAGTAGTACTGTGGTGTGCCCATATATACAAGATAGGAGTAGTAGTATTGTGCTGTGCCTATATATACAACATAAGAGTAGTAGTATTGTGCTGTGCCTATATATACAACATAGGAGTAGTAGTAATGTACTGTGCCTATATATACAACATAGGAGTAGTAGTACTGTGCCCATATATACAGGATAGGAGGAGTAGTACTGTGCCCATATATACAGGATAGGAGTAGTAGTACTGTGCCCATATATACAGGATAGGAGTAGTACTGTGATCATTTATACAGGATAGGAGTAGTAGTACTGTGTTATGCCCATATATACAAGATAGGAGTAGTAGTACTGTGCTGTTTCCATATATACAGGATAGGAGTAGTAGTTTTGTGCAGTACCGATATATACAGGATAGGAGTAGTAGTACTGTGCCCATATATACAGGATATGAGTAGCAGTACTGTGCCCATATATAGAGGATAGGAGTGGTAGTACTGTGCTCTGCCCATATATACAGGATAAGAGTAGTAGTACTGTGCTATGCCAATATATACAGGATAGGAGCAGTAGTGCTGTGCCCATATATATAGGATAGGAGTAGTAGTACTGTGCTGTGACCATATATACAGGATAGGAGTAGTAGTACTGTGCTGTGACCATATATACAGGAAAGGAGTAGGAGTACAGTGCAGTGCCCTTATTTACAGGATAGGAGTAGTAGTACAGTGCTCTGCCCTATATATACAGGATAGGAGTAGTAGTACTATGCTGTGCCCATATATACAAGATATATGTGCGGTGACCATATATACAGGATAGGAGTAGTAGTATTGCGCTGGTCTCATATATACAGGATAGGACTATTAGTACTGTACCGATATATACAGGATAGGAGTAGTAGTACTGTGCTGGTCTCATATATACGGGATAGGAGTAGTAGTAATGTGCTGGTCTCATATAGACAGGATAGGAGTAGTAGTACTGTACCGATATATACAGGATAGGAGTAGTAGTACTGTGCTGGTCTCATATGGCAAATGGCACATTAATGGCACATTCTCAGATTGGGTTGATGTTACCAGTGGAGTGCCACAGGGGTCAGTATTGGGGCCACTTCTTTTTAATATTTTTATTAATGACCTTGTAGTGGGTTTACACAGTCAAGTTTCAATATTTGCAGATGATACTAAGCTGTGTAAAGTAATAAATACTGAGGTCGATAGTTTAGCATTACAGAGGGATTTGTGGAAGCTTGAGGAGTGGGCAGAGAAATGGTTGATGAGGTTTAATGTAGATAAATGTAAAGTTATGCACTTGGGCCATGGAAACAAAAAGTATAATTATGTTCTAAACGATCAATTACTTAGTAAAACTGAAGCTGAAAAGGACTTGGGGGTATTGGTGGATGGTAAACTTAATTTTAGTGACCAGAGCCAGGCGGCTGCTGCTAAAGCAAATAAAATAATGGGATGTATCAAGAGAGGAATAGATTCTCATGATAAAGACATAGTTCTGCCCTTATACAAATCCCTGGTCAGACCACACATGGAATATTGTGTACAGTTTTGGGCACCAGTGTATAAAAAGGATATAGTAGAGCTGGAACGGGTGCAGAGGAGAGCAACCAGGATTATTAGGGGAATGGGGGGACTAGAATACAATGACAGATTAAAAAATTTGGGATTATTCAGTTTAGAAAAAAGACGACTGAGGGGAGACCTCATTACAATGTACAAATACCTGAACTGACAGTACAAGGATCTCTCCAAAGATCTTTTTATACCTAGGCCTGTGACCAGGACAAGGGGGCATCCTCTGCGCCTAGAGGAGAGGCGATTCTACCATCACCATAGACAAAGGTTCTTTACTGTAAGAGCAGTGAGACTATGGAACTCTCTGCCGCAGGAGGTTGTTGTGGCGGACTCTATGTACATGTTCAAGAGAGGCCTGGATGCCTTTCTGGAGAGCAAAAATATCACGGGTTATGAGGAAAAAACATTTATTTAATTCTTAAAGGTTGGACTTGATGGACTTGCGTCTCCTTCCAGCCTTATATACTATGATACTATGATATACGGGATAGGAGTAGTAGTACTGTGCTGGTCTCATATATACAGGATAGGAGTAGTAGTGTACTGTACCGATATATACAGGATAGGAGTACTAGTAGTGTGCTGGTCTCATATATAGGAGTATATAGGAGATTAGGAGTATAACATTTATTAGGACTTTTTATATAAAATTTCTCATAAGAGTGATCGCAATGGAAGCAGAATAACCAGGGAGAGCATTATATAAAACATAATTAATAAGCAGGAGCACTGTAAGACTGTATAGATGAAATGATTAATTGGAAATTATATATTATGTCATTATTTATGGGAATGATGTCCAATTTAATTCATTAGGTGTACAGTATTATTTACTCAATGGCTAGTGTGTATTGTAATATACTGAGGAATCGCAATGTAATATTTGATTTATGGAGAGGGGGCAGTATGGTTTTGTTATGGGGGTATATTTGATATTTGTGGTGGGCACAGTGTGGCCAGTTGTGTTGTGATGGGTAAATATTATTTAGGAGCACAGTGTGGGACATTGTTATCCAGGTGAAATTATGTTCTAGTGACTGTGATACTTTTAGTTGCACAGTGTGGAGATATACCATACTGTACGTAGCTGAAGATATCTGAAGGTAAGTTGTCCTGCAGTTCAGTAACCAAAGGAGAAGACGTGTGAGGTCTGAATCACACTTCTTGGTCTAATAACTGTAATTACTGACTAACTATCTAGACTATTTCCTAAATGTCTGTGCCTAGTCTTCTTTATGTGGAGCAGCGAGAATACGGAGGAGATGAAGGGTTATTGTTAGTTATTCTTATTGGTAAGTTGTATCCCTAATATTTATGCCCTGGCATAAAATCATCAATGCAGCCACTGTGAAATATGGAATATTTCCAGGTAGCAGTATGGTGGGCCCCCAGAATAAATTTCTCTGGTGGGCCCCGGGCACCCCAGTCCAGCCCTGCACCAACCCCAAATAGCAGTTCTATTTAGTGACAAAATCGAATAGGAAGAAATCTGTTTGACTTTCATGCATCTGCAGTAGTGATTTGTTTATGCAGCTGCTGTAGTGATTTGTGGAGCTCTCACTGAGTGTCAGTTGTGGGGTATCTACCATACCTTTTTGGGGCTATAGTTTACAGCCAGATTTACGTGTCAAATCCACATAGTTTATACAGGGTGGAATGGCAGTGTGCATTGGGAGCCTTAATAAAATATAGAGGGGAATGGCAGTGTGCATGATGGGGGCCTTAATAAAATATGGGGGGGGGGGGGGGGGTGGCAGTGTGTATGGGAGGCCTTATTAAAATCTGAAGGGGGCAAAGTGTATGACATTGTTTTATCCAGGTCACGTTATACTGTAAGTAACTGTGGTATTTTTAGGGGCGTGTGAGGGGGATCTGCTTCCCAGAACACATCTGCCAGAAAATTCTGCAACCAGATTTTACGATGATTCTGGACGTGAAGGAGAAGACAAGTCACTTGTGAGGTACCAGATGCTACTTCTTCCTATGTCAGGTCAGTATTGTAGTCAATGAGTAACCATTTAGTGTGAGACAGCTCTCAGAGTATGTACTGTGATATCTATAGAGTCAGAGAGTCAGGGGTGACTTGTCATCAGTTCTTATAAAGGTTTTCAGCATTTCCTTATAGGAAGGTTGGTGCAGTGTGAACACTTACATCGCTAACCACATCCCAGCAACCAGCAGAATGCCCGGGATACCAGGGGTAACTCTTATACTATCCCTAACCACAGCCCAGCCACCAGCAGGGGTAACTCTTATACAATCCCTAACCACATCCCAGCAGCCAGCAGAATGCCAGGGACACAAGGGGTAACTCTTATACTATCCTTAACCACAGCACAGCCACCAGCAGAAAGCCCGGGAAACCAGGAGTAACTCTTATACTATCCCTAACCACAGCCCTGCCACCAGCAGGAAGCCCGGGAAACCAGGGGTAACTCTTATACTATTCCTAGCATTAATGCCCTGAGATAACGTCACCACTGAAGCCCCTGAACACAAACCAAGAGCCGAGCACTACCAGAGAGGGAGAAAGGGATTATCTTATCCCCTGCTTCACTGCCCCCACTAATGCTTAGAAATTCCCTTATTCCAGAATATTTCTATGTAGTAGTAGGTGGGCCCCCAAAATCAATTTCACTGGTGGGCCACGGGTACCACAGTCCGACCCTGACCAGAGGCTTTGGTGCTACCACCTCTTCCTCCAAATTTTCATTGCCTTTGTTCCATGTTTGGTCTAGGACATTGTCATATTCCCTCAGATTTTATTCCACGCCTCACCGATGCCCTCCTTGTCTGTCTCCAAATAGCAGAAAGCTGTAGCAGAGAAACTTGGTTTTCATTTGCATCATGATAGGTGTCCTGCAGTTGTACACATCCTCATACTCCAACACTTGGACTCTAGGAGAGTTACAGACTGCTCCATGACCTGTGGCAGAGATGACCTTGCTGTTTTGAACGGGTGTGATGTGGGGGGCTGTACACTATCACCAGAGGTGGGGAGGGTTGAAGACTATCTGATGGAACATGAGACACTCTTTGCAATATAATTTACCAATGTCTTAACTTCATCTAGCCTCTCCATTTTGAGAGAACAATTGTGGCCTTCATGAAAATGCTGCAAACTCTGGTTCCTGTGTATACCAAGAGAAGTTGTAGGAGGCACAGCTCTATATCATGACAGTAATCTGAGTAATCAGTGCTGTGTGTTATAGCTGAGCACCTGCGTGACATTATATGACCATAGTTAAAGGGAACCTACCACCCCGATTCTACCTATAAAGGTAGAAGGGGTGGTAGGTGGATGAATGGGACGTGAGGATAGCCCTTTTTTGGGCTAATCCTCACGTCCCGGGTGTCTTTTACAAAACTTTATTGGAGGCATATGTAAAATTTTTTATGCGGCTACTGGGGCGTGGAGTAGCCGGACATGAGGCTACTAGTCGCGGCTACTCCACGCCCCAGTAACCACGTTACTCCGCCTACCATTTAATCTTCGTCCTGGTCCCCCGGCATCTGAGGCCTTATGCGCATGTGCAGTAGCTCCGGCCCCGGAGTGCATCCTCACTCCCTTGACCCAGACGACTTCTGGTAATGTAATCCATCTGTCTTTGTATATTTGCTACTGTACGCATATCATTAGGGACTGTGTGTATACCTTGTGTCATTGGATGTACATAGAGGGCAGGGCCCGTGTAACCATTTCCTCAGTCGCTATGTAATTTGCTGCAACATTGCATTGTTACTATTCCTTATTTCAAAGTGTATGGACATAATTGGGTCTTCATCACATTCATGATATTTACATCCTTCATGGGAGTTTTTGTGCTTTGTACCCAAATGAACTCGGTTCTTTGGGTTTTTAAATTATTTTAATAGTCCCTTTTTTGCACTTTCAATAAAGATTGTTGCCCCCTAGCATCTGCTTTCTCTTTCTTTGTATTCATTTACATATTCAAATGTGGGAAAATTAATTATTTGGTGTATGCCACCCCCCCCCCCTCTTTACATGTATACTGTACCATTATAGCGCAATGTTACTAATGGTGTAGATTTTCAATCAAAAAGACAAAAAAAATCTAAAAAAAAAAAAGGTAAAAATATAAAATGACCTTTTCAACGGAACACTTATTTAAACAGACTAGAAATGAATTTAATATCCCACATTCAAAACCGCCTCCAAATAATATAAAAAAGAATTAACCCATACAGTGAAAATCATAACAGCATAAAATAAGTTTAAATGTCTTATTTTCACCATTTTACAGTAATCATTGTACATTTTCTAAAATGTAATCAGTATAGCATTACAGATAGATTTGTGTAAGCAGGAGGAATGGGTGGAAAAAATGTTGATGAGGTTTAATGTAGATAAATGTAAAGTTATGCACTTGGGCCATGGAAACAAAAAGTACCATTCTGTTCTAAACAGTCAATTACTTGGCAAAACTGCAGCTAAAAAAGACCTGGGGGCAGGTGGCGTTTCTAGGTGGTAAAAGATCCGGGGCACGGGCCCCAATGCATTTTTATCACACTTTCAGTAATGCCCCCTTCCTGTACATAACCCCCTCACATGTGGTTGTGCAAATAACAACGTTACTGAGGGTGTATACAGCTATAGAACACACAGGAGAAATCCCTACTTGTTACATCCAATGACTCCAGGTGACGTGTCCTCCGTGTTCTCCATTAGGCATCACCACGTCTTATGTTCCTCATTGTCCCTAAATCTTGGTTCCCTGACAGTGTTATTCTGCTGCTGCCCCAACAATCTCCCCCAAATACTGTAAGTCCGCTCTCACACATTTGTCTTGCATTTAAACAAAACCAAATGACATCAAACCGAAGCCCTTCCTAGTGTCATGCGTGAACACGCTCTAATAATGTGCCCCACACAATTCCCCCCATTAATGTACCCTACACAGTTACCCCCACAAATGTCCCCCACACATTCCCCCAGTAAGTAATGTGCCCACACAGCCCCTCAGTAATGTGCCCACACAGATCCCCAGTAAGTAATGTGCCCTCACAGCCTCCCAGTAATGTGCCCACACAGCCCCCCAGTAAGTAATGTGTCCCCCCTACTAAGTACTGTGCCCACACAGCCCCCCAGTAAATAATGTGCCCACACAGCCCCCCATGTTCTCCCCCTTCCCTAGTCCCTATCATGTCTCCCCCCTCACCTCACAGATGCAGCTCTGTGCACTGCTTTCTCTGGCAGGTCATGTGATCATGACATCACAGGTCCTTCAGCCTGTGGCTAGGTCCTGCAGGTGAAAGCAGTGCATGCACCCATTCTCATCACGATCGGATACAGATCGAGTGAAGGAATCTCCCTGGCAGCGGGGCAGATGTCCTGTAGATCCGGGGCTCCGGGCTTTTGACCTAGCGACGCCCCTGCCTGTGGGTATTGGTGGATGGTAAACTTCATTTTAGTTATTAGATCCAGGGATCTGCTGCTAAAGCAAATAAAATGATGGGATGTTTAACCCCTTAACGACTTGGCCTTTTTTAGTTTTTTCACTTCCATTTTTCACTCCCCACCTTCAAAAATCTATAACTTTTTTATTTTTCCACATAAAGAGCTCTGTTATGGCTTGTTTTCTGCGTAACAAATTGCACTTCGTAGTGACGGTATTCAATATTCCATGGCACGTACTGGGAAGCGGGAAAAAAATTCCAAATGCAGTGAAAATGGTGAAAAAACACATTTGCGACGTTTTCTTGTGGGTTTGGACTTTACAGCTTTCACTGTGTGCCACAAATGACATGTCTACTTTATTCTTTGGGTCAGTACGATTAAGGGGATACCAAATCTGTACAGGTTTTATAATGTTTTCATACATTTAAAAAAATTAAAACCTCCTGTACAAATTTTTTTTTTTTATTTTGCCATCTTCTGGCGGCAATAACTTTTACATACTTTGGTGTACAGAGCTGTGGGTGGTGTCATCTTTTGCGACTTTTGATGGTGTTTTCATTGCTATCACTTTTAGGACTGTACGACCTTTTGATCACTTTTTATTAATTTTTGTATATTTTCCAAAATGGCAAAAAAATGTCTTTTTGACTTTGGACGCTATTTTCCATTACGGGGTTAAACGCAGTGAAAAAACGTAATTATATTTTGATAGATCGGACATTTTTGGACGTGGCGATACCTAATGTGTTTATGATTTTTACTGTTTATTAATATTAATATCAGTTCTAGGGAAAGGGGGGTGATTTGAATTTTTAGGTTTTTTTATTATAACTTTTTTTTTTTAAACTTTTTTTTACTTTTACTTTTACTATTTTTCAGACTCCCTAGGGTACTTTAACCCTAGGTTGTCTGATCGATCCTACCATATACTGCCATACTGCAATATGGCAGTATATGGGGATTTTACTCCTCATTCATTACAATGTGCTGATAGCACAATGTAATGAATGGGTTAAAACGAGACAGCTTCGGGCCTTCGTGAGACCCGAAGCTGTCATGGCAATGGATCACCGCTCCCCGTGACGTCATCGGGGAGCAGCGATCCGTGGCAAGATGGCGGCGCCCATGTGGCGCCATCTTTTTGGAGCCTCCGGCAGCATTGCCGGCAGCCATCTCTGTGAAAACACCCGCGATCGGTGCTAGCACCGATCACAGGTGTTACCGGTAAGCCTTTGCTGCAATATGCAGCAAAGACTTACCGGCTCTCCATGCACCGGGACCCGACGCGCCCCGACGGGAAGGGGTTAAAGAGAGGAACACAAACGGAATTATAAAAGAAAAAAAAAAGGAGGAACACTCATGTTGTACAGTATGAAAAGGACGTAGTAGAACTGGAACGGGTGCAGAGGAGAGTAACCAAGATTATAAGGGAAATGGGGGGACTAGAATACAAAGAAAGATTATAAAATTTGGGGTTAATCAGTTTAGAAAAAAGAAGTGTGAGGGGAGACCTCATTACAACGTACAAATACCTGAATGGGCAGTACAAGGATCTGTAAGGGTGCGTTCACACGTTGCAGTTAAAACTCTATCGCAATCAGCTTTGAGGTGGTTTTAGGTGCAGTTTTGTCAATTGAACAGGTGAAAGACATGAACTGAACGAGTGAATGACATTTGTGGAGCAGGTTTCCCCTTCAAAATCAAATTCACTCGTTCAGTTCATGTCTAAAACCCCCTCAAAGCTGATTGCGATGCAGTTTTAACTGCAACGTGTGAACGCACCCTCAGAACTCGCAAATTGTACTGATGGGATCAGGTTTCAGGCTTCTTGCTGGAAAACCACACCCAGAGATGCCCGTGATTGACAGCTCCATTTCTGATCCTGGGAAAGCTGGGTGTGTCTCTGTAATCGTTTTGCCTGCAGATGCGGTTTGAGTGATGGACGGCTGAGTCAGTCAGTGCTGGAGGTAGTGTCCATTACTGCCTTGTATTCTACGCAACCCTTCATCTGGTGATGGTTATTGCAGTCTATCTGTGTATCTAGTGCTCTTGTGTTTCTTGCTATTCTGTGTATTGACTTCTGCTTTGCCTACTGGCCATTCTACTTGCTATACGAATCTGTACCTTTGCCGCCATCTTGGTTTTGATCCGGTTTGTTTGACTCCACTTGTCTGTCTGTATCTGTTGTTTGTCCCTCAGTATCGTTTATGTCCTAGTGTGACCCCACCTTCCTGTCTGTCTTGTGTCGGTTTCTGTTACCAGTGTGAACACTGACCTATATCTGTATTTCGTTTACCTGTCCGCTCCACCATCCAGCAGCTGCCAGACGAAGTAAGTTTCGCCTGTCATCTTGTAGGGTCACTCAGGGACCGTCAGATAGTGGGTTTGCCCTTGCCAGGGCGGTTTATCTGCTTTAGGAAGGGCCTTAGCCCACAGGGACATCACAGGGTGAGTTCGCCACCACCTACCTAGTCTGACAGCTAGCGCCAAGCCTGGTTGTGGTTGCACGGTTGCTGGACAGGTACTGACAGGATCTCTCCAAAGATTTTTTTATACCTAGGCCTGTGACCAGAACAAGAGGGTGTCCTCTATGCCTAAAGGAGAGGTAGTTCTACCATCACTATAAACTGGGATTCTTTATTGTAAGAACAGTGAGACTACAGAACTCTCTGCCGCAGGAGGTTGTTATGGCGGACTCTATGTAAGTGTTTGAGAGAGCCTTGGATGCCTTTCTGGAGAGCAAAAATGTCACGAGTTATGAGGAGTAAACATGTGTTTACATTTTAAACTGGACTTTATGGACATGCGTCTCTTTCCAGACTATATATTTTTCCGACGTATTTTTCGGACTATAAGATGCACTGGACCATAAGATGCACCTAGGTTTTAGAGGAGGAAAAATAAGAAAACATGTTTTTTCCCCAAATAGTATTCTAAAATATTTAGTAAAGTAACTGGGTGGTGCAGTGCAGCCATGTTTCTCTTTGGAGAGGGGCAGGGGCGAGCAGCACTCACCCCCTCCTCCTCTCCCGGACACCGCCGTCTATCTTTAGATAGAATTATGCTGGCACGTAGTTAGGGTGTCTCAAGATTTAACAGGGCTGTATAGGTATCAGTATATGTGACAATGTCACAAGAGCTTACAATCTATGAGGAGGAGACGGACAGAGGAGGTGACAGTACTTGCACAATGGTCACAAGAGCTTACAATCTATGAGAAGGAGGCGGACAGAGGAGGTGACAGTGCTTGTACAATGGTCACAAGAGCTTACATTCTATGAGGAGGATGACACAGGAGGTGACAGTGCTTGTACAATGGCCACAAGAGCTTACAATCTATGAGATGGATGACACAGGAGGTGATAGTGCTTGTACAGTGGATCTAATCCTTAACGCATTATGGCGTACATGCAGGGCCGATTCTAGCATATTTGCTGCCTGAGGCGAATATTAAAATCCTGCCCATCCCAACCCTACCCCCCCCCTCCTGTTCCATTGCCTGCTCCCAGTAAAACAATTAACATCCCCACAGGCAGTTCACTGACGCTGTGTGACTGGCTACAGGCTCTGGGAGTCATTAGTGGCATCTAGTACCTTATAGATGACAATGTCTTCCATCAGGAGGACTTTATTCCGGGTTCTCCAATCCATGACGTATCACTGCCAGATATCTTCAGCTCCATACAGCATCTCCACCCGGGGTCCCTAAAAATACCACAGTCACTTACAGTATGAAGGCTCCTGGATAACAACACTGTGCTCCTAAATAATATATACCCCTACAACACAACTGACCAGACACTCCACACATATAAAACATCCCTTCATTAAATATATATATATATATATATATATATATATATATATATATATAAATCTATTTCACTGGTGGGCCCTAGGCCCCCCAGTCCGACCCTGACTTTACCCAACCAGGGGACTACCTGTATATGGACAAAAATTACAAGACCCAAACTTACAAATGCATGCTTTATATTTCAGTGAGGTAATACAATGACTTAGACATATAAATATATATGGGGGGGGGGGGTCTATTGAGGAATATATATATTGGGGGTCTATTGAAGAACATTGTTATGGCTGTGAGGAGAATCGCACCAAGACTATGGAAGTCCAATTCTGGGTCGACTAGAGCAAAATGGGAAGTGGAGATGGCTTATATTGAGCTGGTGGTTTTGGATGAGTTTCAGCCGAATGAATCCTATGCTTTTCAACTGCAGTGGCTACATTCCAGAACTCTGCGGTGTTTTCAGCCTGGGTCTCTGGATGAGCTGAGGGATATCGTTTCTGTACACTCTTATATATCCCTTTCCCTCCCCTTGGTTAATGTAGTGTCCTTGTCTAGTTGTATGAGTGTTGGATGAATGGATTTCGAATGTTATGTGTAACCTCAGATGGATGGTTGGTCTTTTGAACACCAGATGGAGGGACCATGATATGTAGGATTATAAGACATAATGGGGCACATTTACAAAGGGTCGCGCTGCTCACTTTCGTCAGATTATGCACCTGTAATAACATATAGTTAGCAATTTAACCTATTACTAACCAAGATGCTACACAAATTATATGTCAACAAAGGCTCATTTGGGAATATTTATCCTTTTGCAAGCTAGCCGATGCTCATGTGCTGGTGCATGTTAAAGGGGTATTTCCATTTCAGGAAATAAATGTTATTGTTTGTAATTTTCCAATATACTTTCTGTATCAATTCCTCCTGGTTTTCTAGATCTCTGCTTGCTGTCCTTCTATAGAAAGCGTCTATGTTTACTTCCAGTGTACAGTAACACACAGCTGCGATTACTCTCTGTGATACTAACAAGCCGTGCACCTTTGTGACCGTGGTCTACTGGAAGTAAACATAGAAGCTTTCTGTAGAAGGACAGCAACCAGAGATCTGGAAAACCATAATGAATTGAAATTGTATCATTCTTATTTATACAAAAATAACAGTAATTTGCCAAAATAAGAATACCCTTTTAACCTCTTAACGCTCTGCGCCGTAGCTCTACGGCGCAGAGGTATAGGGAATGTATGAAGGGGGCTCTATGGCTGAGTCCTCTTCATACAAGGGTGGGGGTTGTTGCATATTGCAGCAAACCCCCACCGCTAATAACCGTGGTCGGTGTTTGCACCGATCGCGGCTATTAACCCTTTCATTGCCACCGGCAAAGTCGCCGGCGGCATTTAAAAGACGTTTTTATTAAGATCGTCACGCCCCCGAACGTCATCGGGGGGCGGTGATTGGTTGCCATGGTAGCCTCAGGTCTTCGTTTGACCCGAGGTTATCTGGCTTCTGCAGATTCGTTACAATAAGCCAGTGGCTCATTGTAATGAATGAGCTGCAAAAATGCCATATATTGCAATACAGAAGTATTGCAGTATATGGTAGCAGCGATCTGACCATCTAGGGTTAATGTACCCTAGATGGTTTAAGAAATAGTGAAAAAAAAAAAAAAAAAAAAGTTTAAAAAATAAAAAAAAATTAATAAAATATTAAAAATTCAAATCATCCCCCTTTCCCTAGAACTGATATAAAACATAATAAACAGTAAAAATCACAGACACATTAGGTATCGCTGCGTCCAAAAATGCTCGATCTATCAAAATATAAAAACGGTTGCGGCCGGCGGTGACCTCCGAGGTGGGAAATGGCGCCCAAATGTCCGAAATGCAACTTTTACACCTTTTTACATCACATAAAAATGGAATAAAAAATGATCAAAATGTCGCACAGACCTCAAAATGGTAGCAATGAAAACCTTGGCTCATTTCTCAAAAAATGACCACTCACACATCTCCGTGCACCAAAGTATGAAAAAGTTATTAGCGTCAGAAGATGGAAAATTTTTTTTTCTTTTTTGTACACATTCGTTTAATTTTTGAAAATGTATTAAAACACAATAAAACCTGTATAAATTTGGTATCACCGCGATCGCACCGAACCAAAGAATAAAGCTGAGGTGTAATTTTGAGTGCACAGTCAGTCCAAAAACCCACACTTTTCCACATTTGGAATTTTTTTTCAGCTTCGCAGTATGTTAAAATAAATAACATTACAGTAAAGTAAAATTTGTTACGCACAAAATAAGCCCTCACACAGGTCTGTACACGTAAAAATGAAAAAGTTATGGATTTTTGAAGGGTCATGCCCCCCCCTCTCAGTCTGGACTGCCACGCAGGCATGGAGCAGGAAATGGCGCAGCCGCAAAAGTAATCACAATTTCTTGTAGTGCACAAATAAATTCCCCCCATTTTGTCTGTAAAGTACCATTAAAAACATTGGCATAAAGGAGTATATTGAAAGTGATAATACCTCATAGTAAGATTAATACTTACACTCAACATCTGAATTTTTCACAATATGCAGGAAAGACTTTTGGCCAAAGCTGCAGTTCTGCTGAAACCTGAAGTCTTAAAACTAGATAAACATTTTGTAAGTGCTGTATTTTTATATAAATTGATATTATCCATTGGCTTGGTATAAGTCAATGAAAACGTATTAGTCGGAAGCCAATGGATAGGAGATGATTAACGTCATAAGAATAATGTAATACTCGATCTTGGGATTCATGGTGGTCCCAGTGATGAAGCCCACACAGGAGAAAGGAGAAATACTTAAAAGCTTAGACCCTTCTGATTTTTAATTTATCACACTCATAAGTTATGAAGACAAAAAAATGATGAACCTCTTCTCGACGGGAAGGTACTTAACGACGTGCACTGTACTATTCAAAGAGAGCAGTCCATACTGGCTCACATTCGGAGGCGGCACCATACAGAGTGGTTGTCAACTGGGTCCTGCCTATTGAGTACGCATAGTATTTAACCTTTAGTAAATGTGCCCCACTATGTCAGTAAAAATAAAAAAATGTTAAACATGGTGCCACTGTAAAGATTAACTTGTCACGCAAAAAATAAGCCCACAACCAGCTCGTCAACCAAAAAAAATACTAAAGTTATGCCAATGCAAAAATGGCGATACTAAAACAAATGCAATTTTTTCTATTCTAGTTTTCTTCAGTAAAATTTAACAAATATAAATAAAACTATATTAATGAGACCAGCCAATAGCAGATATTTTATTTATGACTTCAGTAATACCGATCACCATGTCTGTAGACACGGTGATCGGGGCAGGATGGAGGCTGTTCCTAACAGCCATCGATTTTGCCTTGTTGTCCAGAGGGGTTTTGCTTCCCCTGCCTCTCCATGTTTGCGGCTATTGGCTGGTCGATCTAGACCACCAATAACAGCAATATTTGTTGCAATGGACATGACTGGGATGAATGAGAGCATCACATGGTGATAATTGTTGCTGTCTAGGACAGCACCAATCATAAGTGGAAGGGGCCATGTCTGGTGGCTTCAAGCCACCTCCCAGACAGCTCCGATTGATCTATCTGTTCACCCACTGCTGGATAAGGTTACTTTTATCCCAGCGTTCCATTTTTCCAATCCCTCAGTTCCAGAGGTTCTGTAACGAAAGCCATGGAGGTCCCCTGGAACCCTTGTTAGGAAGCCACTGAGAAGGGGGGGACTTTAAGGCACTCAGCAATCAGAACACAGTGTTGGACAAGTATAAGGACAAAAGGGATGTCCTTGTTCTAAACACAATTCATGGGGACTCCAGTACCCTCACCCTTGTCAGATGAGGTGCTGAGACCGTACATCACCCTATGGAAAACAAAGATATGGTACAATACTCTGGCCATGTACATTTTACAGATAATTCTGTACAACTGTTATGTGCTGTTCCAATGTGCAGGTCAGGCCGTATCATTTTTCCATTTTCAAGAGGCGAATATTAGGGAACTAATATTTAGACAAGAAGGACAGTACCCCAGTACCTCTGGATTAGATGTCCCCCTGTTTTGCCAGAACAACGTTTTCCTGGTGAATTCCGCTGCTTCTAAAGGAAAGGCTCTCTTCCAAAGGGACACTATATACTACTAGGAGACCTGTGAGACCTCCAGAGTGACAAAATTTTACTTGGTCCCCTGGTATATTTCACCCCCTTATATGCAATGCATTCACAATTCAAGTCCAACCTTTCTTGTGAATTCACTTTCGTAGAATGAATTATTGTAACAACTGTGTAAATTGATCACCATACCCCTCGATTATTTCACTGCGTGATGTAGTTTGCAAACTAGGGTCACATGTTGGTTTTATTTCTTTTATTTAAGTTTTCTATTTCCCCTCCAAGATTCCAGATTTGTTAGCACATCCTTTGTAATTCTCATCTTCTTATAGTTCTTTCTTTTATATATTATAATTATTATTATAATAATTATTATTGTTATTTATATTCCGAGTGCTTTATCATTCTGGAGCCCTGTTGTATTTTTTTTGGCAATCGTTTAGGAGCACATGTAGTGTCTTTCACACGTCAGGAAAATTGCGCGTCACATAACGGGCACCAAACTTTCCAGAAACAATTGCAATTTCCATCTTGGGTATCCATTGCACAACATATTTGAAAACCACCATGTTCATAATGCTCATTTCACGACATATGACACCTAGCTAAATTCTCCAAGGGGTGTGCATTCAAAAATTAGGGAAACTTTCTGGGTTCTCCTCTGTTTTATACCACTTATACTGGGGTACTTCTACACTCAAGAGAAATAGTTTTTACACATTTGGGGGGTTATTTCATTTTCTATCTTTTATGGCTATAAAACATTAGGGGTAAAAATTACCTTTATAGGAAAATTTTCACCTTTTTCCTTTGTAGGGCCTTATTGGATCAAACATCTTTACAGACAAATACACATATTACATCTTGATTAATTCTCCAAGGGTGTACTTACCTAAATCGTGTCACTTGTTGGGGTTCCCCTCTATTTTGTTACCACTAGGGCTCTCCAAATGCAACTTACCTCTTTCCCTTCTGAGCCCTAATGCGTACCCATACAACATTTTATATGCACATGTGTGGCAATTTAAACTCAGGAGAAATAGTTTTCCACATGTTTGGGGGTCGTTTCATCTTTTATCCCTTGTGGCTTACAAACATTAGGGGTATAAGTGACTTTTTGGGGACATTTTCATCTTTTTCCTTTTTGGGACATAATTGAATCAAACACTTGGGGCAAATACACATATTACACCTTGAAAAATTCTCCAAGGGGTGTAATTTGCAAAATCGTGTCTCTCGTTGGGGTTCCCCTCTGTTTTGTACCACTGGGGCTATCCAACTGCATCCTGACACGTGTAAAGAATTTGTCAAATTTGGTTTCTTAAAGGCACACATCCCATTTTACCTTCTGAGTCCTTCTGCGTACCCATATAACATTTTATATGCACATGTGGGGTAATTCTATGCTTAAGAGAAATAGTTTCATACATTTAAGGATGTTGTTTCATCTTTTATACCTTGTGACTTATAAAAATTTGGGGTAAAAGTGACTTCTTTCAGAAAATGTTCACTTTGCTAAATTCTCCAAGGGGTGTACTTTCCAAAATTGTGTCACTTGTTGGGGTTCCCCTCTGATTTGGTACCACTAGGGCTCTCCAAATGCATCCTGACACATGAAAACGTTCCCTTCCAAGTGCCACACTGTGTCCGTACAACAGAGTACAGTGACACAATGGGTATTGGCATATACAGGAGGAATTGCACCAAACATTGTAAAATGTATTTTTCTTTTTAATCCATTCTGAAGGTGCAAATTTTAGTGTTCAATGAATCTATTGTAAGATAAAATTACATTTCTGTAATATAACTTCCATATATTCTTCACCCTCATGAAACGCTCATTGGGTTAACAAACTTCCCAAAGGTTGGTTTGAATATTTGGAGCTGTGCAGTTTCTAAAATGGTGTAATTTGTGGGGGTTTTCTGTCATGTAGACCTTATAAAGTCACTTCTAACTAAATTGGCCTCTAGTTATAAGCCTCCTAACATCCTAAAGAAGGAAAAACAATGCCAAGTTAAAGCAGACATATGGGAAATGTTAGTTATGAAGTTATTTTTGGTGATATGACTTTCCAAAAGGTTTAATTTTTGCCAAATTTCAGTTTATTTAATAAAGTACTAACAGGAAGTACAATCTCAAAATCACCTGGATATGTTAAATCATTCCAAAGTTATGACCACTTATAGTGACACATATTAGATTTAACCCCTTCCCGGAAGGATATATCCGCCGGTGAGCGCAGTGACTTAGCGCTTAGCGGTGGATATATCCGCTGCTGAGATGATGGCAACTCGGCTCTGGATCGGAGCCATACCGGCACCGGCAAACACGGAGTGCCGGCTGTAACATGTAGCCGACACCCCAGTGTAACACCCGTGGTCGGAGTGAGCTCCGATCACGGGTGTTTAACCTGTTAAATGCCGCGGTCACCAGGCATCAGGACCCCAGAGGTGCCTGCAGGCATTGCCGGTAAGATGGCATCAGTGATCTCATCTTAAAGGCACAGTGTCAGCCTACACATGTGCATAGGATGACATTGCTAATACCCTGCAATACATCAGAGTATTATCATGAACAAGCAATCAGATGATTGCATGTTCATGTGCCATGGTGGAAATACGGTAGTCAAAAAGTAAAAAAAAAAGTTATTCAATAAAAAAGAAAGTAAGAAATCAATAAAAATGCCCACAAGCCCCATAACATATAAAGGGACATATAACCCCAAAAAAGTCTAAACCATAACACAAACACACCGCATCCGTAACAACTCGTAGAATAAAAGTAAATCATTATTGAGCCCGCACGATGAACCCTGTTAAAAAAAACTGTTAAAAACTCGCCAAAAATTATCATTTTTACCTATTCAATCTTACAAAAAATGTAATAAAAAGTGATCAAAAAACATATGTACTCCAGAATGATACTGGTGCAAAGTACAACATGTCCCGCAAAAAAAGCCATCAACTAGCTCTTTAGCCAAAAAATTAAAAATGTTATGCCACTTGGAAGACGGCAATGCAAGAATGATCGATTTTTCCTACATTAGGGTTTTATTTGACAAATTTAGTAAAACATAAGAAAATATATTCAAGTCTGCTATCCCCGATATCGTATCGACCCATAAAATAAAGATAACATGATTATTAGGCTAAACGGTGAACACGAAAAATAAGTCAAAGATCCAGTACAGAATTGATACTTTTCTACTCCTGCTCTCAAAAACAAATTCCTAAATTTTCAACAATAGGTGATACCAACCCCAAAATGGTAACACTGGAAAAAGCATCTCATCCCACGAAAAAAAATGCCATCAAATGGCCCCAATAACAAAAAAGCGAAAATTTTATAGCCTACAAAAGGGGCCATTGAGGAAACTAATATTCTGGCAGTTTCAGGGTGCTTCTTCCCTTCTGCTTGAGGGGTGCAGATTTGAAAATGGGTTGATTAAATAGGGGGTTTTTGATGTTAAATATGTAAAATTTCATTCAAAACGGTATTTATCCCCAAAATAGTCAATTCTGAAAATACGTAAAATTGCTATCGATTTGAAAGCCGCGCAACATCAAAATAAATTATCCAGACATTTCAAAAATTATGAAAATGTAAAATAGACATATGTGAAATGTTATCCAGCAATTTATTTAGGTGGTTAATCTGTCGGCCTGAAAACGCAGTGATTTTGAATTTCAAAAATGGAAAAATTTTCAAAAAATTCATCATTTTTTCCTTTTTTTTGTAAATAAACGCAAAAAACTTATCATCCAACATTTACGACTAAAATGAAGCACAACATGTGGGGAAAAAAGATTCTCAGAATTGCTTTGATAAGTAACAGTGTCCAAAAGTTATAACCATATAAAGCGACGCAAGTCAGAATCCAAAAACTGGGGCTGAGCCTTAAGCTACAAAATGGCTGCCTCCTTAAGGGGTTAAAAAAAAGGGTCGTTACAGGAAGGTGCAAAATGACCAAGTCATTAAGGGGGTTAACAAACCCTGGCTTCCATTTCTCAGAGGAAACAAACTAAGACCTTTTTCTCAATGGATGAAAAATTAAATATTTGGAAATTTGCACCATGAATATTTTTTCTTTTTATGACAGAATAGACTTTGTCGCATTATAAAATTCTGTCCGTTTGCTGGCAATGTGGGGGAAGGGGTTTAGATTATATGATTCCCAAATTTAAGTATAATAATATATACCATATTTCTTGGACTATAAGACGCACAAAAAATTCTTTAATTTTCTTAGAAATCAAAGGTATGCCTTATAGTCCAGTGCGCCTCATATATGAGCTGTACTTACAGACAACAGCTGCCACCTGCTGGTCATTCATCCTTATAATCAGGTGCGCCTTATAATTCGGTGTGCCTTATATAGGAACCAAGACGTTTTAGCAGGCATTTATTGGTGTGCCTTATAATCCGGTGCGCCTTTTAGTACGAAAATTACGGTATATATATATACAGGCGGTCCCCTACTTAAGAACACTCGACTTACATACGACCCCTAGTTACAAACGGACCTCTGGATATTGGTAATTTATTGTACTTTAGTCCTAGGCTACAATAATCAGCTGTAACAGGTATCACCGGTGTCTGTAATGAAGATTTATTGTGAATCCTGATTCTTATGACAACCCAACATTTTTAAAATCCAATTGTCACAGAGACCAAAAAAAGTTCTGGCTGGGATTACAATGGTAAAATATACAGTTCCGACTTACATACAAACTCAACTTAAGAACAAACCTATAGACCCTATCTTGTATGTAACCCGGGGACTGCCTGTATGTATAAAAGCATTTGAATAAACTTATTATTTTAAGCATTTTTCTCATTAATTGGTTGTTGACTTACCCACTGACCCCTCCCCATGATGCAGTTTAGTAAAAAAATATGAGTGAATTTTAGAGTCCTATAGTGGCAGAAAAAGGAATATATACTTTGCTAGAGAGAAAATGGTTACATTTGCATATTCATCAGTAATCATCAGCACAAGACTTATTGCATCTTTCATCACAAATCTTTTCTGCTAAACTATATAAGTCTATATTTCCCCAGGGCTCAGTATTTGGAGTGCTTTCCATTGTGTCCTGCCTTCATGATTCTCTTCCAGCTGTCAGGGTGTGTTCACACGTTGCAGTTAAAACTGCATCACAATCAGCTTTGAGGGGTTTTAGATGCAGTTTTGTCAATTGAACAGGTGAAAGACATGAACTGAACGGGTAAATGACATTTGTGGAGCAGGTTTCCCCTTCAAAATCAAATTCACTCGTTCAGTTCATGTCTTTCACCTGTTCAATTGACAAAACTGCACCTTCCCAAAATACATAAAGATGCCACTAACCCACCGGGGAGACCCATTATATCAGGTATATCCTCTATATCCTGCAATCTGTCTCACTATGTCGATACACACCTGCAAAGATATGTTACACAACTGGACTCTTATCTCTGTGACTCAACAAGTTATTATAACACTCAAGAACATAATATGGAGACCCTCTTACCGTTGGGTCACACTAGATGTATCAGCCCTATACTCCAACATCCCCCATGACAAAGGGATCGACATGATAAACTTCTGTCTAAGCCATGACCCATCGCTACCAACAGAAACAATTTATCCTTGATTCCATCCACTTCATTCTTACTCACAATGTATTCACATTTCAGAATAAAGTTTATAAACAAGTACACGGAACCGCAATGGGGACACGTTTCGCCCCAAGCTTCGCGAATATCTATATGGGCGAATTCGAACAGGAATTTATCCAGAACAATCCCCTATGGAAGAAAAACATTGTCCTATACAAGAGGTATATTGACGATCTTCTACTCATCTGGGATGGAGGGATAAAAGAATTACAATCATTTGTAACGACAATGAACTCTAACAATTGGGGTCTTAAGTTCACCCTCCAACACTCACCCGACTACATCGAGTTCCTTGATCTACACCTAAGTGCAACAGAAGGGAAAATCCAAACGAAGACCTTCTTTAAGAAAGTAGACACAAACAGTTTTTTACACTACAAAAGTAGCCACCACAGAAAATGGAAGAATAACATCCCGTTCAGCCAATTCCGACGAATCAGGAAGAACTGTTCAAAGACACAGACCTTCCTCGAACAAAGCCAAATACTCTCCAAAAGATTTCTGAACAAAGGTTTTCCCAAGAACATCATCAACTCCGCCATAGAAAGAGCCGGGAAACTGACCCAAGAGGATTGCCTACTACCCTCCAAGAACAAAACTACTCAATCAAAACCCTCAGAGAAAAATACCAGTATAAATTTTATCACAACCTTCAACAGCGAACATCGACACATTAGAAAGATCCTGGACAAACACTGGCCTATCCTTCTTAATGATCCATACCTATCCAAGAATCTCCCGAAAAAACCCAGCATCATCTTTAGAAGAGCAAGAACACTAAAAAACAATCTAGCCCCCAGCGAGCTCCGAAACCCCTTTAAAAACAATCCAAGGAACTCAGTGTTCCCGGAGATCACCGGAAGCTATAAATGTGGTAACTCTGGTTGCAAATGTTGTTCCAACATTACACATAGAGCCAAATCTTTCAGAAGCAATACGACCAACGAAGTCTTTACAATTAAAAGCTTCATGAATTGCTCCTCAGTCTTTGTCATCTATCTAATGGAATGCCCATGCGGCCTTCAATACGTGGGCCGCACAACTCAACAACTTAAGACAAGAATGAACAGCCGTAGGTGCAATACAACAAACGGATACATTAAACATAGCGTTTCGAGACATGGTTTCACACACCACCAAAAGGATTTCTCAGTCTTTTCTGTTACCCCAATCGAACATATCCCTGATGGGAACGATCGCTTTAATCTCCTACGCAAGAGAGAAATGTTCTGGATTTTTAAAATGAACTGTCTCACCCCCAGTGGCCTAAATGAATCGCTAGAAAGCAATTTTTAATTAAAACTTTTTGATTTTTACTCTTAAGATACCATTCCCTCACTTTATATGTTCTCTCCTCCCCCCTCTCCAACCCCCCCCCCCCCAAGCCACCCCTACCCATCCCAATTTATAAACCAATTTTCTATTAACCAACATATTTTTTACATCCATACCAAGATTAACATTAACATTAACCAACATATTTTTTATATCCATACCAATATTAAGATTAAAATTATTAACTATTTATTAATAAACCATTAATCCACAGTTCAATAATTGTTAACATTCATACCATGTATCACCACCAATTTGATTAAGATTTAATCCATTAAATTATTTTTCAACTATTATTTTAAAAAACAATTATTATCTAATTAATCTTTTAACCATTTATTTACATCATTTATTTATATACTTTATTATTTATTCATTAATTATTACCCCTCATTTATGTATTAACTATCATCTCTCACACATATTGTCCCTCCCATGCCAGTATATTGCATGTTGTTGCACACATATCGTCCCTCCCATGTCAGTATACTGCATGTTTATGTCGCCCCACTAGATGGCAGACATGTTCTTGGTTATATTCCACTGTGCGCATGCGCCACAATCCACTTGTGGCGCGCGCCGCTCCCACTAGTCGGCATTTATTTAACAGCCGAGCCAGCGCCACCTGACAGCTCCAGGGAATCCTATCTTCACCCGCGCTGCAGGTAAGCGACTCTATCCCACCTCCATCGGTACTTTTATTCATGATCAAATTACTGATTTATTTATTGAACTATCTATTTTATTCATGTACAATTTATTTATTTATTTATGTACCAATCGACTCATTCATGTACAATACAGTGATTTATTTTGGATATCTGAATTTACATTTTTTAACTAGTTTTTTAACCAGTCTTATTGACTCTAAACTATGGATGTTTTTATTCATTTGTATTAATTAACTTCTACACGTGTCCCATAAAAGGTCACGATATATGTTATATATTCGTGTATGTATATATATCTTTATGTTTTTACCTACTCTTATCTGTTACTACATGATTAATATTACCATACTCTCCCCTGTATATATGGATATATCTATGTATATGTTTTCTTTTTCCCCAAGTACTCTCTTTTATTCCCCCAGTATCTACCCACTTGATAAAGGAGTCATATTAGACTCCAAAATGCGTTGTGTTCCTAAGATACCGAATAAAAATACCCCCTTTATTGGATCCATCTTGTGCATTTGACGTATCTGTGTGCACCGACTTAAGACAAGTATCCTTCCTGTTCTAGTGTCTTTAAAAGGGCATTTACATTTTTTTGACAGTAAGTGACACCCAGAGACATCGGCATCCTCCAATCTCCAGATACAGACCCCTATGGGGAAGGTGCTCCCCACTACCCAGAGACATCGGCATCCTCCATTCTCCAGATACAGACCCCTATGGGGGAAGGTGCCCCCTACTACCCAGAGACATCAGCATCCTCCATTCTCCAGATACAGACCCCTATGAGGAAGGTGCCCCCCACCACTCAGAGACATCAGCATCCTCCATTCTCCAGATACAGACCCCTATGGGGAAGGTGCCCCCCACCACCCAGAGACATCAGCATCCTCCATTCTCCAGATACAGACCCCTATGGGGAAGGTGCCCCCCGCTACCCAGATACAGGCCCGGCGCCAGCACCCGGCCAACCCGGGCAAGTGCCAGGGCCCAGGGGTACTGGAGGGGCCCACTCGGGCCCCCGGATCAATTGTACCAGTGTTGCTATAAGACACTGGTACAATTGATCACCATCGGGATCGATCACTTTTCTGCCTCTATGCTGCGCTGGTCGAGAGTATTGAACTATCTATTTTATTCATGTACAATTTATTTATTTATTTATTTATTTATTTATTTATTTATTTATGTACCAATCGACTCATTCATGTACAAAACAGTAATTTATTTTGGATATCTGAATTTACATTTTCTAACTAGTTTTTTTTTTTTTTTTTAACCAGTCTTATTGACTCTAAACTATGGATGTTTTTATTCATTTGTATCAATTAACTTATTCATTTGTATTAATTAACTTATTCATTTGTATTAATTAACTTCTACACGTGTCCCATAAAAGGTCACGATATATGTTATATATTCGTGTATGTGTGTATATATATCTTTATGTTTTCACTTACTTTTATCTGTTACTACATGATTAATATTACCATACTCTCCCCTGTATATTTGGATATATCTATGTATATGTTTTCTTTTTCCCCAAGTACTCTCTTTTATTCCCCCTGTATCTACCCACTTGATAAAGGAGTCATATTAGACTCCGAAACGCGTTGTGTTCCTAAGATACCGAATAAAAATACCCCCTTTATTGGATCCATCTTGTGCATTTGACGTATCTGTGTGCGCCGACTTAAGACAAGTACCCTTCCTGTTCTACTGACTACGTCTAATATGACTCCTTTATCAAGTGGGTAGGATACTGGGGAATAAAAGAGAGTACTTGGGGAAAAAGAAAAACATATACATAGATATATCCATATATACAGGGGAGCAGGGCCGGCTCCAGGTTTTAGTGGGCCCCTGGGGACAGAGCCTAGTGGGCCCTCCTTGGACCGCCCTCCAGTGGCCACACTGCGTCCCTCCCCCTGCGGGACACACTGACCTGGGGACACAATGATCCACCCCCCTCCCCCCACGGGGACACACTGATCCCCCCCCTGCGGACACACTGAACCCTCCCCTGCGGACACATGAACCCTCCCCCCTGCGGACACACTGAACCCCCCCCCTCCGGACACACTGAACCCCCTGCTGACACAATGACCCCCTCCATACACATTGAACCCCCTCCCCTCCCTGGGGACACACATGACCCCCCCTGCTGACACACTAACACCCCCCTCTATACACACAACCCCCCCCCTCTCCCCCTGTTACACACTGACCCCGTTCCCCCCCCCGGGACACCCTGGCTCACACTCCGGAAAAGAAAAGAGAAAAATTACCTTTCTGGTTCCCCGGAGCAGCGCCTGCAGCTTGTCTTCGGCCTGGGCCTCCCGTACGCGCCGTCGCATACCCTGCGGGAGCGCCGCATCGGGGAACCGGGACGGTGAGTGTAGATTCTGCCTCTATGCTGCGCTCTCGACCAGCGCAGCATAGAGGCGAAAAGTGATCGATCCGATGGTGATCAATTGTACCAGTGTCTTATAGCGACACTGGTACAATTGATCCCCGGGGGCCCGAGGGCCCCTCCAGTACCGGGGCCCGGCACTTGCCGGGTGCTGGCGCCAAGCTGCAGGGGAGGAGTATGGTAATTTAATCATGTAGAACAGATAAGAGTAGGTAAAACATAAAGATATATATACATACACGAATATATAACATATATCGTGACCTTTTATGGGACACGTGTAGAAGTTAATTAATACAAATGAATAAAAACATCCATAGTTTGAGTCATAAGACTGGTTAAAAACTAGTTAAAAAATGTAAATTCAGATATCCAAAATAAATCACTGTATTGTACATGAATGAGTCGATGGTACATAAAAATAAATAAAGTTGACATGAATAAATAGATAGTTCAAAAATAAATCAGTAATTGATCATGAATAAAAGTACCGATGGAGGTGGGATGAGTCGCTTACCTGCAGAGCGGGTGAAGATAGGATTCCCTGGAGCTGTCAGGTGGCGCTGGCTCGGCTGTTAAATAAATGCGACTAGTGGGAGCGGCGCGCGCCACAAGTGGATTGTGGCGCATGCGCACAGTGGATATAACCAAGAACATGTCTGCCATCTAGTGGTGCGACATAAACATGCAGTATACTGACATGGGAGGGACGATATTGTGCAAACAACATGCAATTACTGGCATGGGAGGACAATATGTGTGAGAGATGATAGTTAATACATAAATGAGGGGTAATAATAATGAATAAATAATAAAGTATATAAATAAATGATGTAAATAAATGGTTAAAAGATTATTAGAAATATGTTTTTTAAAATAATAGTTGAAAAAATTTAATGGATTAAATCTTAATCAAATTGGTGGTGATACATGGTATGAATGTTAAAAATTATTGAACTGTGGATTAATGGTTTTATAATAAATAGTAATAATTTTAATCTTAAATTGGTATGGATATAAAAAATATGTTGGTTAATGTTAATGTTAATCTGGTATGGATGTAAAAATATGTTGGTTATAGAAAATTGGTTATAAAAGTGGGATAGGGTAGGGGCTTGGGGGGGGGGGGGGTTGGGAGAGGGGGGAGGGAGAGAACATATAAGTGAGGGAATGGTATCTAAGAGTAAAAATCAAAAGTTTTAATTAAAAATGCTTTCTAGCGATTCCTTAGGCCACTGGGGGTGAGACAGTTCATTTTAAAAATCCAGAACATTTCTCTCTGCGTTGGAGATTAAAGCGATCGTTCCCATCAGGGATATGTCGATTGGGGTAACAGAAAAGACTGAAGAATCCTTTTGGTGGTGTGTGAACCATGTTCGAAACGCTATGTTTAATGTATCCGTTGTTGTATTGCACCTACGGCTGTGTCATTCTTGTCTTAAGTTGTGGATGTTGCGGCCCACGTATTGAAGGCGCATGGGCATTCCATTAGATAGTGACAAAGAATGAGGAGCAATCATGAAGCTTTAATTGTAAAGACTTCGTTGGTGTATTCTCTGAAAGATTTGGCTATGTGTAATGTTGGAACAACATTTGCAACTAGAGTTACCACATTTAAGCTTCCGGTGATTTCCAGGAACAATGAGTTCCTTGGATTGTTTTAAAGGGGTTTCGGAGCTCGCTGGGGGCTAGATTGTTTTTTAGTGTCTTGCTCTCCTGAAGATGATGCTGGGTTTTTTTCGGGAGGTCGGATAGGTATGGATCATTAAGAAGGATAGGCCAGTGTTTGTCCAGGATCTTCTAATGTGTTGGTGTTCGGTTAAAAGTTTGGATAAAGTTTATACTGGGTGTTCTTCTGAGGGTTTGATGGGTAGCTTTGTTCTTGGAGGGTTAGTAGGCAATCCTTGGGTCAGTTTTCCGGCTCTTTCTATGGCGGAGTTGAGAGTTCTTGGGAAAACCTTGGTTCAGAAATCTTTTGGAGAGTATTTGGCTTGTTCGAGGAAGGTCTGTGTCTTTGAAACAGTTCTTCCTAATGCGTCGGAATTGGCTGAACGGGATATTATTCTTCCATTTCTGTGGTGGCTACTTTGTAGTGTAAAAAATGTTTGTGTCCTACTTTCTTAAAGAAGGTCTTCGTTTGGATTTCCCTTTGTGCATTTAGGTGTAGATCAAGGAACTCGATGTAGTCGGGTGGAGTGTTGGAGGGTGAACTTAAGACCCCAATTGTTAGAGTTAATGGTCGTACAAATGAATGTAATTCTTCTTCCCCTCCATCCCAGTGAGTAGAAGATCGTCTATATACCTCTTGTATAGGACAATGTTTTTCTTCCATAGGGGATTGTCTGGATAAATTCCTGTTCGAATTCGCCCATATAGATATTCGCGAGATTGGGGCGAAACGTGTCCCCATTGCGGTTCCGTGACTTGTTTATAACCTTTTTCTGAAATGTGAATACATTGTGAGTAAGAATGAAGTGGATGGAATCAAGGATAAATTGTTTCGTTGGTTAGCGATGGGTCATGGCTTAGACAGAAGTTTATCATGTCGATCCCTTTGTCATGGGGGATGTTGGAGGATAGGGCTGATACATCTAGTGTGACCAACGGTAAGAGGTCTCCATATATGTTCTTGAGTGTTATAATAACTTGTGAGTCACAGAGATAAGAGTCCAGTTGTGTAACATATCTTTGCAGGTGTGTATCGACATAGTGAGACATGCAGGATTAGAGGATATACCTGATATAATGGGTCTCCCCGGTGGGTTAGTGGCATCTTATGTTTTGGGAAGGTGCAGTTTGTCAATTGAACAGGTGAAAGACATGAACTGAAAACAGTGAATTGATTTGAAGGGGAAACCTGCTCACAAATGTCATTTAACGTTCAGTTCATGTCTTTACATGTTCAATTGACAAAACTGCATCTAAAACCCTCAAAGCTGATTGTGATGCAGTTTTAACTGCAACGTGTGAACACACCCTGACAGCTGGAAGGAATCATGAAGGCAGGACACATGGAAAGCACTCCAAATACTGAGCCTGGGGAATATAGACTTATATAGTTTAGCAGAAAAGATTTGTGATGAAAGATGCAATAAGTCTTGTGCTGATGATTACTGATGAATATGCAAATGTAACCATTTTCTCTCTAGCAAAAGTATATCCTTTTTCTGCCACTATAGGACTCTAAATTCACTCATATTTTACTAAACTGCATCATGGGGAGGGTCAGGGGGTAAGTCAACAACCAATTAATGAGAAAAATGCTTAAATAATAAGTTTATTCAAATGCTTTTATAATACAGGCAGTCCCCGGGTTACATACAAGATAGGGTTATAGGTTTGTCTAAGTTGAGTTTGTATGTAAGTCGGAACTGTATATTTTACCATTGTAATACAGACAGAACTTTTTTGGTCTCTGTGACAATTGGATTTAAAAAATGTTGGGGTCATAAGAATCAGGATTCACAATAAATCTTCATTACAGACACCGGTGATAACCTGTTACAGATGATATTTGTAGCCTAGGACTAAAGTACAATAATTACCAATATCCAGAGGTCCGTTGTTAACTAGGGGTCGTATGTAAGTCGGTGTTCTTAAGTTAGGGGACCGCCTGTATATATTATACCGTAATTTTGCTACTAAAGGCGCACCGGATTATAAGGCACACCAATAAATGCCTGCTAAAAACGTCTGGTTCCTATATAAGGCACACCGAATTATAGGCGCACCTGATTATAAGGATGAATGACCAGCAGGGCAGCTGTTGTCTGTAAGTACAGCTCATATATGAGGCGCACTGGACTATAGGCCATACCTTTGATTTCTAAGAAAATTAAAATTTTTTGTGCGTCTATAGTCAAGAAATATTGGTATATATTATTATACTTAAATGTGGGAATCATATAATCTAAACCCCTTCCCCCACATTGCCAGCAAAGGACGAATTTATAATGCGACAAAGTCTATTCTGTCATAAAAAAGAAAAAATATTCATGGTGCAAATTTCCAAATATTTAATTTTTCATCCATTGAGAAAAGGTCTTAGTTTGTTTCCTCTGAAGAAATGGAAGCCAGGGTTTGTTAACCACCCTTAATGACTTGGTCATTTTGCACCTTCCGTAACGACCCTTTTTTTTAACCCTTAAGGAGGCAGCCATCTGAGCTAAGGCTCAGCCCCAGTTTTTGGATGCGACTTGCGCGCTTTATATGGTTATAATTTTGGACACTGTTACTTATCAAAGCAATTGAGAATCTTTCCCCACTGTGTGCTTCATTTTAGTCGTAAATGTTGGATGATAAGTTTTTTGCGTTACTAAAAAAAAAAGGAAAAAAAATGATGAATTTTTTGAAAATTTTCATTTTTGAAATCAAAATCACTGCGTTCAGGCCGACAGATTAACCACCTAAATAAATGCTGGATAACATTCACATATGTCTATTTTACATTTTCATAATTTTGAAATGTCTGGATAATTATTTTGATGTTGCGCGGCTTTAAACGACAGAATTTACGTATTTTCAGAATTGACTATTTTGGGGATAAATCCGTTTGAATGAAATTTACATATTACATCAAAAAAACCCTCTTTAATCAACCCATTTCAAATCGCACCCTCAAGCAGAAGGGAAGAAGCACCCTGAAACTGCCAGAATATTAGTTTCTCAATGGCCCCTTTTGTAGGCTATAAATTTTCGCTTTTGTTATGGGGTCCATTTGATGCATTTTTTTCGTGGGATGAGATGCTTTTTCCAGTGTTACCATTTTGGGGTTGGTATCACCCTATTGGTTGAAAATTTAGGAATTTGTTTGAGAGCAGGAGTAGAAAAGTATCAATTCTGTACTGGATCGTTGACATTTTTCGTGTTCACCGTTTAGCCTAATAATCATGTTATCTTTATTATGGGTCGATACGATATCGGGGATAGCGACTTGAATATATTTTCTTAGTTTTACTAAATTTGTCCAATATAAAACCTAATGTAGAAATCAGATCATTCTTGCATTGCGTCTTCCAAGTGGCATAACATTTTTAATTATTGGCTAAGAGCTAGTCCGAAACGCGTTGTGTTCCTAAGATACCGAATAAAAATACCCCCTTTATTGGATCCATCTTGTGCATTTGACGTATCTGTGTGCGCCGACTTAAGACAAGTACCCTTCCTGTTCTACTGACTACGCTTTCAGACCGGTTTGGCAACCGTGTCTCGACGACCCTTGTCCACAGGCAGCACCAGGAAATATCAACCTTTTCACCTTCATTAGAGTTGTGCCTAATACAGCACAACCAAATCCGGTGAGCCTCTCTCCACCTCTCCTAAACAGCACCACAGCCTACGACCTTACTACTCTATGAGCGCTTTTTGGTCTCTCCTTGTCCGCCTTTTTGTTTATATAGTGCACACAGATTACGCAGCACTGCACAGAGTTTACCAAATCAATCCCTGTCCCCAATGGGGCTCACAATCTAATCACCCTAATAGACATATAACAAGGAGAGACCAAAAAGCGCTCATAGAGTAGTAAGGTCGTAGGCGTGGTGCTGTTTAGGAGAGGTGGAGAGAGCTCAACCGGATTTGGTTGTGCTGTATTAGGCACAACTCTAATGAAGGTGAAAAGGTTGATATTTCCTGGTGCTGCCTGTGGACAAGGGTCGTCGAGACACGGTTGCCAAACCGGTCTGAAAGCGTAGTCAGTAGAACAGGAAGGGTACTTGTCTTAAGTCGGCGCACACAGAGTACGTCAAATGCACAAGATGGATACATAAAGGGGGTATTTTTATTCGGTATCTAGGAACACAACGCGTTTCGGAGTCTAATATGACTCCTTTATCAAGTGGGTAGATACTGGGGGAATAAAAGAGAGTACTTGGGGAAAAAGAAAACATATACATAGATATATCCATATATACAGGGGAGCAGGGCCGGCTCCAGGTTTTAGTGGGCCCCTGGGCGACAGAGCCTTAGTGGGCCCCTCCTTGGACCGCCCTCCAGTGGCCACACTGCGTCCCCTCCCCCTGCGGACACACTGACCCTGGGGACACACTGATCCACCCCCCCTCCCCCCCACGGGGACACACTGATCCCCCCCCTGCGGACACACTGAACCCTCCCCTGCGGACACATGAACCCTCCCCCCTGCGGACACACTGAACCCCCCCCCTCCGGACACACTGAACCCCCTGCTGACACAATGACCCCCTCCATACACATTGAACCCCCTCCCCTCCCCTGGGGACCACATGACCCCCCCTGCTGACACACTAACACCCCCTCTATACACACAACCCCCCCCCTCTCCCCCTGTTACACACTGACCCCGTTCCCCCCCCCGGGACACCCTGGCTCACCTCCGGAAAAGAAAAGAGAAAAAATTTACCTTTCCTGGTTCCCACGGAGCAGCGCCTGCAGCTGTCTTCGGCCTGGGCCTCCCGTACGCGCCGTCGCATACCCTGCGGAGCGCCGCATCGTGGGAACCGGGACAGGTGAGTTGTAGATTCTGCCTCTATGCTGCGCTCTCGACCAGCGCAGCATAGAGGCAGAAAAGTGATCGATCACGATGGTGATCAATTGTACCAGTGTCTTATAGCGACACTGGTACAATTGATCCCGGGGGCCCGAGGGCCCCTCCAGTACCGGGGCCCGGCACTTGCCGGGTGCTGGCGCCAAGCTGCAGGGGAGAGTATGGTAATATTAATCATGTAGAACAGATAAGAGTAGGTAAAACATAAAGATATAATACATACACGAATATATAACATATATCGTGACCTTTTATGGGACACGTGTAGAAGTTAATTAATACAAATGAATAAAAACATCCATAGTTTGAGTCATAAGACTGGTTAAAACTAGTTAAAAAATGTAAATTCAGATATCCAAAATAAATCACTGTATTGTACATGAATGAGTCGATTGGTACATAAAAATAAATAAATTTACATGAATAAATAGATAGTTCAAAAATAAATCAGTAATTGATCATGAATAAAAGTACCGATGGAGGTGGGATAGAGTCGCTTACCTGCAGGCGGGTGAAGATAGGATTCCCTGGAGCTGTCAGGTGGCGCTGGCTCGGCTGTTAAATAAATGCGACTAGTGGGAGCGGCGCGCGCCACAAGTGGATTGTGGCGCATGCGCACAGTGGATATAACCAAGAACATGTCTGCCATCTAGTGGTGCGACATAAACATGCAGTATACTGACATGGGAGGGACGATATTGTGCAACACAACATGCAATTACTGGCATGGGAGGACAATATGTGTGAGAGATGATAGTTAATACATAAATGAGGGGTAATAATAATGAATAAATAATAAAGTATATAAATAAATGATGTAAATAAATGGTTAAAAGATTATTAGAAATATGTTTTTTAAAAAAATAGTTGAAAAAATTTAATGGATTAAATCTTAATCAAATTGGTGGTGATACATGGTATGAATGTTAAAAATTATTGAACTGTGGATTAATGGTTTTATAATAAAAGTAATAATTTTAATCTTAATATTGGTATGGATATAAAAAATATGTTGGTTAATGTTAATGTTAATCTTGGTATGGATGTAAAAATATGTTGGTTATAGAAAATTGGTTATAAAATTGGGATAGGGTAGGGGCTTGGGGGGTGGGGGGGTTGGGAGAGGGGGGAGGGGAGAACATATAAGTGAGGGAATGTGTATCTAAGAGTAAAAATCAAAGTTTTAATTAAAAATTGCTTTCTAGCGATTCCTTAGGCCACTGGGGGTGAGACAGTTCATTTTAAAAAATCCAGAACATTTCTTCGTGCGTTGGAGATTAAAGCGATCGTTCCCATCAGGGATATGTCGATTGGGGTAACAGAAAAGACTGAAGAATCCTTTTGGTGGTGTGTGAAACCATGTTCGAAACGCTATGTTTAATGTATCCGTTGTTGTAGTTGCACCTACGGCTGTTCATTCTTGTCTTAAGTTGTTGGATGTGCGGCCCACGTATTGAAGGCGCATGGGCATTCCATTAGATAGTGACAAAGAATGAGGAGCAATCATGAAGCTTTAATTGTAAAGACTTCGTTGGTGTATTCTATGAAAGATTTGGCTATTGTGTAATGTTGGAACAACATTGCAACTAGAGTTACCACATTTAAGCTTCCGGTGATTTCCAGGAACAATGAGTTCTTGGATTGTTTTAAAGGGGTTTCGGAGCTCGCTGGGGGCTAGATTGTTTTTTAGTGTCTTGCTCTCCTGAAGATGATGCTGGTTTTTTTCGGGAGGTCGGGATAGGTATGGATCATTAAGAAGGATAGGCCAGTGTTTGTCCAGGATCTTTCTAATGTGTTGGTGTTCGCGTTAAAAGTTGTGATAAAGTTTATACTGGGTGTTCTTCTGAGGGTTTGATGGGTAGCTTTGTTCTTGGAGGGTTAGTAGGCAATCCTCTGGGTCAGTTTTCCGGCTCTTCTATGGCGGAGTTGAGATGGTTCTTGGGAAAACCTTGTTCAGAAATCTTTTGGAGAGTATTTGGCTTGTTCGAGGAAGGTCTGTGTCTTTGAAACAGTTCTTCCTAATGCGTCGGAATTGGCTGAACGGGATATTATTCTTCCATTTCTGTGGTGGCTACTTTGTAGTGTAAAAAATGTTTGTGTTCTACTTTCTTAAAGAAGGTCTTCGTTTGGATTCCCTTTGTGCATTTAGGTGTAGATCAAGGAACTCGATGTAGTCGGGTGAGTGTTGGAGGGTGAACTTAAGACCCCATTGTTAGAGTTAATGGTCGTTACAAATGAATGTAATTCTTCTTCCCCTCCATCCCAGTGAGTAGAAGATCGTCTATATACCTCTTGTATAGGACAATGTTTTTCTTCCATAGGGGATTGTCTGGATAAATTCCTGTTCGAATTCGCCCATATAGATATTCGCGAGAATTGGGGCGAAACGTGTCCCCATTGCGGTTCCGTGATTGTTTATAACTTTTTCTGAAATGTGAAACATTGTGAGTAAGAATGAAGTGGATGGAATCAAGGATAAATTGTTTCGTTGGTTAGCGATGGGTCATGGCTTAGACAGAAGTTTATCATGTCGATCCCTTTGTCATGGGGATGTTGGAGGATAGGGCTGATACATCTAGTGTGACCAACGGTAAGAGGTCTCCATATATGTTCTTGAGTGTTATAATAACTTGTGAGTCACAGAGATAAGAGTCCAGTTGTGTAACATATCTTTGCAGGTGTGTATCGACATAGTGAGACATGCAGGATTAGAGGATATACCTGATATAATGGGTCTCCCCGGTGGGTTAGTGGCATCTTATGTTTTGGGAAGGTGCAGTTTGTCAATTGAACAGGTGAAAGACATGGAACTGAACGAGTGAAGTTGATTTGAAGGGGAAACCTGCTCACAAATGTCATTTAACGTTCAGTTCATGTGCTTTCACATGTTCAATTGACAAAACTGCATCTTAAAACCCTCAAAGCTGATTGTGATGCAGTTTTAACTGCAACGTGTGAACACACCCTGACAGCTGGAAGGAATCATGAAGGCAGGACACATGGAAAGCACTCCAAAACTGAGCCTGGGGAAATATAGACTTATATAGTTTAGCAGAAAAGATTTGTGATGAAAGATGCAATAAGTCTTGTGCTGATGATTACTGATGAATATGCAAATGTAACCATTTTCTCTCTGCAAAAGTATATTCCTTTTTCTGCCACTATAGGACTCTAAAATTCACTCATATTTTTTACTAAACTGCATCATGGGGAGGGTCAGTGGGTAAGTCAACAACCAATTAATGAGAAAAATGCTTAAATAATAAGTTTATTCAAATGCTTTTATACATACAGGCAGTCCCCGGGTTACATACAAGATAGGGTTATAGGTTTGTCTAAGTTGAGTTTGTATGTAAGTCGGAACTGTATATTTTACCATTGTAATACAGTACAGAACTTTTTTGGTCTCTGTGACAATTGGATTTAAAAAATGTTGGGGTCATAAGAATCAGGATTCCAATAAATCTTCATTACAGACCCGGTGATAACTGTTACAGTGATATTGTAGCCTAGGACTAAAGTACAATAATTACCAATATCCAGAGGTCCGTTTTAACTAGGGTCGTATGTAAGTCGACGTGTTCTTAAGTAGGGGACCGCCTGTATATATATACCGTAATTTTGCTACTAAAGGCCGCACCGGATTATAAGGCACACCAATAAAGCCTGCTAAAACGTCTGGTTCCTATATAAGGCCACCGAATTATAGGCGCACCTGATTATAAGGATGAATGACCAGCAGGTGCAGCTGTTGTCTGTAAGTACAGCTCATATATGAGGCGCACTGGACTATAGGCCATACCTTTGATTTCTAAGAAAATTAAAATTTTTGTGCGTCTATAGTCAAGAAATATTGGTATATATTATTATACTTAAATGTGGGAATCATATAATCTAAACCCCTTCCCCCACATTGCCAGCAAAGGACGAATTTATAAGCGACAAAGTCTATTCTGTCATAAAAAAGAAAAAATATTCATGGTGCAAATTTCCAAATATTTAATTTTTCATCCATTGAGAAAAGGTCTTAGTTTGTTTCCTCTGAGAAATGGGAGCCAGGGTTTGTTAACACCCTTAATGACTTGGTCATTTTGCACCTTCCGTAACGACCCTTTTTTTTAACCCCTTAAGGAGGCAGCATTTCTGAGCTAAGGCTCAGCCCCAGTTTTTGGATCTGACTTGCGCGCTTTATATGGTTATAATTTTGGACACTGTTACTTATCAAAGCAATTGAGAATCTTTCCCCACTGTGTGCTTCATTTTAGTCGTAAATGTTGGATGATAATTTTTTGCGTTATAAAAAAAAAAGGAAAAAAATGAGAATTTTTTGAAAATTTTTCCATTTTTGAAATTCAAAATCACTGCGTTCAGGCCGACAGATTAACCACCTAAATAAATGCTGGATAACATTCACATATGTCTATTTTACATTTTCATAATTTTGAAATTCTGGATAATTATTTTGATGTTGCGCGGCTTTAAACGACAGAATTTACGTATTTCAGAATTGACTATTTTGGGGATAAATTCCGTTTGAATGAAATTTACATATTACATCAAAAAAACCCCTTTAATCAACCCATTTTCAAATCGCACCCTCAAGCAGAAGGGAAGAAGCACCCTGAAACTGCCAGAATATTAGTTTCTCAATGGCCCCTTTGTAGGCTATAAATTTTCGCTTTTGTTATGGGTCCATTTGATGGCATTTTTTCGTGGGATGAGATGCTTTTTCCAGTGTTACCATTTTGGGGTTGGTATCACCTATTGGTTGAAAATTTAGGAATTTGTTTGAGAGCAGGAGTAGAAAAGTATCAATTCTGTACTGGATCGTTGACTATTTTTCGTGTTTCACCGTTTAGCCTAATATCATGTTATCTTTATTATGGGTCGATACGATATCGGGGATAGCAGACTTGAATTATTTTCTTATGTTTTACCTAAATTTGTCAAATAAAACCTAATGTAGAAATAAGATCATTCTTGGCATTGCCAGTCTCTCCAAGTGGCATAACATTTTTAATTATTGGCTAAGAGCTAGTATATATATATATATATATATATATATATATATATATATATATGTATAAAAACATTTGAATAAACTTATTATTTTAAGCATTTTCCTCATTAATTGGTTGTTTGCTGCTGCAACTCACCCACTGACCCCTCCCCATGATGCAGTTTAGTAAAAAATATGAGTGAATTTTAGAGTCCTATAGTGGCAGAAAAAGTAATATATACTTTGCTAGAGAGAAAATTGCTACATTTGCATATTCATCAGTAATCATCAGCACAAGATTTATTGCATCTTTCATCACAAATCTTTTCTGCTAAACTATATAAATCTATATTTCCCCAGGGCTCAGTATTTGGAGTGCTTTCCATTGTGTCCGGCCTTCATGATACTCTTCCAGCTGTCAGGGTGTGTTCACACGTTGCAGTTAAAGCTGCATCACAATCAGCTTTGAGGGGTTTTAGATGCAGTTTTGTCAATTGAACAGGTGAAAGACATGAACTGAACGGGTGAATGACATTTGTGGAGCAGGTTTCCCCTTCAAAATCAAATTCACTCGTTCAGTTCATGTCTTTCACCTGTTCAATTGACAAAACTGCATCTAAAACCCCTCAAAGCTGATTGCGATGCAGTTTTAACTGCAATGTGTGAACGCACCCTTACTACCTCCTTGGCTGGGACACCTCCTGCAGCTGTACTTGGTTCAGTCGTTGATTCTCTTCTCCAAGACGAAGGCTAAATAGAGGTAATAAAATTTCAGATCTTATTATAATACTACAGTTTATGCAAACGCATTTATATTACAGATTATATGATTATTTAACAAATTTACAATATTGTGCACAATCTTCTATTATAATTATTTGCCGTTTTAGCCAATGTTCTCCTCCAAGAGAGTCAGAACTTCACAAGCTACATGATCTAGCTCACGTTTTAGAAAATGACTGTCCCCAGAAAAACATACACTTCATTCCAGAATAGACTCGGGATCATCAAGTTTTTTCTTTCATCAGATGAATTATACTTCAGTTCATGTTTTTTTCTAAAAGTCATCTACTTATAGTATTGTAGTAGAACAAGTTTTTTCTAAAAGAAAACTTAGATCAAGAAAAAAATAGTTTGGCTAAGAATTTCTTTTAATGGATAAAATTGTGAACAGAACCAACACATGTCAAATCCCAGATAGTCTCAGTCAGTTGCTGCTGGTGCCTTATCCTAATCCTTAGCTCCATCAAATATCTCAAATTTCAATTCCATCAGTGAATTAAAACGAGAATATGCATGCACAGTTGTGAGTATGTCTTTGCTCCTGTAATGTGAAATAAAGAGCAAGAAGATTTTTTATTGAAGATTGGTGAGTGCCGTCCATTCCTTCTCTGAATTTTAAAATGAGAATATGTCATAATTATGTAGATATGTAAATGTGTGGTGGTGACTACTTTTCAAACCCTCTTGTAACAATGATACTGCATCTAGCCTATTGCCGCTGCTTGACATTAAAGGTCTTTAACCCCTTAGTGACGCAGCCTGTTTGTAAGTTAAAGCTCAGCCTTTTTATTTTAATTTGACCAGTGTCTCTTCCTGTGGTAATAACTTTTCAATACTTTAAGATATCCCTGTGAATTTGAGATTGTTTTCTCATGAGACATTGTAGTTTATGTTAGTAGTATCATTTTGGTGATCAGTTTCTTTTTTGGGGAGTAAAAATTCAATAATTTATGAAAAATGTGAAAAAAATTAAAATTTTCAAAGTTTCAAATGTTCTACATTTTAGACAAAGTCAAACCACAAATCTTTTTTGTAGAAACCTTTAGCTATTGGCCTTCTTTATATTTCCATAATTTGTTCTACGCTTCCTTTTTTTTACGGATGTGAAAAGGTTTCAAGTTTTAGTAGCAATTTAGTAGTAAATTTAGTAGATTTTCAAGAGATTTGAATTTTGGTGACAATTCAGTTTGGAAATGCCCAATAAAGGCTTATGTACTATATACCCCTACATGTAACAACATTTTATGAACCTAAAATCAAAGTATTCAATTCAGTATTTGAAAAGTCTGTTAACCCTTTAATTCTTCCTCCGGAAGCAAACAAAGATGGATTGGAGAATTTGAAATTTAAATTTTTGTATAAGATTATTCTTATTTAGCACTAAAATGTACAGATTCAGAAGGAGTCCAAAAATTTTTGGCCTGCTTCTATGGGGTTTTTGGCATGCCAATTTGGTTACAAACGTTTTGTGGCACCACAGTGTACCTGAAGAGTCTCTGAAGTAGCAGTACAATAGAAAACCCCTAAACATGACACTGTTTTGGAAACTACACCCCTAAATGAATTTATCTAGGGCTGTAGTGAGCATTTTAACCCCCAACATGACGGCAAAAATGTAATACAAAGTAAATGGTGCAGAGTAAAATTAGCATTTTTTCTGAAATTTAGTGTCAAATATATTGCGCCCAACTCATACCACTTTAAACAAACACCCCAAAAAGCATTCTGTTGGTTGTCCCAAGTGACACCATTTTTGAAACTACACCGCTTAAAGAAATTATTTGGGGTTGTGGTAAGCATTTTTTTTCCAACTTACATTTTATTGAATAATATAAATTTCACAGGAATAAACATTAGTACTAGTGATGAGCAAGCACTAAAATGCTTGAGTGCTCGTTACTCAAGTCCAACTTTTTCCGATGCTCAAGTGCTCGTTTCGAATAACAAACCCCATTGAAGTGAATGGGAGACACAAGCATTTTTCAAGGGGACCAATAAAATGTGTAATTTTGTTGAGAAATAACTCGAAACGAGCATCGGAAAAAGTCGGTGTTCTAAGTTAGCAGTTGAGGGTTATGTATGAAAGCAGGGAACTGTCCATGGTGCTGAAATGCCTTGTGTCATACTGCACCAGATACATCATAACACTTATTCAGCTGTATTTACAAAACATGCTGCAGCAGCTACAATATAACCGGTTTACAATCCACTCTGCGAATATCTTTGTGCTCTAAGTGTTCATGGACAGGAGCAGTGGAACTTGCAGATCGATATTCTACAATAGTTTAGTGCAGGCAGGCACCTTGCTCGCTCACATGTTCTCCTGAAGTGGATTCTGTCTGCCTGAGCCACAGCTTCTCATTCCCCTGCTCAGGAATATTCTGACAGAGGTTATTGCTGCCGAAGTAAATTGAATTGTATTGTTTGCATACATCTGCTAACTCAAAACGAGCACTCGAGCGCATCGGAAAAAGTCGATGTTCTAAGTTTACAGATGTATGGAAACCTCTGCAATGTGTTCACAATAGTATGTGAAGAACAATATGTGTAGAGAACACATTGCAGATGTTTCCATACATCTGCTAACTCGAAACGAGCACTCGTTCTAATACTCGAACGAGCATCAAGCTCGGACGAGTATGCTTGCTCATCTCTAATTAGTACATCAGTATCAATAGAAACAGTAAAAGCATACATGACATACAGCTTCAATTACCGTATATACTCGAGTATAAGTTGACCCAAGTATAAGCCGAGACCCCTAATTTTAACACAAAAAACTGAAAAAACCTATTGACTTGAGTATAAGCCGAGGGTAGGAAATGCATTGGTCACAGGCTCCCCAGTATATAGCCAACATAGTATATAGCCTTCCAGCCCCTGTAGTATATAGCCTGCCAGCCCCCTTTAGTAAATAGCCTGCCAGCCCCCTTTAGTAAATAGCCTGCCAACCACCTGTAGTATATAGCCTGTCTGCCCCTGTAGTATGTAGCCTGCCAGCCTCCTGTAGTATATAGCCTGCCAGTCCCCTGTAGTATATAGCCTGCAGTCCCTACCCCCAATATAATGTCTCTAAGAAAAAAAAACACAGTGTACAATCCTCTATACAGCGATGCTCCGGTATCGGCTCCCTTTGAGGTAGAACTACCAAGACTAATCCATTCAAATTCCATGAGGGGTGGTATTGTTGAAAGTTCGACCTAAGTCTTTAGGGGAAAGTGTGGTGTGTATAGAAAAGGAAAAGGAGTGGGATCTATGTTTCTCCAAGGTAAAGCGTATGCGACACCTGAGCCATATATCACTTGTAAAGGCCATTGGAGCCAGTATAGATGCCGGCGAACGCCAAATTAGTGAACTGGGATGTATTGGAGCCAACTACAATTTTTCTATCTCTGGCCACCAGTTAAAGGCCAAAAGGGATGTCCATGAGATTATGTGTTGCAGATGAGTCGCTTAGTACTACAAAGTTGTGTCTGGGAGACCTAAACCCTTTGATCTTGGCGCTGCTACAACCATTTTCGGTATCCTGTGTCTCTTAGAGCTGCACAAGAAATCTAGGAAGAGTGATTGGATTGTTGGTAGGGCCGTTATCGGAACCCCCACTGGAAGGGTTTCAAATAGGAAGAGGAATCTTGGAAGAACTGACATTTTGATTGCCGCTATCTTCCCTAATAACCACAAGTTTAGGGAGCGCCAGCTCTGCAGTTGTTTCCTCATTCTTGGACCAGGGTAGGGTAATTTTCCTTATAAAGGGAAGAGATACAGGGTGTTTTTAATAGGCGGGGGGACAAGTTTAAGTTTATTTTATACCCAGATACTTCACTATAGGCTGTGATGACTGCATGGAGATTTGGTAAGTAGATAACAGGGTCAGTAAGTGTGAACAATACATCATCGGCAGATGTACGCCGCCAATGGCTCTATACTTAATACATAAAGTAAAGGGAACAGGGGGCACCCCTGGCGCCTGGCGTGTCCCATTGTTTATAGGTAGTGGGGTGGAGTGGGCATGGGAAAGTCGATTTTGCACTGTAGGTACGGAGTATAGACCCTTCAAGGCTTCCATAAAAGGCCCATAGTGATTTACTCTGGGGAAAGACCAAAGCGAGCGAGAGTCCTACACAAAAAATGCCAGTTCAAGAGATCAAAGGCGTTTTCAGATTCAAGGCTCAGGAGTAAGGCTCTATCAAATAAGTGGCACATTGGGTATTATCCCCCGCCAGCCGATACCTTACAAACCCCACTTAGTCCTTGTGTATCAGCTTTGGGAGCCATTCGCTCAGCCTATCTGCCAGAAGTTTGGTAAAAATTTTAAGGTCAGCATTCAATAAATGAATGGGTCTATAGCTTGAGCATTCAGACGGAACTTTACCTAGTTTGGGGATCACTGTAATATAGGAGGCAAGCATCGTCTGAGGAATTGGTTCACCCTGTAGGAACCTATTGAACAGCGTAACCATGTGGGAGAGCATAAGGGGGAGATAAGCGTTATAATAAAGATAGGGGAAGCCATCTGAGCCAGGATTTTTACCCCTTGGGAGAGCATTTACAACCTCCTCTACTTCCTCTGGCATGACTCCTTGGTTCAGATGTGTTAATGACTCAGGGGAAATCTAGGGCATTGATCTAATTTGGCATTACGTTCAGGGGAGAAGGTGGATAGGTCCAATAGGAGGGAATATAGAGACGAGTAGTAGGAATGTAAAATTCAGCTACCTTCGTGGGGTGATAATGTAGAGTGCCCTGTTTGCCCTTGATAGCACATGGGTTTCTTGGAGGCTGCTTTTTTCCTAAGCTCACGAGCCAGTAACCTTTGTTGCCAAATTCTTAGTATCTGCATTTAGAGTATTTAATGATACGTTCCATATCTAGGAGGTCTAATTCCCTGATTTTGGAGCAAAGGACTTGTAGTCGCCTAATTAAAGATGGTGTCGGGTGCACTGCCAGTTCTTTTTCAGTTAGTCTAAGGTTTTGTTTGTATGGGGAGTAATGAAGTATCCTAATTTTTTTCAGCTTACTAGCTAGAGATATCACCTCTCCTATAGGATCGGAGCAGAGGATGTGGAAGGGGTATTGTCTGTAAAGTAGTAGGTAAGAACTCTACGCATATATTCCATAGAGAGTGGAGATGTGAGAAGAGTTTCGTATGAGGCGAATTTAGCAGGGTATCTTCTAGCTGTAGTTCTACAAAGATTGGCACATGGTCCAACCTGACGGTCAATTTCAGTCTCTTCTATTTGGAACGGGCAGTGGCGAGATATGAGGATGGCTACTCCCGCCTTTTTAGTAGGGGCATGTGCCATGAATGTCAGGTACCAGTGTTTGGCAAAGTGGAAAGGCCCTGTTGCTGTAAACAGCGTTTCCCGGAGGAACGCTGTATCCGCCTTAGGTCGACGTTTTTCTTTCAAAATGAGCCTCCGTTTAACATCCAAGTTAAGTACCTTAGTATTCAGAGAAAATAATCTAACCATAGTCTATGCAAATCACCCATTTAGCATAGGGCCTCCCGGTTGAGTGCGGCCGTAAACTGTTTCCATCCCATGTTGAAGAAATATGGAGAGCAACCTTAATAGAGACATGGGTGAACAGGTTAAACAGTACAGAACAGGTGAACGGGAAAACTTTAAAAAGAATATTTTGAAATAGCGAGGATAGCATATAGTTGATCTCACCGTAAATCTTCCAATAAACAATCCACCACCACACCAGTTGCACCAGCTCCAATACGAGGGAGCAAGAACATTCAGGAAGATTTACTCCGGGGACAGACATTTACCATATACCATCTTAGTGCAGAGCTAGACTACCTGGCTCGCATCACGGCCTAGGGCCACTATGTAGGGTCTACATACATTAATCCAGCAGTTGAAACCTCAAGAACATGGATCACAGTAAAATAAGAATAATAGAGACAATCAAAGCATGTATTCAGTCCATATCTACTTGCGCTACTGATCTTGTTGCCACTTTTTCTCCACTTGTGGGTCAATATTTTGACTTGGATGTTTCTATGTCCAATTGTATGTGACCAGTCTTTAGGATAACTTTGTGCTTGTAGCGTGACCATCATAAATGGTCTGCGACACACACTGGAGTCGCCATATTTTGGGATAAAGCACAGTCCCCTTAAATGGTCTCATTCTTCACACATTCATATGTGTACACACCGACACAAATAGTGGTTTGCATTATTTGGCACTTCAGGATGGGGTACTTCCCCCTTTAAGATCGACTTGTTGCCACGTAGGAGGTAAGTCTGTGGGTTGGTTGTTGAGACCTGTCAGGTAGCTCTGGAGGGGTTAGCTGAAAAGTATCACAGAAGGTAGATAAGTTTTCCAGGGAGCATAGCATGGCTGAGCGGCCATCTGTTCTTGCTGTTAAGCTGAAGGGGAAGCCCCAACGGTAGGGTATAGCTTGGGTTCTCAATAATAAGGAGCGGCTTCAGGGCCCGCTGTTGTTGAAGCATAATCCAAGAGAGGTTCTGATAAAGTTGAAGAAGGGAGCCCATGAAGAACACTGATTTCAGCAAGTGAGATCTTTTCATAATTTCCTCCTTAATCTCAAAGTTAGTAGCATGACAGATGATGTCTCGAGGAGAGCCAGTGGTTTTGGGGCTAAATGCTCTATAAGCACGATCCATCTTAAGCAAAGTGTCCAGTGGTCTGTCCAGAATTGTGTTCAACATTCGCTGCACGTAGCCCTGAACATCCTCTTTGCCTTGTTGTTCTGAAATGCCTCAAATTGTGATGTTGTGGCGGTGTCCTTTGTTATCGAGGTCTTGGACATGACGCCTCAGGTCCCTGTTAGTCCCTGTAGTTGAAGCCTGTGTCATCACCTGTTGTTGTAGAGTAGAAAATCCCTGCATTATGTTCATACTCCAGCAAATCCACTCTCTCCTCCACCTGTTGTACGTCTTTATGCATTGTAGCGATTTCCTTGACTTCGTCTATCAACTCCCTACAATCCTGCTTTGTGGGTAATTAATGAATATAGAGCCACAGTGGATCGTGAAGTGGCGGGACAATTGTGAGGAGCAGAAGAGTAGCATTGTGGCAAGGTTGGGGGTGAGGTCACAAAGGCATGGTTATGTTACACCTCCTGTAAGAAACCTGGGGAATTCATAGGTCCCCCTTAGGGCGACTTTGAGAGCACGATCTTAGTAAATCGCCGCATCGATCGACAGGCTGGGGACACGGCAGGGCTGAGAAGGGAAGGAGCGCAAATTTTGCTTTTAGAGCTCCATTTTCATTGGACTACTGTTGGGTGCCCCTGTGGTACCAGTACAATAGAAACCCCCGAGAAGTGACTCCATTAGGAAAGGGCACCCCCTAAAAGAATTTATCTAGGGTTGTATGAGCATTTTAACCCCTGAGATGCTGGTCCAAATATAATACAAAGTGAATGGGACAGCGTAAAAATTGCATTTTTTTCTCAAATGTGCCATTGTGAAGAAATCTATTCAGCACCACTCATGCCACTGTGGATAAACAACGAAATATCATTCTGCGGGTTATTACGAGTACAGCAATACCTTATATGTGGTAATAGCCCTACAAGATGGAGACAAAGCAGGGCTCAGAACAGAATGGCATTTGGAGCACAAATATTTAAAACATTTTTTTTTTTTTGGCATCATGAAAAATTTGTATATGCCCTTAGGGATCAGTACAGATCATCAGTAGGGATCAGATAATGCATAATCCTGGTTTCTCACGACACTGGTAAATGGTTTGTTTCTTTATGCCCCTTTAAGAGCACACCCTGCACCTCTTCCGTGTTTTTACTTTACTGGCAGTTTGGGGAACTTCTCCTGGAAAGTACTGCCCTGGTACAATGCGTGATGTGGCCTCGCTTCCAGAAGTGCTGGCACTCTGCTGGTCTCCTGGTCTCCAAAAATCAAATACTTGACAACCACTTCTTGAAATTTCAGGAAAATTCCCCTCTGGCCTGCACGTCCATATAGCACGTAAACATTATACAGTGCCATCTGCATGATGTGCATGGCCAGCTTCTTGTACCACACCCTCCACTTCGCTTATATGACTGAAGCACTGGTCCGACAAGTCCACACCTCCCATGTACCCATTGTACTCCAAAATGCAGTCCGTTTGGGGGTTTCTGTACTGGTATCTTGTACAGGGGCATGGGTGCTGGAGTGCCCATGATAGTTGTTAATGCAAGGACCTCTCTCTGTGCCTTTTACGAGTTAGTTCCGACATTAGTTCCAACATTGTTAGATTTCCATTTTTGAAACCCCACAGTATATTACATTATGAGTGTCAAGGTAAACATTAGTGCAGAAAGATGTATAGGAACTGAAGTACTTGATCACACTTCTGTAACAAATGGGTCATTTACTAAGGGCCCCGATTTGCGTGTTCCCGACGTGTTACCCGAATATTTCGATTTGCGCCGCCTTTCCCTGTATTGCCCGGGATTTTGGCGCACGCGATCGGTCTGTGGCGCATCGGCGTGGCATGCACGCGACGGAATGGGGGGCGTGGCCGAACGAAACTAGATGGATTCGGAAAAACCGCCGCATTTAAAAAAATAGTGCGCAGGACTCGCGCTTACCTTCACAGGAATATGGCCGGTGAACTTCAGTGCATTCCGAGGGCCTCGGCGGACTTCAGCGCAGCAGTCGGTGGTGGAACTACCTTAATGAATCCCAGCCAGACCCGAATCAACCGCAGAGAACGCGCAGCTGGATCGCGAATGGATCGTACTTGCTGCTTACTATTTTCATCCTTAACTCTAATAATATATCATTAGCTTCTTTGGATATGTAGTATGTAGTTGTATATAGTTATTAGGGTCCTTTAGCATTTTGTTCATGAAGGACTCGATAATGGCTCATTATTAGGTGCAGATTGTAAAATAAAATGCCCTGAAAGTAGGTTGCAATACGTCAGTATCTCTGTATAAGTCATTAAACTCTATATGGCCCTCAGGAAGCTGGGCAGAGCTGACATGAAAAAATTGGGATGGCACTATCATGTTCCAACCATATGCCACCATGTCTATACGTGATAAAACAAGAATAAGCTGTCTCTGTCTGAGCAACAAAAAGTTTGACAGCTAAGGAGAGGCACATTCTGAAAGCCCAATCATGAAGATTAAAAGCACCTGACTGCTTCTTTGTTAGATCTCTTTACTGAAAGCATGTTATTGGAGTTACCTAGAAGGAATATAGTTACACACATAGATAGATAGATGTAATATCTTGCATAATTGACCAACCTAGGATTCTCATTTTTTTTACAGGTACTTAACAGCGATATGACATATAAGGCATGTCATCAGCTTTTATTTTTCCAAAGAGCTTTTCAGTCTTTGCTTAACATTTTTCATCTGATAAGAAAGTTATGTTATTTGAAAAAAAAAATGAATTGTGATTGTGATGCTGCTTTTCCAATAAACTGCTTTCTGAACATTATATAAAATTTTTTTTGTGATTTATTGAAGACAATTGGATGAGATGAACTTATGGTCAACATACGAATCACATAAATTACACAACACAAATATTGTTTTGTACCGTATTTTTCGGCCTATAGGCGCACCTATAATAAATGCCTGCTAGACATCTAGGTTCATATTAAGGCGCACTGGAGTATAAGGCGCAGGATCAAATGCAGTACCTAAAAATGTCCAGCAGGTGGCAGACCTGTGCACAGTTCAAGCCACTTCCCGGGAAACTTGTCTTCAGCGTGTCGAGCTCCGATTCCAGAGGTGATGGGCTGTGGGTGTTAATGCAGGGTGATGCAGCAGGGGTTAAGCGGTCTCCCTCTGCCCCTTCTCCTTCCCTCGAGCCAGGTGTTATTCCTGTGGGGTTCCTGTGGCTGCTTCCTTCCCCGTTACAGGACTGTCAGGTATGGGGGTTGTTTACTGATGATGATGATGATGATTGCCTCGTGGTCGGCACTAGGCAGCTCTGGTCTCTCCGTGCTAGGGGAGGGCAGGAGGGCACCAATGTTAGTTGTGGTGCCAGGGCACTTCAGGAGCTAGGGACCTGTATACTGTGTGGGAAAGTGCAGGAAATTTCTGGGATGGAGCTATTAACACTGGTAAATGTACAGTACATCTTGTCTGTAGTACATTATGTATAAGTTCTATATAAAGGACTGGCCTATAAGGCGCACCTTTGATTTCTGAGAAACTTAAAGGATTTTTGGTGCGCCTTATAGGCCGAAAAATACGGTATATTGATCTTAATAATACGCCTTGTAGTCAACCTCCCTATTTAGGTGTGAGTGCTGCAATATTTCTCAATGGAATGGGTTTGACTGAAATCATAGGGGTCATTACTAAGGGCCCCGAATCGCGTTTTTACGTCGTTTTACCCGAATTTTACCGAATTGCGCCGTTTTTGGCGCCGCGATGGATTGTAGCGCATCGGCGCGGCATGCACGTGACAGAAATGGGGGGTCATGGCCGTGTCGCTTGACACGCGCTTACCTGCACCCGGCCTGGGCTTGGTGAAGTTCAGTGCACTCTGACGGAATTCAGCGCAGCAGCGCACACTGGTGGACATCGGGGGAACTACCTTAGTGAATCCCGGCAGACACTCGAACCCGAATCCCCACAGAGAACGGCCCGCGGATCGCGAATGGACTGCTAAGTAAATCTGCCCATAGAGTCCAGTCAGAATATATAACAGTCATGTGGATGTAGTAATGCACCATTTACAGGTTCTGACAAGTTTACAACTTATCCCACTATTCACATAGAAAATAGGGAAAGAAAAATAAACTTTTGTCCTTTTCAGGGCAGTTAGGTAGGGAGATAAGGCTGATATGATAAGGGGCAGATGGAAATCTGAAATTGCCTTTTTAGGGCACTGTGGAGAACTGAATGTGCTTCTTATAGAATAATAGTGCAGGGCCAATGTAAGTTCAATTTGCATTTCCAGCCTCATCCATCAATACTTTAGGACTAGAGATGAGCGAACAACTCGTCCGAGCTTGATGCTCGTTCGAGCATTAGCGTACTCGAAACTGCTCGTTGCTCGGACGAATACTTCGCCCGCTCGCGGAAAATGGCATCTCCCGCCGTTTTGCTTTTGGCGGCCAGAAACAGAGCAATCACAAGCCAGGAGACCTGCACTCCACCCAGCATGACGTGGTACCCTTACACGTCTATAGCAGGTTGGCGGCCAGATCAGGTGACCCTGGATAGACAGCCCCGCCCGCGCTGCTCGGATCATTCTGTGTCTGGATGCCGCTAGGGAGAGAGCTGCTGCTGGTCAGGGAAAGCGTTTAGGGTGTTCTATTAGCTTACTGTTAGGCAGGAGTGATTCTACAACAACCAACAGCCCTTCTTAGGCCTACAATAACGTTATACATTTTTTTTTTTATTTGCTGTGGCTGTGGGCTTGCTGGCACTAGTAGTGCGTGCTAGTACCATATTGTGAGGAATTTGCGGGGGACTTGCTACCGTTGTGTTTAGCTCTTAGTGACACACATATACCACCTCAAACACCGAAGTGGGACAATTTATTAGGGGTTTGATTAGAATTAGGCAGAGTCTGCTGATTATTTTATTTTTTACCTTTATTCATTTTATAGCACAAAATCATCTTGCAAGGCAGTGTGCTTTCATTGTAGGCTACAAATAGCCATAGGAGAACCCAACGGCTTACTTGGCCTACAAAGCGTTATATTTCCTTTTTTTGTTGCTTGTGGCTGGGCATGATGGCACTAGTAGTGCAGCTAGTACCATATGAGGAATTTGCTGGGAGACCTGCGACCGTTGTGTTTAGCTCTTAGTGACACGCTATCACCTCAAAACCGAAGTGGGACAATTTATTAGGGGTTTGATTAGAATTAGGCAGAGTCTGCTGATTATTTTATTTTTTACCTTATTTCATTTTATAGCTCAAACATCTTGCAAAGCAGTGTGCTTTCAGTGTCGGCTACAAAATAGCCATAGGAAGAACCCCAACGGCTTACTTGGCTACAATAGGTTATATTTTCCTTTTTTTTTTGTTTGCTTGTGGCTGGGCTTGCTGGCACTAGTAGTGCAGCTAGTACCATATTGTGAGGAATTTGCTGGGAGACCTGCGACCGATGTGTTTAGCTCTTAGTGACACGCATACCACCACAAACACCGAAGTGGGACATTTATTAGGGGTTTGATTAGAATTAGGCAGAGTCTGCTGATTTTTTTTTTTTTTACCTTATTTCATTTATAGCTAAAGTCATCAGGCGCAGCACAAAATCCGTTGTGTGCTGTCAGTGTAGGTTAGAAACTAGCCATAGCAATAGGATAGCATCGTTTTGTTAAAAAAAATAAAAAAAATAAACACAAAAAAAAAAAAAAAATTAAAAGTTTACACTTTAATTTTGAAAATGTTTAACCGGGGCTAGGGGTAGAGGACGAGGGCGTGGACGTGGGCGTCAACTACTGCAGGGGTCAGAGGCCGTGGTCCTGGGCGGGGTGAGACAACCACCTGCTGATGAGGGAGCAGGGGAACGCCGCAGAGTACACTCCCTAGGTTCATCATTGTCTAAGTTACTGGGACTCATGGTAGAGCACTGTTGAGGCCAGAACAGTGCGAAGGGTGATGTCGTGGATTGCGGACAATGCTTCTAGCCATTTGTCCACCAGTCAGTCTTCCACGCAGTCCACCCATGTCACCGAAATCAGCACTCCTCCGGCTCCTCCACCTCAGCCTCCTTCCCCCAGTGCCCCCTCCAGCAAAAATTTGCATTTGAACCGGCATACTTGAGGAATGTTTTCTGGCACCTTCCCACAGTCACAAAACCACTTGTCCGTTGCTGTGAGCAATTTTCCGATGCCCAGGTTTTCCACCAGTCGCAGTCTGGTGGTGATGATGACATTATTCACGTAGTGAAGAAGTGTGTAAAGAGGGTGTCGGACGATGAGGAACACGGTTGTCAGACAGTGGTGAAGTTGTTGTCAGGGCAGGAAGTCGAGGGGGGAGCAGACTGAGGGATCAGAGGATGATGAGGTGACAGACCCAGCTGGGTTGATAGGCCGGGTGAACACAGTGCTTCTGAGACCGGAGGGAGTCCTTAGCAGACAGGTTGGAAGAGGCAGTGGTGGGGCCAGCGGAGAGAGGCCGGCCCGAGCTGGTGATCAGCGCCAAATGTTGCCCGTAGTCAAGCTCCCGTGGCGAGGGCTAGATTTCAGAGTCTGGAGGTTGTTTAAAAAACACCGGATGACCGCGGACTGTGGTGTGCAACCTTTGCCAAACCAGGATCAGACAGGGTTCCACCACTACTAGTTAACTACCACCAGTATCGCAGGCATATGAATGCTAAACACCCCACTCAATGGCCAACGCCCGTTCACCTCCGGCCGGGCACACCACTGCTCCTTCCCGTGTCATCTGCTAGTCAGCCCCCTGCCCAGGACCACGGCCCAAACACCTCCCGTGCGAAAAACCCCATCTTCGCCTCCACGATCCTCCACAGCATCCACCAGCGTTCAGCTTCCATACCCCAGACGCTGGAGCGCAAAGGAAGTATAGCGCAACCCACCCACACGCCCAAGCCCTCAACGTCCACATCTCCAAGTTGCTTAGCCTGGAGATGCTGCCCTATAGGCTGGTAGAGACCGAGGCCTTTCAAAACCTCATGGCGGCAGCCGCCCTTGGTATTCGTCCCCAGCCGCCACTACTTTTCCCGATGTTGCCGTCCCAGCCCTGCACAAGCACGTGTCAAGAGAACATCATCGTGCCCTGACCACGCCGTTTCTGACAAGGTCCACCTGACCACGGACACGTGGACGAGTGCTGCGGGCAGGGGCCACTTATATCGCTGACGGCAATTGGGTTAAATTGGTGGAGGGGGGACCGAGTCTGACCCTGGGGCTGGCCATATACTGCCTCTCTCCTCCCACCCCCCTCCACTGAATTACCATCGTGGGCATGGCGCATCAGTCGGGTAGCTCTACGCCACAGCAGCAGTGCGTCGGATAAGCGACAGCAGGCGGTGCTCAAATGCTGAGCCTAGGCGATAAAAGAACACCGCCCAAGAGCTATTACAGGGCATCACGGCGCAGACTGATCTGTGGCTGGCACCGCTGAACCTGAAGCCAGCATGGTGTGTGTGACAACGGCCGTAACCTGGTGGCGGCTCTGCAACTAGGCATAGTTCAGCGTTTCCTCAAGACATACCCCAATCTGTCTGATTTGCTCACTAAGGTGCGCCGCATCTGTGCGCATTTCAGGAAGTCCAGCACAGATGCTGCCACTCTCAGGGCAGCGCAGCGCCCGCCTCCAACTGCCTCACCGACTGTTGTGCGACGTGCCCACGAGGTGGAATCAACATTAACCATGTTATCCAGATGTTACCACAGCAGCAGAGCGATTGTTAGACTGAGATGTCAACTTCCACCCAGAACTGGTAGTCAGGTCAGTCAGCTCCTCAAGTCTACATGAGGAGTGGATGTGGAGTCTGATATCTGTCAGGTGCTGAGAACTTTGAGGAGTCAACACAGATGGTCAGTGGCGATGCCGCCATCATCAGCCTACCATCCCGCTGCTTGCCTGTTGAAAACTCTCTGGTCAGCATGAAGTCGGAAGCTTTGCGCTCGTCACAGAGACGGGGGAAGAAGATTCCCTTGTTGATAGCCAAAGCACCTAGGTCTGTTTCTCAGCGCATATCGGAGGAGGTGGAGGAGGATGAGGAGGAGAGGAGGGGAGAGAATGTTGGCGAGACAGAAGAGGGGACCATGTAGTATTCACTGTTCAGCGTGTATGGGCAGAAAGAAGAGGAGTGGAGGAAGAGGAAATGGGCAGTCAGGCCAGTGAGGGGAGTGAATTTTTGCGCATTGGGACTCTGGCGCACATGGCAGATTTCATGCTAGGCTGCCTATCCCTGACCCTGCGTTCAAAGAATTTATCCGCACACCGATTACTGGGTATTCACTCTCCGGACCCACGGTACAAGCAAAATCTTTCCACTCTCATGCCTGGAGAGGAAAGAGGTGTGAGAATGCATGAATACCAGCAGGCCCTGGTGCACAAGCTGAAACAGTATTTCCCTTCTGACAGCGCTAGCGGCAGGGGCTTACTTCTGCAGGACAAGTAGCGAGGGAGAGTAGGCGAGCAGGCAGCTTGTCCAGCACACTGGCAGGGGTACGCTTACAGGCCTTTGCCAGTTTTATGTCACCCAGCAAGGACACTGTCACCTGTCCCCAGTATCGAAGATGTAGGGCGATCTTTACAGAAGATGGTGAGGGAGTAGTAGTGACCATACCATCGTCCATAATGATCACACAGCTCCCACAACTACTGGTTTCAAAGCTGGACATGTGGCACGAACTGGCGTGTACCCTGTGAGGTTCTTGCCTGCCCTGCCGCTAGCGTGTTGTCCGAGCGGGTTTTTCAGCAGCTGGTGGCACATCAACGATAAGCATACACGCCTGTCGACTGACAGCGCTGACAGGCTGACGCTTATCAAGATGAATAAAGCCTGGATTTCTCCGGATTTTCATTCTCCAACAGGTGAAAGAAGTCAACCTGAATAATGTATTCACTCCTCCTCCTCATTGTCCTCCTTCTCCTCCTCTTTGTACACTAAAGCATAGGAAACTGGCTATTTTTGCCAGGGCCAACGACTCTAGCTCTAGTACTCTATGTATTTAATTTTTCTGGAGGGCCACCTACCCGGTCCTCTGTTTAAGCAATTTGGGAGTGCCACATACAGGCACTCAATCTATTTAATTTTTCTGGAGACCACCTACCTGCTCCTCTGGTTTGAAAACTTTTTTGGACTGCCAAATACAGGCACTGTCAGGTTCGCTAGGGAGATATGCTGGGACTTCTGGTTCTTCTGGTGGTACCAGCAGCGTTCTCCGAACCCGGCGCGTATCCACGCTAACTCCGCCTCTCGTCCTGGGCACGGCTGCTAAGATCTCGCGCTGTCTAGGAGTGGCTGGGACTTTGAACCTCTGCTTGGTGCTGGTTGTTCTGCACCATGAGGGTAATCCCAGATGCCTTCCAGCTCCTATCAGGTTCTGGAGGTGGAGTTCTGTCACCTGTGCAGTGTTGAAAATCCCTTTCCACTCGCTGCGCTAGGTTGTATGCTCGTATCTTTATCTGTATTGTTGTTACCTCGGCTAGTTTTTGACTTGACTCTTTGCTTACTGATTTTGCTATTGACGTACCCTCTGTTGTGATTCGCTTGTTTACGATTCTTTTGTGTTTTATGTTGTCAGTCTGTTGTGTTCTTTCCCACACTTATTCCAGGTATCTCGAGTCTTCAGTTAGTCGCCCCACGGTTTAGCGTGTGGGGGGGCTATAGGAAGGGACAGAGGTTGGGGCAAGCTCAGGGCACACTTTCCCCTGTTTTTGTGTACAATCTTAACAGGCACTATCCAAATTAAATTGTCTCCATAGCAGCCTCCACATGGTCTTTTTAGCTGGCTCCACACGTGTCTCCATTGCTACCTCCACACGTCATCGCCATAGCTTGCTCCAAAAGTCGTTCATATAGACTGCCTCCATACATTGTCTCCTTATAAACGAACGTGTCAGGCAGAATTTTGGGTTTGTTTTATGGATCCACATCAAACTTGTTAACTTTGTCGACCACCTGCTGTGTAATCCACAAAATATACTGGCAAACTTTTTCATTTACCGATATTATTTCAGCGTTCTTGCGCATCTGTTACATTCCCCTCACCCGCCATATCCCAAACTTATAAGAACGTACTACACTTGATCTTATACAAAAGGTTCTTAGAAGTGCTGTTGGGGGAGTAGCCTAGAGACAGGGGCTTGGATTGGCGAAAGCTCGCCTGGCAGCGGAGCGCCAGTCCATCTCAAGATCAACTAACATAGTTTTAACTGCAGCACCTTAATCTACTACTATTCACTGCCCCTACATGGTCCCCTTATCAACGAGCTGTGTCGGGCAGAATTTTCAGGTGTTTCACCAGATACATAGTGGAACTCGGCCCATCTGTCGCCGCCATGCTGGAGACCTGAAGTTGCAATCATAGCAGCGCAATATGAATGCCCCATCATGGAACCATTTCCGTAAAAACAATTAAAAATAGAACCACTATGCTATTCCATATTCTAGGTGAAATATTCAAACGACCCGGCCTGCTTTGAAAATTATATTTTTTCAAGTAAACGCTTCTGGCCCCCAGGCCCATTTGGGTTGGGGAGGAGCCGAGAGACAAGGGGCTTGGACAGGCGAAATCTCGCCTGGCAGATGGACCGCCAGCTCCATCCCAAGATTAGGCAGCCTCAGAGGCATCCATGCATGCTGCCCCTGCTGTTTCCTGTCCATTTTGCCTCACGATCCTCCACAGGTCCACCCAATGTCTCATTTCAACTCTCTATACCCCAGACGGCTGGAGCACGAGAGGATTGCAGCACATCATCCCTATCAAACGAGCTGTGTCCGGCAGAATTTTTCAGGTTTTCACCAGATACATAGTGGAACTCGGCCCATCTGTCGCCGCCATGCTGGAGACCTGAAGTTGCAATCATAGCAGCGCAATATGATGCCCCATACTGTCGTCTTAATCGAGTGAAAGTCGTCTCCATGGCTGCCTCCACATGTCGTCCCCCTTATCAAAAGAGCTGTGTCAGGCTCATTTTTTCGGGTGTTTCACAGATACGTTATGGAACTGGTCACTATGTCCGCCACCATGCTGTGTTATCGAATAAATATACCGTCAACCTTTTGTTCACATAGGAAATCATTTCAACCTCCTTGGTGAAACCTGAGTCCATTTAGGGTATGTCGCATGACACTCTCTAGCCTGCCGCTGCGGCCGCTGCCTCTGCATGCCGTCCCCTATAGTGTCAGGGTCAATTATTGGATGTTTTAGATGCTATCTAGCCTCATCTGACACTCTGTCCATGGCCATGCGTTTGCCATATATTTTGGCATAATGGTGCGATTAAGCAGCCTCAGAGGCATCCATGCATACTGCCCACTGCTGTTTCCGTCCGTTTCCGTGGTGTTTCCATCCTTTTCTGAGGTTCCCCAGGTGTTTGCGCAGCTTCCCTGTGCAGACACCTTGGTCCCCTTGAAAAATGCTCGAGTCTCCCATTGACTTCAATGGGTTCGTTTTATTGAGACAAGCACTCGAGCATCGGGAAAAGTTTGCTCGAATAACCGAGTACCCGAGCATTGTAGTGCTCGCTCATCTCTATTAGGTACCAGTTCACATTTGCAGTTCCAGCATATTACAGCAATACCTTAAAGGAATCTACCATTAACCCCTTAAGCTCGCGCCGTAAGCTCTACGCACAGAGGTATAAGGGATGTATGAAGAGGGCGCACGGCTGAGTCCTCTTCATACAAGGTGGGGGTTTTTGCATATTTGTAGAAACCCCCACCGCAATAACCACGGTCGTGCTTGCACCGATCGCGGCTATTACCTTTTCATTGCCCCCAAAGTCGGGGGCCAGCGAAAGGTTGCCATGGTAGCCTGGGTCTCTCCTGACACGAGGCTACATGGCTTCTGCAGATTCGTTACAATGAGACCAGGGGCTCATTGTCACATGAATGTGCTGCAAAGATGCCATAGTGCAATACGAAGTATTGCAGTATATGGTAGGAGCGATCTGTCCCTCTAGGTTAATGTAGCCCTAGATGGTCCTAAAAAATAGTGAAAAAAAAAGTTTAAAACTAAAAAAAATGAATAAAAATTTAAAATTCAAAATCACCCCCTCTTGCCTAGAACGGATGAAAAACATAAAATACAGTAAAAATCACAAACATATTAGGTATTGCTGCGTCCCAAATGCATAACCGTCTATCACAAATACTAAAAACGGTTACGGGCGTCGTTGAACTTCGATCGGTGGGAACCATGGCGCCCCATACCCAAAATGTCTGAAATGGACCTTTTCACCATTTTTTACATACATAAAAATGAAATAAAAAATGATCAAAATTGTCGCAATGACCTCAAAAATGGTAGCAATGAAAACCGGCCCTCATTTCGCAAAAACGACGCCTCACAACATCTCCGGTGCACCAAAGTAATGAAAAAAGTATTAGCGCAGAAGATGGGCAAAAAATTTGTATCTTTTTGTACCATTCTTTAATTTTGAAAATGTATTAAAACACATAAAACCATATAAATATGCGTATCACCGCGATCGCACCAACAAAAGAATAAAGAGTTCGTGTTATTTGGAGCGAGAGTGAAAGTCGTAAAACTGAGGCAACAAGGATGTGACGCATGTGTGGTTTTATTTCACAAGTTTTTCCACATTTGAATTGTTTTCAGCTTCGCATACAGGAATTGTAAAATAAATAACATTACGGAGAAGTTAAAATTTGTTACGCACAAAAAAGCCCTCACACAGGTCTTTACACGTAAAAAAATGAACAAGTTATGGATTTTGAAGTTGTGAGAGCGAGAAATGAGTCCAAAAAAAAACCTGCTTCTAAGGGTTAAAATCAAGCATTGATAAGCCTTGACACTCATAGATCAAACACTGTGACTGTTGTAATCCTTATTTTGGTTTCATGACTTCTTCCATCTAAAAAAAAAATCACACCCTTTTCACAATACGATAATATGTCTGTAGGGGCTTTCAGTGAGCACGCTGCACACTTCACAAGTTGCTGAGGGAGTGATCACATAGGGAGGTCACAACAGAAGTGAGCCGTAAAAGACAACCCGAGGAACTTGAGAAACTACTCTGCAAGTAACTGACCAATACCTCAACTTTATATGGCCTCTCCATTCTGAGAATGATACGCGTACGTTCAACACTGCCATAAACGGGAATTTTTTTTAAATTTCAAGCTGCCAATCACTGTTTTTCTAGCTGCCCTACGCTCAACAACACTATTGGTCAGTCCAACTAATCAATGCCCATACTGTTTTCTAGTGTCGGTGACAATAACAGCCCTTTTATTATTTTTTTTGATATTTATATTTTTATCATTTCTTTTATTATAAGTATTTTTTTAATTAGAATTAATTATTTTAATCAGATGTCGTATAGGCAACTTTTGTAGCCACATTTTTGTCAGGTGCAACTGCCTGTTATTCTTACCATTTTGCAGCCCTCTACCCCCCTTTACACCTCATCGTAGAGCCTTTTAGGTGTCAAAATTTAAGTTAACATTGACTCCATTGGAGTCGTTTTCAGGTCAGGTGAGAGTCCTTCATAGGAGCGACGCTCATCACTAATTATAATAAATTAAGGGTCATCACTAATGCTGGTTTTAATGGTGTAAGCATAGGTACTTGTTGGAACCATGTACCTCAGATAGTTCCAGTTGGCCTTTAGCGTGTTGGTGATTTGTGCAGTGGTTTTTTTCCACCATCAAAGTTTTCTGTAACAACGTTTTCTCTTAAACCATATTGCAAAGTTTGCTTATAAAATGGGTTCGATGTTCCAGACAGCGCATTGTCTACCATGACACTGAGTTATCGTCACTGGCAGATTCATGTCACATCGGCATTGAAAATTATCACGGGTGATTTACATTTGGACTTACCACAAGGGAGCCAAAATGTGTGCCATTACTAATTTAATGTAAAGGATTCCAATATCATTGTCACAGAAAGTTTTCTCTATTTTACTCTATTGTTGGTGTATGTTAAATTATTGTTTATCAGTTGCTCAATAAAAAAAACCGTTCACTAGATTCTTCGTTTCAGGAGAAGCCTTCACGTTATGTGCTATAACTTCCACGGAGGCATAACGATAACAGAACTGTACATATGGATTAAGATTCTCATGTGCACTTCTTGGGAAGGGACACTTTATACTTAAGTAACTATTTGAATCTAAAGGGGGGGCAGATGGAGATGCTGTACAAGCTGAGGCATATGGGTGGCAAATTCTGCAGCAATAACGTGGATAGCCAGGAGACACGACTACCAGATTTCACCAGTATGTGTATAAGCAGTTCTGACTTGTTCGTAGTGATGAACAGCTTTAGTAGAATGAGCGCACATACTTATCGAGCTTGACTCGTTCGAGGCATTAGCGTACTCGAAAAATAAATTGCATCTCCGCGCCTTTTTGATTTGTGCAGCCAGACACAGAGCCAAGCACCACCAGGAGACTCTGCCACTCCCCCAGAATCACTTGGTACACTTAACATGGATCAAGTGTTTGGCTGGGCCTGATCAGTTGACCCTTGAATCATACTACCCCTGGCCCACGCTGACTAGGACTTTCTCTCTGGATGCCAGTTAGGGGGGGAAGCATGCTGCTATCGGGAAGCGTTTGGTGTTATATTAGCGTATGTTAGGCAGATGATCTACAAGAATCACAGCCCTTCTTTAGGCTACAATAGCGTTATATTTATTTTTTTTTATTTGCTGTGGGCTTTGGGCTGCTGCAGCCTTGGTAGTGCAGCTAGTAGCCATATTGTGACGATTTGCTGGGAGAACTTGCGACGTCTATTTAGCTCTTTGTACACACATATCCATCTCCCACCCAAGTGTACAATTTATTATGGGGTTTATGAATTAGGCACAGTCTTCTATTCGGGCACACCACTGCTCCTTCCCTGCTGCTGCCTCTGCTTAGTCTAGCCCCCTGCCCAGGACCCGGGCCAAAACACCTCCCCGTGCGAAAACACACCTTCACCTCCACGATTCCTCCACAGAATCACCATGTCTCCATGCGCAGCGTTCAGCTGTCTAACCCCAGACGCTGGAGTGCAGAGGAAATACAGTTCCACCCACCCACACGCCAGCCCTCCAACTCCACATCTCAGTATACGTTAGCCTGGAATTTTGCCCTATAGGCTGGTAGGAGGACCTAGGCCTTTCGCAACCTCAGGCGGCGGCCGCCCTCGGTATTCTGTCCCCAGCCGTTTCTCGACAAGGACCACCTGACCACGGACACGTGGACCGAATGCTGCCGACAGGGCCAATATCTATCGCTCGACGGAACATGTGGTTAACTGGTGGAGGCTGGGACGCAGTCTGACCCTGGGGCTGGTCATATATGCAAACCCGACGGATTGCGGGCCTACCTCGGTCCAGGTTCTCTCAGGCTACTATGCCCTCCTCCTATTCCTCCACCCCTCCTCCACCTCCTCCTGCCGCATATAACCATCGTGGGCATGGCGCCATACAGTCGGTGTGACGCTATAGCACAGCGCGAGTGCGTCTCTAAGAAACAGCAGGAGGGTGCTACACGTGTAGCCTAGCGATATAAAAGTCATACCGCCCCAAAAGCTATTACAGTGCTCACGGCGCAGACTGACTCGTGTGGCTGGACCGACTGAACCTGAAGCCAGGCATGGTTTGGTGATGTGACAATGGCCATAATCTCTGTGGGGCCGCGGGGTCTGCATCTTGCCAACTCGGCAGAACTGACACCATGTGCCAGGCCTGCCCATGTTATTAAATCTCATAGTTCAGCGGTTCTCAAGACATACCCCATATCTGTCGTGATTGCTCGGCGTAGGGTGCGCCGCATCTGTGCGCATTTCAGGAAGTCCAGCACAGATGCTGCCACTTCCAGGCAGCGCAGCCCGCCCCAACTGCCCCGTCTCACGAATTCTTTGTGCGACGTGCCACGAGTCGGTGGAATTCACACATAACTACATGTTATCCAAGTTTACCAGTCACCAGGCGATTAGCTAGAACTGCCAGACTGTCCAATCACCAGACCGTCAGCGTTCTCAAGCTCACCAGACAGGAGATGTGACGTGGATGTCAGATCAGGTGCTGAGTAACTTTGAGGAACAACACAGATGGTCGTGGTGATCGCCGGCGATACATCGCCCAGCCTCACCAATCCCGTGCGTTGGCGGTGAAAACTCTCTGTTCAGTCATGAAGTCAGAAGCTTGTGCGCTCGTCACAGAGATGGGGGGAAGAAGATTCCTGTTGATTGCAAAAGCACCCTCAGGTCTGTTTTCCTCCAGCGATTAATCGGAGGAGGTGGATGAGGATGAGGAGGAAGGAGGAGGAGTAAGGTTGGCGGACAGAACGAGGGGAGCACTGTACTCACTCCTTCACTGTTCAGTGTGTCACATGGCAGAAGAAGAGGAGTGTTGGAGGAGGATGGAATGACAGTCAGGCCGTGATGGTCATGAACTTCTGCAGTTGGACTCTGCGCGCGCATATTGGCCAGATTTCATGCTAGGCATGCCGTATCCGTGACCCTCGCGTTCAAGAGATTATATTCAGCGACCATTACTGGGTATTCACTACACCCACGGTTACAAGCAAACATCTTTCACCCTCATCCCTGGGAGTCGGAAGGCGTGTGAGAAATTGCTATGAACTACCAGCAGGCCCTGGCGCATAGCTGAAACATATTTCCCTTCTGACTTCGCAGCACAGCGGCAGAGAATAGGGAATACTTCTGCGGGACAAGTAAGTGGAGGGAGAGTAGGCGAGCAGGCAGTTGTCCACTGTGGCAAGGGGTACGCTTACACAGGCCTTTGCCAGTTTTATGCTCACCCCAGCAAGACACGTCACCTGTCCCCAGTCTCGGCAGAGCAGGCTGATCTTTCCAGAAAGATGGTGAGGGAGTAGTACGTAAGCTGACCATACCATCGTCCTAACATGAGCACTACAGACTCCCTACAACTACGGGGTGTTCAAAGCTGGACATTGGCACGACTGGCACTGTCCCATTGGGGTTCTGACTGCCCTGCCTAGCTGTCGTTGACTCGGGTTTTCAGTGCAGCTGGTGGCATCATCACCGTAAGCGTACCGCCTTCGGACTGAAAGGCTGACGCTGATCAGATGAAATAAGCCTGGTTTCTCGGATTTCCATTCTCTCCACCAGGTGAAAGAAGCTCAACCTGAATAATGATGCCACTCCTCCTCCTCTTTTCTCATTCTCCGCTCTTTGTCCCTAAGAGCAAGCCAGTGAAACTGGCTATTTTTTCCAGGCCAAATGGCTACTTTACAGTCTCATGTACTTATGTATTTAATTTTTCTGGAGGAACACCTACTGCGCTCCTCTGTTTAAAAACGTTTTTTGTGACTGCACAACTACAGGCACTATCACAATTTAATCAAAAACTAACATAGTTGAAACTGCAGCACCTTTAAGTCTACTGACTACCTACTGCCTCCATTCAAAATCGTCCCCTTAGCAAGGAGCTGTGTAGGCAGACATTTTCCGGGGTTTCACCAGATACAACAATGAGACTCGGCGCATCGTCGCCGCCATGCGGAGACCTGAGAGTTGCACATTTGCAGCGCCAATATGGATGCCCTTACGTCGCTACTTAATCAGGGAAGGTCTCTCCACGGCTGCCTCCACATGTTCGCCCCCCATTATCAACAGAGCTAGTGTCAGGCTAATTTTTCTGATTGGTCGGGTCTGTTTCACAGATACGTATGGAACTTGGTCACTTGCTCGCCACCATTGCTGTGTTATCGATAAATATGATACCATCAACCTTTTGTTCACAAGGAAATCATGTTCAGCGCTTCTCTTGCGCACCTCATTTGGTTCCTCTCTGCCGCACTTAACCAGGCAAAATACGATACATACATTGCTACACGTACATCCTTGGCCAAAGTGAACTTTGGTTTTAAATTGTTTGAAACCTGAGTTCCATTGGGGATGGCCGGGCACCTCTCTAGCCTGCGCTGCTCTGCATTGCCGGGCCTTCTATGAGTGTCAGAGGTCAATTATTGGATGTTTTTAGATGCTATCTAGCCCTACATCGTCAACTCTGTCTCGCGCCATGCTGTTGCCCAGTATTTGGGCATATGGTGCGATTTAACCGCCCAGAGGCATCCATGCATGCTGCCCCTGTGTCCAAAAATCAAATACTTGACAACCACTTCTTGAAATTTCAGGAAAATTCCCCTCTGGCCTGCACGTCCATATAGCACGTAAACATTATACAGTGCCATCTGCATGATGTGCATGGCCAGCTTCTTGTACCACACCCTCAACTTCCGTTATATGACTGAAGCACCTGGTCCGACAAGTCCACCCCTCCCATGTACCTATTGTACTCCAAAATGCAGTCCGTTTGGGGGTTTCTGTACTGGTATCTTGTACAGGGGCATGGGTGCTGGAGTGCCCATGTATAGTTGTTAATGCAAGGACCTCTCTCTTGTCCTTGTACTTAGAGTTAGTTCCGACATTAGTTCCAACATTGTTAGATTTCCATTTTTTGAAACCCCACAGTATATTACATTTCATTGAGATGTCAAGTGTAATACATTAGTGCAGAAAGATGTATAGAAACTGAAGTACTTTGATCACACTTCTGTAACATAATGGGGGTCATTTACTAAGGGCCCGATTTGCGTTTTCCCGACGTGTTACCCGAATATTTCCGATTTGCGCCGCCTTTCCCTGTATTGCCCCGGGATTTTGGCGCACGCGATCGGTCTGTGGCGCATCGGCGCTGGCATGCACGCGACGGAAATGGGGGGCGTGGCCGAACGAAAACTAGATGGATTCGGAAAAACCGCCGCATTTAAAAAAATAAGTGTCGCAGGACTCGCGCTTACCTTCACCAGGAATAGGCCGGTGAACTTCAGTGCATTCCGACGGGCCTCGGCGGACTTCAGCGCAGCACGTCGGTGGAACTACCTTAATGAATCCCAGCCAGACCCGAATCAACCGCAGAGAACGCGCAGCTGGATCGCGAATGGAATCGTACTTGCTGCTTACTATTTTCATCCTTCAACTCTAATAATATATCATTAGGCTCGTTGATAAGGGGATGATGTGCTGCTATCCTCTCGTGCTCCTCGCTGTGGGTATAGAGATTGAAATGGAGACATGTGGGGACCGGTGGAGGATCGTGGGAGCAAAGAATGGACAGGAAACAGCAGGGGCACATGCAGGCATGCCTGCTGAGGCTCCTATCTTGGGATGCTGGCGGTGCCACTGCCAGCGAGTTCGCCTGGTCCAAGCCCCGTCCTCGCGGCCTCCCCCCACCACAATGTGGCCTGGGGCCAAAAGCGTTTACTTGAAAAAATATAATTTTCAAAGCAGGCCGGGTCGTTTGAATATTTCACCTAGAATAATGGAATAGCATAAGTGGTTCTATTTTTAATGGTTTTTTACGGAAATGGTTCCATGATGGGGCATTCATATGCGCTGCTATGATTGCAACTTCAGGTCTCCAGCATGGGCGCGACAGATGGGCCGAGTTCCACGATGTCTGGTGAACACCTGAAAATTCTGCCCGACACAGCTCGTTTGAGGGGACCATGTTGGGCGCAGTGAATAGAGTAGATTTAAAGGTGGCTGCAGTTAAAACTATTTGTGGACTTGAGATGGAGCTGCGCTCCGCTGCCAGGCGAGACTTTCGCCAATCCAAGCCCCTGTCTCTAGGCTACTCCCCCAACAGCAACTTCTAAAACCTTTTGTATAAGATCAAGTGTAGTACGTTCTTATAAGTTTGGGATATGGCGGGTGAGGGAATGTAAACAGATCGCAAAGCGCTGAAATAATACGGTAATGAAAAAGTTTGCCAGTATATTTTGTGGATTACAACAGCAGGTGGCGACAAAGTTAAACAGTTTGATGTGGATCCATGAAAACAACCCAAAATTCTGCTGCCTGACACGTTCGTTTGATAGGAGACAATGTATGGAGGCAGTTACTATGAGAAGACTTTTGGAGGCAGACTATGGCGATGACGTGTGAGTAGCAATGGAGACACGTGTGGAGCCAGCTAAAAGACGACATGTGGAGGCTGCTATGGAGACAATTTAATTTGGATAGTCCTGTTAAGATGGTACACAAAAACAGGGGAAAGTGTGCCCTGAGCTTGCCCCAACCTCTGTCCCTTCCTATAGCCCCCCCACGCTAAACGGTGGGCGACTAACTGAAGACTCGAGATACGCTGGAATAAGTGTGGGAAGGAAAACACAAACAGACTGACAACCATAAAACCAAAAGAACGTAACAAAGCGGAACACAACGAGAGTACGTCAATAGCAAAATCAGTAAGCAAAGAGTCAAAGTCAAAAACTAGCCGGGGTAACACAATACAGAATAAGATACGGAGCAATACAACCTAGCAGCAGCGAGTGGAGAAGGGATTTTCAAAACACTGCACAGGTGACAGAACTCCACCTCCAGAACCTGATAGGAGCTGGAAGGCATCTGGGATTACCCTCATGGTGCAGAACAACCGCACCAAGCAAGGTTCAAATCCCAGCCACTCCTAGACAGCGCGAGATCTTAGCAGCCGTGCCCAGGACGAGAGGCGGAGTTACGTGGATACGCCGCCGGGTTCGGAGAACGCTGCTGGTACCACCAGAAGAACCAGAAGTCCCAGCAATCTCCCCTAGCGAACCTGACAGTGCCTGTATGTGGCAGTCCAAAAAAGTTTTCAAACCAAGGAGCAGGTAGGTGGTCCTCCAAGAAAAATTAAATAGATTGAGTGCCTGTAGTGGCACTCCCAAAATTGCTTAAAACAGAGGACCGGGTAGGTGGCCCTCCAGAAAAATTAAAAACATAAGTACTAGAGCTAGAGTCAGTTGGCCCTGGCAAAAATAGCCAGTTTCCTATGCTTTGTGTACAAAGAGGAGGAGAAGGAGGACAATGAGAGGGAGGAGTGTCACATTATTCAGGTTGAGCTTCTTTCACCTGTTGGAGAATGAAAATCCGGAGAAATCCAGGCTTTATTCATCTTGATAAGCGTCAGCCTGTCAGCGCTGTCAGTCGACAGGCGTGTATGCTTATCGGTGATGATGCCACCAGCTGCACTGAAACCCGCTCGGACAACACGCTAGCGGCAGGGCAGGCAAGAACCTCCAGGCAGTACCGCCAGTTCGTGCCACATTCCAGCTTGAAACCCAGTAGTTTGTAGGGAGCTGTGTGATCATTTAGGACGATGGTATGGTCAGCTACTACTCCCTCACCATCTTCTGTAAAGATCAGCCCTACTCTTCCGATACGGGGGACAGGTGACAGTGTCCTGCTGGGGTGACATAAAACTGGCAAAGGCCTTGTAAAGCGTACCCCTGCCAGTGCTGGACAAGCTGCCTGCTCGCCTACTCTCCCTCGCTACTTGTCCTGCAGAAGTAAGCCCCTGCCGCTAGCGCTGTCAGAAGGGAAATACTGTTTCAGCTTGTGCACCAGGGCCTGCTGGTATTCATGCATTCTCACACTCCTTTCCTCTCCAGGCATGAGAGTGGAAAGATTTTGCTGTACCGTGGGTCCAGGAGAGTGAATACCCAGTAATCGGTCTGGAATAAATTCTTGAACGGAGGGTCAGGGATAGGCAGCCTAGCATGAAATCTGCCTGTGCGCCAGAGTCCCAATGCGCAAAAATTCACTCCCCTCACTGGCCTGACTCCCATTTCCTCTCCTTCCTCAAACTCCTCTTCTTTCTGCCCATACACGCTGGAACTTGAAGTACTGAACAATGGTCCCCTCTTCTGTCTCGCCAACATTCTCTCCTCTTCCTCCTCATCCTCCTCCTCCACCTCCTCCGATATGCGCTGAGAAACAGACCTAGGGTGCTTTGGCTATCAACAAGGGAATCTTCTTCCCCCGTCTCTTGTGACGAGCGCAAAGCTTCCGACTTCATGCTGACCAGAGGTTTTCAACAGGCCAAGCAGCGGGATGTGAGGCTGATGATGGCGCATCGCCACTGACCATCTGTGTTGACTCCTCAAAGTTCTCAGCACCTGACAGATATCACATCCACATCCACTCCTCATTGTAGACTTGAGGAAGCTGACTGACCTGACTACCAGTTCTGTGGAAGTTGACATCTGGCAGTCTACAATCGCTCTGCGCTGCTGGTAAACTCTGGATAACATGGTTAATGTTAATTCCACCTCGTGGGCACGTCGCACAACAGGTCGTGAGGCGGGCAGTTGGAGGCGGCGCTGCGCTGCCCTGAGAGTGGCAGGCATCTGTGCTGGACTTCCATGAATGCGCACAGATGCGGCGCACCTTGAGCAAATCAGACAGATTGGGGTATGTTCTGAGGAAACGCTGAACTATGCCTAGTTGCAGAGCCGCCACCAGGTTACGGCCGTTGTCACACACAACCATGCCTGGCTTCAGGTTCAGCGGTGCCAGCCACAGATCGTCTGCTGCCCGTGATGCCCTGTATAGCTCTTGGGCGGTGTGACTTTTATCGCCTAGCTCAGCAGTTGAGCACCGCCTGCTGTCGCTTATCGACTGGCACTGCTGCGGTCGTAGAGCTACGACTGATGGCGCCATGCCCACGGATGGTAATTCAGTGGAGGAGGGGTGGGAGAGGAGGATAGTTATGGCCAGCCCCAGGGTCAGACTCGGTCCAGCCTCCACCAATTTAACCCAATGTGCCGTCACGATATAAGTGGCCCTCCCGGCAGCACTCGTCCACGTGTCCGTGGTCAGGTGGACCTGTCAGAAACGGCGTTGTCAGGGCACGGATGATGTTCTCTGACACGTGCTTGTGCAGGGCTGGGACGGCACATCGGAAAAGTAGTGGCGGCTGGGGACCGAATACCAAGGGGCGGCTGCCGCCATGATTTTTGAAAGGCCTCGGTCTCTACCAGCCTATAGGGCACATCTCCAGGCTAAGCAACTTGGAGATGTGGACGTTGAGGCTGTGGCGTGTGGGTGGGTTGCGCTATACTTCCTTTTGCGCTCCAGCGTCTGGGGTATGGAGAGCTGAACGCTGGTGGATGCTGTGGAGGATCGTGGAGGCGAAGATGGGGTTTTTCGCACGGGAGGTGTTTGGGCCGTGGTCCTGGGCAGGGGGCTGACTAGCAGATGACACAGGGAAGGAGCAGCTGGGTGTGCCCGGCCGGAGGTGAACGGGCTTGGTGCCATTGAGTGGGGTGTTTAGCATTCATATGCCTGCGCATACGGTGGTAGTTGCTAGTAGTGGTGGAACCCTGCTGATCCTGGTTTGGCAAAGGTTGCACACCACAGTCCGTCGGTCATCCGGTGTTCTTAAACAACCTCCAGACTTCTGAAATCTAGCCCTCGCCACGGGAGCTTGACTACGGCAACATTTGGCGCTGATGCACCAGCTCTGGCCCGGCCTCTCCGTCTGCTGGCCCCACCACTGCCTTCCAACCTGTTCTGCTATAGGACTCGCCTCCGGTCTCAGAAGCACTGTGTTCACCCGGCCTATCAACCCAGCTGGGTCTGTCACCTCATCATCCTCGATCCCTCAGTCTGCTCCCCCCTCGACTTCCTGCCTGACAACAACTTCACCACTGTCTGACAACCGTGTCTCCTCATCGTCCGACACCTCTTTACACACTTCTTCCACTACGTGAATAATGTCATCATCACCCACAGACTGCGACTGGTGGAAAACCGGGGCATCGGAAAATTGCTCAGCAGCAACGGACAAGTGGTTGTGACTGTGGGAAGGGTCCAGAAAACTCCTCAGAGTATGCCGGTTCAAATGCCAAATTTTGCTGGGAGGGGGGCAACTGGGGGGAAGGAGGCTGAGGTGGAGGAGCCGGAGGAGTGCTGATTCGGTGACATGGGTGGACTGCGTGGAAACTGACTGGTGGACAAATGGCTAGAGCATTGTCCGCAATCCACGACATCACCTCTTCGCACTGTTCTGGCCTCAACAGTGCTCTACCATGAGTCCCAGTAACTTGAGACTGATGAACCTAGGGAGTGTAGCTCTGCGGCGTTCCCCTGCTCCCTCATCAGCAGGTGGTGTCTCACCCCGCCCAGGACCACGGCCTCTGACCCCTGCAGTAGTTGGACGCCCACGTCCACGCCCTCGTCCTCTACCCCTAGCCCTCGGGTTAAACTTTTCAAAATTAAAGTGTAAACTTTTAATTTTTTTTTTTTTTTTGGTTTATTTTTTTTATTTTTTTTAAAAAACGATGCTATCCTATTGCTATGGCTAGTTTCTAACCTACACTGCAGCACACAACTGATTTTGTGCTGCGCCTGATGACTTTGAGCTATAAATGAAATAAAGGTAAAAAAAAAAAAAATCAGCAGACTCTGCCTAATTCTAATCAAACCCCTAATAAATTGTCCCACTTCGGTGTTTGTGGTGGATATGCGTGTCACTAAGAGCTAAACACATCGGTCGCAGGTCTCCCACAATTCCTCACAATATGGTACTAGCTGCACTACTAGTGCCAGCAAGCCCACCACAAGCAAACAAAAAAAGGAAAATATAACGCTATTGTAGGCCTAAGTAAGCCGTTGGGTTTCTCCTATGGCTATTTTGTAGCCGACACTGAAAGCACACTGCTTTGCCAGATGAGTTTGAGCTATAAAATGAAATAAGGTAAAAAATAAAATAAATCAGCAGACTCTCTGCCTAATTCTAATCAAACCCTAATAAATGTCCCACTTCGGTGTTTGAGGTGGATATGCGTGTCACTAAGAGCTAAACACAACGGTCGCAGGTCTCCCAGCAAATTCCTCACAATATGGTACTAGCTGCACTACTAGTGCCATCATGCCCAGCCACAAGCAAACAAAAAAAGGAAAATATACGCTATTGTGCCTAGTAAGCCGTTGGGGTTCTCCTATGCTATTTTGTAGCCTACAATGAAAGCACACTGCCTTGCAAGATGATTTTGTGCTATAAAATGAAATAAAGGTAAAAAATAAATAAAAATCAGCAGACTCTGCCTATTCTATCAAACCCCTAAATAAATTGTCCCACTTCGGTGTTTGAGGTGGATATGTGTGTCACTAAGAGCTAAACACAACGGTAGCAAGTCCCCCTGCAAATTCCTCACAATATGGTACTAGTGCACTACTAGTGCCAGCAAGCCCAGCCAAAGCAAATAAAAAAAAAAAATGTATAACGTTATTGTAGGCCTAAGAAGGGCTGTTGGGTTGTTGTAGAATCACTCCTGCCTAACAGAAGCTAATAGAACACCCTAAACGCTTTCCCTGACCAGCAGCAGCTCTCTCCCTACGGCATCCAACAGAATGATCCGAGCAGCGCGGCAGGGGCTAGTCTATCCAGGGCCCTGATCTGGCCAGCCAACCACTGCTATAGACTGTAAGGGTACCAGTCATGCGGGGTGGATCAGAGTCTCCTGGCTTGTGATTGGCTCTGTTTCTGGCCGCCAAAAAGCAAACGGCGGGAGATGCCATTTTCTCGAGCGGGCGAAGTATTCTCGTCCGAGCAACGAGCCGTTTCGAGTACGCTAATGCTCGACGAGCATCAAGCTCGGCGAGTTGTTCGCTCATCTCTAGTCCTAAAGTATTGATGGATGAGGCGGAATGCAATTGAACTTACATTGGCCCTGCACTATAGTATTCTATAAGAAGCACATTCAGTTCTCCACAGTGCCCTAAAAAGGCATTTCAGATTTCATCTGCCCCTTATCATATCAGCCTTATCTCCCTACCTAACTGCCCTGAAAAGGACAAAAGTTTATTTTTCTATGCCCTATTTTCTATGTGAATAGTGGGATAAGTTGTAAACTTGTCAGAACCTGTAATGGTGCATACTACATCCACATGACTGTTATATATTCTGACTGGACTCTATGGGGCAGATTTACTTAGCAGGTCCATTCGCGATCCCAGCGGCCGTTCTCTGTGGGGATTCGGGTTCTGCCGGGATCACTAAGGTAGTTCCCCCGATGTCCACCAGGTTGTCGCTGCTGCGCTGAATTCCGTCAGAGTGCACTGAACTTCACCAACCAGGCCGGGTGCAGGTAAGCGCTGTCAAGCGACACGGCCATGACCCCCCGATTCTTTCACGTGCATGCCGGCGCCGAGCGCTACAATCCGTCGCGCCCAAAACGGCGCAATTCGGTAAAATTCGGGTAAAACGACGTAAAAACGCGATTCGGGGCCCTTAGTAATGACCCCTATGATTTCAGTGCAAACCCATTCCATTAGAAATATTGCAGCACATCACACCTAAATAGGAGGTTGACTACAAGGCGTATTATTAAGATCAATATACCCGTATTTTTCGGCCTATAAGCGCACCAAAAATCCTTTAAGTTTCTCAGAAATCAAAGGTGCGCCTTATAGGCCAGTGCGCTTTATTTGACCTTATACATAATGTACTACAGACAAGATTTGTACATTTACCAGTGTTTAATAGCTCCATCCCCAGAAATTTCCTGCACTTTCCCTCCCACACAGTATACAGGGTCCCTAGCTCCTGAAGTGCCCTGGCACCACAACAACATTGTGCCCATCCTGCCCTCCCCTAGCACGGAGAGACCAGAGCTGCCTAGTGCCGACCACGAGGCAATCATCATCATCACATAAGTAAACAACATCCCCCATACCTGACAGTCCTGTAACAGGGGAAAGAGAAGCAGCCACAGGAACCCCACAGAATAACACCTGGCTGAGGGGAGAGAAGGGGCAGAGGGAGACCGCTTAACCCCTGCTGCATCACCCTGCATTAACACCCAGCAAGCCCATACCTCTGAGATCGGAGCTCTGACACGCTGAAGACAAGTTTCCCGGGAAGTGCTTGAACTGTGCACAGGTCTGCCACCTGCTGGACATTTTTGGTACTAGCATTTGATCCTGCGCCTTATACTCCAGTGCGCCTTATATATGAACCTAGATGTCTTAGCAGGCATTTATATATGGTGCGCCTATAGGCCGAAAAATACGGTACAACAAAATTTGTGTTGTGTAATTTATGTGATCGTAGGTTGACCATAAGTTCTCTCTCCAATTGTCTTCAATAAATCACAAAAAAATTTTATATAATGTTCAGAAAGCAGTTTATTGGAAAAGAAGCAGTCACAATCACAATTCATTTTTTTTTTTCAAATAACATAACTTTCTTATCAGATGAAAAATGTTAAAGCAAAGACTGAAAAGCTCTTTGGAAAAATAAAAGCTTATGACATGCCTTATATGTCATACTGCTGTTAATACCTTAAAAAAATGAGAATCCTAGGTTGGTCAATTATGCAAGATATTACATCTATCTATCTATGTGTGTACTATATTCCTTCTATATACTCCAATAACATGCTTTCAGTAAAGAGATCTAACAAAGAAGCAGTCAGTGCTTTTAATCTTCATGATTGGGCTTTCAGAATGTGCCTCTCCTTACTGTCAAACTTTTTGTTCTCAGACAGAGACAGCTTATTTCTTGTTTTATCACGATATACATGGTGGCATATGGTTAGGACAATGAAGTGCCATCCCAATTTATTTCATGTCAGCTCTGCCCAGCTTCCTGAGGGCCATATAGAGTTTAATGACTTATACAGAGATACATGACGTATTGCAACTACTACTTTCAGGGCATTTTATTTTACAATCTGCACCTAATAATGGAGCCATTATCCGAGTCCTTCTGAACAAAATGCTAAAGGACCCTAATAAACTATATACAACTACATACTACATATCCAAAAGAAGGTGTGTAACTATTCCTTCTAGGTAACTCAATAACATGCTTTCAGTAAAGAGATCTAACAAAGAAGCAGTCGGTGTCTTTAATCTCTCTGGGCTTTCAGAATGTGCCTCTCCTTAGCTGTCAAACTTTTTGTTGCTAGACAGAGACAGCTTATTCTTGTTTTATCACGTATAAGACATGGTGGCATATGGTTAGGAACATGATAAGTGCCATCCCAATTATTTATGTCAGCTCTGCCCAGCTTCCTGAGGGCCATATAGAGTTAATGACTTATACAGAGATACATGACGTATTGCAACTACTTTCAGGGCATTTTTATTTTACAATCTGCACCTAATAATGAGCCATATCCGAGTCCTTATGAACAAAATGCTAAAGGACCCTAATAAACTATATACAACTACATACTACATATCCAAAAGAAGCTAATGATATATTATTAGAGTTGAAGGATGAAAATAGTAAGCAGCAAGTACGATTCACTTCGGATCCAGCTGCGGCTCTGCGGTTGATTCGGGTCTGGCTGGGATTCATTAAGGTAGTTCCACCGACGTGCTGCGCTGAGTCCGCCGAGGCCCGTCGGAATGCACTGAAGTTCACCGGCTATTCCTGGTGAAGGTAAGCGCGGAGTCTGCGACAACTATTTTTTTAAATGCGGCGGTTTTTCCGAATCCATCGTTTTCGTTCGGCCACGCCCCCATTCGTCGCGTGATGCCAGCGCCGATGCGCCACAGACGATCGCGTGCGCCAAAATCGGGCAATACAGGGAAAGGCGGCGCAAATCGGAAATATTCGGGTAAACACGTCGGGAAAACAGCAAATCGGGCCCTTAGTAAATGACCCCCATATGTTACAGAAGTGTGATCAAAGTACTTCAGTTCTATTACATCTTTCTGGCACAATGTATTCAACTTGCATCTCAATGAATGGAATATACTGTGGGGTTTCAAAAAATGGAAACTAACAATGTTGGGAACTAAGTGGTCGGGAACTAACTCTAAGTACAAGGACAGAGAGAGGTCCTTGCATTAACAACTATACATGGGACATCCAGCACCCATGCCCCTGTACAAGATACCAGTACAGAAACCCCCAAACGGTGCATTTTGGAGTACAAAGGGTACATGGGAGGGGGGTGGACTTGTGGACCAGGTGCGTACATCATAAGGTTGAGGGTGGGGGACAAGAAGTGCCATGCACATCATGCAGATGGCACTGTATAATGTTTACGTGCTATATGGACGTGCAGGCAGAGGGGAATTTTCCTGAATTTCAAGAAGTGGTGTAAGTATTTGATTTTGGAGAACCGGAGACAGCGATGGGCAGCACTTCTGGAAGCGAGGCCACATCACGCATTGTACCAGGCAGTACTTTCCAGGAGAAGTTCCCCAAACTGCCAGTAAAGTAAAAACACGGAAGAGGTGCAGGGTGTGCTCTTAAAGGGGCATAAAGAAACAAACCATTTACCAGTGTCGTGAGAAACCAGGATTATGCATTATGATCCCTACTGATGATCTGTACTGATCCTAAGGGCATATACAAATTTTTCATGTGCCAAAAAAAAAAATGTTTTAAATATTGCTCCAATGCCATTCTGTTCTGAGCCCTGCTTGTCTCCATCTTGTAGGGCTATTACACAATATAAGTCTTGTGTACTCGTAATAACCCGCAGAATGATATTGTGTTGTTTATCCACAGTGGCAGAGGGGTGCTGAATAGATTTCTTCACATGCAGCACATTTGAGAAAAAAATGCAATTTTTACGCTGCCCATTCACTTTGATTATATTTGGAACAGATCTCGGGGTTAAAATGTCATACAACCCTAGATAAATTCTTTTGGGGGTGCCCTTTCTAATGGAGTCACTTCTCGGGGGTTTCTATTGTACTGGTACCACAGGGGCACCACAACAGTAGTCCAATGAAATGGATCTAAAAGCAAATTTGCGCTCCTTCCCTTCTCAGCCTGCCGTGTCAGCCTGTCGATCGAGGCGGCGATTTACTAAGATCGTGCTCAAGTCGCCCTAAGGGGGACCTATGAATTCCAGGTTCTTAAGGGTGTAACATAACCATGCCTTTGTGACCTCACCCCCAACCTTGCCACAATGCTACTCTTCTGCTCCCACAATTGTCCGCACTTCACAGCCATGTGGCTCTAATCATTAATTACCCACAAAGCAGGATGTAGGGAGTGATAGACGAAGCAGTCAAGAAATCGCTACAATGCATAAGACGTACAACAGGTGGAGGAGAGAGGGGATTTGCTGGAGTATGAACATAATGAGGGATTTTCTATCTCACAAAACAGGTGATGACACGGCTTCAACTACAGGGGCATACAGGGACCTGAGGCGTCATGCCAAGACTCGATAAAAAGGACACAGCCACAACATCACAATTTGAGGCATTTCAGAAAACAAGGCAAAGAGGGTGTCAGGGCTATGCAGCGAATGTTGAACACAATTCTGGACAGACCACTGGACACTTTTGTAAGATGGATCGGTTATAGAGCATTTAGCCCAAAACCACTGGCTCTCATCGAGATCATCTGTCATGCTACTAAAATTTGAGATTAAGGGGAAATTTGAAAAGATCTCATGCTGAAATCAGTGTTCTTCATGGGCTCCTTCTTCAACTTTATCAGAACCTCTCTTGGATTAGTGCTAAACAACAGCGGGCCCTGAAGCCGCTCTTTATGAGGACCCAAGCTATACCCTACGTTGGGGCTTCCCCTTCAGCTAACAGCAAGAAACAGATGGATAGATAGATGTAATATCTTGCATAATTGACCAACCTAGGATTCTCATTTTTTTTACAGGTACTTAACAGCGATATGACATATAAGGCATGTCATAAGCTTTTATTTTTCCAAAGAGCTTTTCAGTCTTTGCTTTAACATTTTTCATCTGATAAGAAAGTTATGTTATTTGAAAAAAAAAATGAATTGTGATTGTGACTGCTTCTTTTCCAATAAACTGCTTTCTGAACATTATATAAAAATTTTTTGTGATTTATTGAAGACAATTGGATGAGATGAACTTATGGTCAACATACGCATCAACATAAATTACACAACACAAATATTTGTTGTACCGTATTTTTCGGCCTATAAGGCGCACCTATAATAAATGCCTGCTAAGACATCTAGGTTCATATATAAGGCGCACTGGAGTATAAGGCGCAGGATCAAATGCAGTACCTAAAAATGTCCAGCAGGTGGCAGACCTGTGCACAGTTCAAGCCACTTCCCGGGAAACTTGTCTTCAGCGTGTCAGAGCTCCGATCTCAGAGGTATGGGCTGCTGGGTGTTAATGCAGGGTGATGCAGCAGGGGTTAAGCGGTCTCCCTCTGCCCCTTCTCCTTCCCTCCTCAGCCAGGGTGTTATTCCTGTGGGGTTCCCTGTGGCTGCTTCTCTTTCCCCTGTTACAGGACTGTCAGGTATGGGGGATTGTTTACTGATGATGATGATGATGATTGCCTCGTGGTCGGCACTATGGCAGCTCTGGTCTCTCCGTGCTAGGGGAGGGCAGGATGGGCACAATGTTAGTTGTGGTGCCAGGGCACTTCAGGAGCTAGGGACCCTGTATACTGTGTGGGAAAGTGCAGGAAATTTCTGGGGATGGAGCTATTAAACACTGGTAAATGTACAGTACATCTTGTCTGTAGTACATTTATGTATAAGTTCATATATAAAGCGCACTGGCCTATAAGGCGCACCTTTGATTTCTGAGAAACTTAAAGGATTTTTGGTGCGCCTTATAGGCCGAAAAATACGGTATATTGATCTTAATAATACGCCTTGTAGTCAACCTCCCTATTTAGGTGTGATGTGCTGCAATATTTCTCAATGGAATGGGTTTGCACTGAAATCATAGGGGGTCATTTACTAAGGGCCCGAATCGCGTTTTTACGTCGTTTTACCCGAATTTTACCGAATTGCGCCGTTTTTGGCGCCCGCGATCGGATTGTAGCGCATCGGCGCCGGCATGCACGTGACAGAAATCGGGGGTCATGGCCGTGTCGCTTGACACGCGCTTACCTGCACCCGGCCTGGCTTGGTGAAGTTCAGTGCACTCTGACGGAATTCAGCGCAGCAGCGACACCTGGTGGACATCGGGGGAACTACCTTAGTGAATCCCGGCAGAACCCGAATCCTCCACAGAGAACGGCCCGCTGGATCGCGAATGGACCTGCTAAGTAAATCTGCCCCATAGAGTCCAGTCAGAATATATAACAGTCATGTGGATGTAGTAATGCACCATTTACAGGTTCTGACAAGTTTACAACTTATCCCACTATTCACATAGAAAATAGGGCATAGAAAAATAAACTTTTGTCCTTTTCAGGGCAGTTAGGTAGGGAGATAAGGCTGATATGATAAGGGGCAGATGGAAATCTGAAATTGCCTTTTTAGGGCACTGTGGAGAACTGAATGTTGCTTCTTATAGAATACTATAGTGCAGGGCCAATGTAAGTTCAATTTGCATTTCCAGCCTCATCCATCAATACTTTAGGACTAGAGATGAGCGAACATACTCGTCCGAGCTTGATGCTCGTTCGAGCATTAGCGTACTCGAAACTGCTCGTTGCTCGGACGAATACTTCGCCCGCTCGAGAAAATGGCATCTCCCGCCGTTTTGCTTTTTGGCGGCCAGAAACAGAGCCAATCACAAGCCAGGAGACTCTGCACTCCACCCAGCATGACGTGGTACCCTTACACGTCTATAGCAGTGGTTGGCTGGCCAGATCAGGTGACCCTGGAATAGACTAGCCCCTGCCCGCGCTGCTCGGATCATTCTGTGTCTGGATGCCGCTAGGGAGAGAGCTGCTGCTGGTCAGGGAAAGCGTTAGGGTGTTCTATTAGCTTACTGTTAGGCAGGAGTGATTCTACAACAACCCAACAGCCCTTCTTAGGCCTACAATAACGTTATACATTTTTTTTTTTATTTGCTTGTGGCTGGGCTTGCTGGCACTAGTAGTGCAGCTAGTACCATATTGTGAGGAATTTGCAGGGGGACTTGCTACCGTTGTGTTTAGCTCTTAGTGACACACATATCCACCTCAAACACCGAAGTGGGACAATTTATTAGGGGTTTGATTAGAATTAGGCAGAGTCTGCTGATTTATTTTATTTTTTTACCTTTATTTCATTTTATAGCACAAAATCATCTTGCAAGGCAGTGTGCTTTCATTGTAGGCTACAAAATAGCCATAGGAGAACCCCAACGGCTTACTTAGGCCTACAATAGCGTTATATTTTCCTTTTTTTTGTTTGCTTGTGGCTGGGCTTGCTGGCACTAGTAGTGCAGCTAGTACCATATTGTGAGGAATTTGCTGGGAGACCTGCGACCGTTGTGTTTAGCTCTTAGTGACACGCATATCCACCTCAAACACCGAAGTGGGACAATTTATTAGGGGTTTGATTAGAATTAGGCAGAGTCTGCTGATTTTTTTTTTTTTTTTACCTTTATTTCATTTTATAGCTCAAAGTCATCAGGCGCAGCACAAAATCCAGTTGTGTGCTGTCAGTGTAGGTTAGAAACTAGCCATAGCAATAGGATAGCATCGTTTTGTTAAAAAAAATAAAAAAAAATAAACACAAAAAAAAAAAAAAAATTAAAAGTTTACACTTTAATTTTGAAAATGTTTAACCCGAGGGCTAGGGGTAGAGGACGAGGGCGTGGACGTGGGCGTCCAACTACTGCAGGGGTCAGAGGCCGTGGTCCTGGGCGGGGTGAGACACCACCTGCTGATGAGGGAGCAGGGGAACGCCGCAGAGCTACACTCCCTAGGTTCATCATGTCTCAAGTTACTGGGACTCGTGGTAGAGCACTGTTGAGGCCAGAACAGTGCGAAGAGGTGATGTCGTGGATTGCGGACAATGCTTCTAGCCATTTGTCCACCAGTCAGTCTTCCACGCAGTCCACCCATGTCACCGAAATCAGCACTCCTCCACCTCAGCCTCCTTCCCCCCAGTCTGCCCCCCTCCCAGCAAAATTTGGCATTTGAACCGGCATACTCTGAGGAACTGTTTTCTGGACCCTTCCCACAGTCACAAACCACTTGTCCGGTTGCTGCTGAGCTATTTTCCGATGCCCAGGTTTTCCACCGGTCGCAGTCTGTGGGTGATGATGACATTATTGACGTAGTGGAAGAAGTGTGTAAAGAGGTGTCGGACGATGAGGAGACACGGTTGTCAGACAGTGGTGAAGTTGTTGTCAGGGCAGGAAGTTCGAGGGGGGAGCAGACTGAGGGATCGGAGGATGATGAGGTAACAGACCCAAGCTGGGTTGATAGGCCGGGTGAACACAGTGCTTCTGAGACGGAGGCGAGTCTTATACCAGAACAGGTTGGAAGAGGCAGTGGTGGGGCCAGACGGAGAGGCAGAGCCAGAGCTGGTGCATCAGCGCCAAATGTTTCACGTAGTCAAGCTCCCGTGGCAAGGGCTAAATTCTCAGAAGTCTGCAGGTTCTTTAAAGAAACACCGGATGACCGACGGACTGTGGTGTGCAACCTGTGCCAAACCAGGATCAGCAGGGGTTCCACCACTACCAGCTTAACTACCACCAGTATGCGCAGGCATATGAATGCTAAACACCCCACTCAATGGCACCAAGCCCGTTCACCTCTAGCCGGGCACACCACTGCTCCTTCCCCTGTGTCATCTGCTAGTCAGCCCCCTGCCCAGGACCCCGGCCCGAACACCTCCCGTGCGAAAACCCCATCTTCGCCTCCACGACCCTCCACAGCATCCACCAGCATTCAGCTCTCCATACCCCAGACGCTGGAGCGCAAAAGGAAGTATAGTGCAACCCACCCACACGCCCAAGCCCTCAATGTCCACATCTCCAAACTGCTTAGCCTGGAGATGCTGCCCTATAGGCTGGTAGAGACCGAGGCCTTTCAAAACCTCATGGCGGCAGCCGCCCCTCGGTATTCGGTCCCCAGCCGCCACTACTTTTCCCGATGTGCCGTCCCAGCCTTGCACAAGCACGTGTCAGACAACATCATCCGTGCCCTGACCAATGCCGCTTCTGACAAGGTCCACCTGACCACGGACACGTGGACGAGTGCTGCCGGGCAGGGCTCCCCTGTGTCATCTGCTAGTCAGCCCCCTGCCCAGGACCCCGGCCCGAACACCTCCCGTGCGAAAACCCCATCTTCGCCTCCACGACCCTCCACAGCATCCACCAGCATTCAGCTCTCCATACCCCAGACGCTGGAGCGCAAAAGGAAGTATAGTGCAACCCACCCACACGCCCAAGCCCTCAATGTCCACATCTCCAAACTGCTTAGCCTGGAGATGCTGCCCTATAGGCTGGTAGAGACCGAGGCCTTTCAAAACCTCATGGCGGCAGCCGCCCCTCGGTATTCGGTCCCCAGCCGCCACTACTTTTCCCGATGTGCCGTCCCAGCCTTGCACAAGCACGTGTCAGACAACATCATCCGTGCCCTGACCAATGCCGCTTCTGACAAGGTCCACCTGACCACGGACACGTGGACGAGTGCTGCCGGGCAGGGCCACTATACATCGCTGATGGCACATTGGGTTAACTTGGTGGAGGCTGGGACCGAGTGCATCAAAAACACGTACGGAGTGCTCGGATTTACTTGTATTTGGATAGGCTTTGTGCTGTTGAATTAACATGTCCTCCACTGTCATGCTGTGTCTATAATAAAAATAATTTTTCTGTACCAGAAAAAAACTGATCTAAAAATTATTCACACAAAGGTTTGGGCGATTTTACCTTAAAATACCACCTAATATTACTGCATTTCCTGTATTCACTTCCAATCCGTGTCGGACTGGGGTTCTATTGGGCGCTAAAGAAATGTAATTCCCAGCTCACTGGATTCCTGATAGAATAGGACTCCTGATTGGCCCCTTTTTTTGTTATTGCGTTTCTCTTTTCTACTACCCTCAGTCCAAAAACGATAACTTTTAAAATTTTTACGTTTACAAACATATGTGAGGTTTTGTTATCTGCGAGGCAAATTGTACTTTTTAGTGGCTCCATTTAATTTTCCATGCAATGTACTGGAAAGTGGGAAAAATTCCAAGTGCGGTGAAATTGACAAAAATACATATTTGTGGTGTCTTCTTGTGGGCTCTGTTTCTACAGCTTTCGTTCTTTGCTCCAAATTACACTTCCTCTTTGCGTCAAAACGATCACAGGGATACCAATTTTTTGGCGGTATGTGCTGGCGTCAGTTTGGGACCTATATAACTGTCAGATTATGTTTTATTCAAATAATTATGGATGGAAAAAAGACAAAAAAGTGTTGATTCGGGCAATGGGGTGCTATTTTCCGTTAAGGTATTCATGGCCGGGAATAATCTTTTTTATATTTTGATAGAATGGGCATTTTGGGATATGGTGATACCTATATTTTTTTTAATGTTTATGTATTTTTATATTTTTTCTAGTGAAAGGGGGGCAGTTTTTACTTGTTTAGATTTTTTTTATATATTTTTTAAAAAAATGTTTTACTATTATTTCAGACCCTCTAAGCACTGTAACCCTGCAGGGTCTGAAGACTCATACTATATACAGAAACACTACTGTATTGCAGTATATAGCAATTGTCTGGCTATTGCAGATTACTATACAGGGCAAGCCTAGAAGTCTCTATGAGACTACAGGCTGCCATGGCAACCAATCACCATACTTTGATGATGTCACAAGAGGCTGCGATTGGCCATCCGAGATGGCCATCACCAACCGTGGCAGTAACAGGTCAACTGTGTCTTTACATCAGACACCCACTGTGTATGGAGAGAGCCCAGTCTCTCAGCTCTCTCCATACACCAGAATGTAATAATAAAAAATGGTGCATGGAGGGTCTAAAACATAGACTTCATTTTAAACATTACATCTTATTGTTGTAACAGCCAGTGAACATGAACAGTGCACAGAAACAAGCAAGAAAGTGTCAGTGCTCTACTCCACAATAGGCTCCTATTCACATTCGGTCATGAGGAATCTCACCACCCCTTTTCTTCAGGTTAGGAATAGAGGTCTCCTGGGTTCAGCGTCCTTCTCCCCGCCTCCACTTACTGGACCAAAGCGCGCACCCCGCCTCACTCTCGTGCCCGAGGTTCACTATCGTCCCTGTATCGGAGATTGCGTACAAATAATGTAGAACGCCAGGATAAAGGGTACAAACAATTTATACACATTTAAAAAGCGCACATATCAAATCCTTAAAATCAAAAGACGTCAAACACCTTGCCCGACCCAGGTTTTGCATCTTCAGGCTTCTTCCGGGGCTTGGTGTTTGACATGTGTTCAGGTGTTTAAGAATAGAATTAAAACATTAAAAACAGTGAATATAGGACCATTTAAGTGCAGGGCACATTGAAAGAACACTATTCTTCACATTCCAGAACATCTCCTAACTTAGCGCGAACACCTGGAAAGTGAAGAATAGTGTTATTTCAATGTGTTCTTACATGCAAAACATCAGGAAACATCTGGGATATTTTAATAAAAATACTGTTCTTCACTTATTTTAATCTCGGGCCGGCGAGATACTCGTCCGAGTAACGAGCCGGTCAGAGTATGCTAATACTCAACCGAGCAGTATACTCGGACGAGTATGCTCGCTCATCTCTACAAATAACCTGTAGTGCTCTACAATTTTCAGAAATGCCGGGACCTGTTTCTTATTTATTGGGCAGGGACAGTTCTAAATACCTTGTACATTATTCAGTAAGGGCTTAATTTTTCCTCTTCCTACTAAGTAAAGCAGGTGCCTGGTTTGTAGGGAACCAGTTTTCTGTCTGACTTTGCACTTAAAATAACATGCAAAAAGAGATGAGCGAACATACTCGTCCAAGCTTGATGCTTGTTCGAGCATTAGCGTACTCGTAACTGCTCATTGCTCGGACGAATATTTCGCCCGCTTGAGAAAATGGCATCTCCCGCCGTTGTGATTTTTGGCGGCCAGAAACCGAGCCAATCACAAGCCAGGAGACTCTGCACTCCACCCAGCATGACGTGGTACCCTTACACGTCGATAGCAGTGGTTGGCTGGCCAGATCAGGTGACCCTGGATTAGACTAGTCCCTGCCCACGCTGCTCGGATCATTCTGTGTCTGGATGCCGCTAGGGAGAGAGCTGCTGCTGGTCAGGGAAAGCGTTAGGGTGTTCTATTAGAATAGTGTTAGGCAGGAGTGATTCTACAAGAACCCAACAGCCCTTCTTAGGGCTACAATAAAATTTTATTTTACTTTTTTTTGTTTGCTTGTGGCTGGGCTTGCTGGCATTAGTAGTGCAGCTAGTACCATATTGTGAGTAATTTGCAGGGAGACTTGCGACCGTTGTGTTTAGCTCTTAGTGACACACATATCCACCTCAAACACCGAAGTGGGACAATTTATTAGGGGTTTGAATAGAATTAGGCACAGTCTGCTGATTTTTTTTTTTTTTTTTACGTTTATTTCTTTTCATAACTCAAAGTAATCAGGCAAAGCAGTGTGCTTTCAGTGTAGGCTAGAAAATAACCATAGGAGAACCCCAATGGCTTATTTAGGCCTACAATAGCATTATATTTTACATTTTTTTGGTTTGCTTGAGGCTGGGCTTGCTGCCATTAGTAGTGCAGCTAGTACCATATTGTGAGGAATTTGTAGGGAGACTTGCTACCGTTGTGTTTAGCTCTTAGTGACACGCATATCCACCTCAAACACCGAAGTGGGACAATTTTTTTAGGGGTTTGATTTGAATTAGGCAGAGTCTGCTGATTTATTTTTTTTTACGTTTATTTTTTATAACTCAAAGTCATCAGGCACAGCACAAAATCCAGTTGTGTGCTATCAGTGTAGGTTAGAAACTAGCCATAGCAATAGGATAGCATCGTTTTGTTTAAAAAAAAAAAAATAAATTAAAGTTTACACTTTAATTTGGAAAATGTTTAACCCGAGGGGTAGGGGTAGAGGACGAGGGCATGGACGTGGGCGTCCAACTACTGCAGGGGTCAGAGGCCGTCGTCCTGGGCGGGTCGAGACACCACCTGCTGATGAGGGAGCTGGGGAATGCCGCAGAGCTACACTCCCTAGGTTCCTCATGTCTCAAGTTACTGGGACTCGTGGTAGAGCACTGTTGAGGCCAGAACAGTGCAAAGAGGTGATGTCGTGGATTGTGGCCAATGCTTCTAGCCATTTTTCCACCAGTCAGTCTTCCACGCAGTCCACCCATGTCACCGAAATCAGCACTCCTCCAGCTCCTCCACCTCAGCCTCCTTCCCCCCAGTCTGCCCCCTCCCAGCAAAATTTGGCATTTGAACCGGCATACTCTGAGGAACTGTACAGCACGTGTCAGAGAACATCATCCGTGCCCTGACCAACGCCGTTTCTGACAAGGTCCACCTGACCATGGACATGTGGACGAGTGCTGCGGGGCAGGGCCACTATATATCGCTGACGGCACATTGGGTTAAGATTGTGGAGGCTGGGACCGAGTCTGACCCTGGGGCTGGTCATATACTGCCAACGCCGAGGATTGCGGGGCCTACCTTGGTCCAGGTCTCAAAGGCCTACTCTGCCTCCTCCTCCTCCCACCCCTCCTCCACCTCCTCTTCCGAATTACCATCCGTGGGCATGGCGCCATCAGTCGGTAGCTCTAGGCACAGCAGCAGTGCCATCGCTAAGCGACAGCAGGCCGTGCTCAAACTACTGAGCCTAGGCGATAAAAGGCACTCCGCCCAAAAGCTATTACATGGCATCACGGCGCAGACTGATCTGTGGCGGGCACCGCTGAACCTGAAGCCAGGCATGGTTGTGTGTGACAACGGCCGTAACCTGGTGGCGGCTCTGCAACTCGGCAGACTGACACATGTGCCATGCCTGGCCCATGTGTTAAATCTGATAGTTCAGCGTTTCCTCAAGACATACCCCAATCTGTCTGATTTGCTCACGAAGGTGCGCCGCATCTGTGCGCATTTCAGGAAGTCCAGCACAGATGCTGCCACTCTCAGGGCAGCGCAGCGCCGCCTCCAACTGCCCGCTCACTGACTGTTGTGCAACGTGCCCACGAGGTGGAATTCAACATTAACCATGTTATACAGAGTTTACCAGCAGCGCAGAGCGATTGTAGACTGCCAGATGTCAACTTTCACCAGAACTGGTAGTCAGGTCAGTCAGCTTCCTCAAGTCTACAATGTGGAGTGGACGTGGATGTCGGATATCTGTCAGGTGCTGAGTAACTTTGAGGAGTCAACACAGATGGTCAGTGGCGATGCCACCATCATCAGCCTCACCATCCCGCTGCTTGGCCTGTTGAAAAACTCTCTGGTCAGCATGAAGTCGGAAGCTTTGCGCTTGTCACAAGAGACGGGGGAAGAAGATTCCCCTTAGGGAAGCACCCTTAGGTCTGTTTCTCAGCACATATCGGAGGAGGTGGAGGAAGATGAGGATGAAGAGGAGGAGAATGTTGGCGAGACAGAAGAGGGGACCACTGTTCAGTCCTTCACTGTTCAGCGTGTATAGGCAGAAGAAGAGGAGTTGGAGGAGGAGGAAATGGACAGTCAGGCCAGTGATGGGAGTGAATTCTTGCGCGTTGGCGCATATGGCAGATTTCATGCCAGGCTGCCTTTCCCTTGACCCTCGCGTTCAAAGAATTTATTCCAGCACCGATTACTGGGTATTCACTCTCCTGGACCCACGGTACAAGCAAAATCTTTCCACTCTTATCCCTGGAGAGGAAAGGAGTGTGAGAATGCATGAATACCAGCAAGCCCTGGTGCACAAGCTGAAACAGTATTTCCCTTCTGACAGCGCTAGCGGCAGAGGGCGTACTTCTGCGGGAAAAGTAGCGAGGGAGAGTAGGCGAGCAGGCAGCTTGTCCAGCACTGGCAAGGGTACGCTTTACAAGGCTTTTGCCAGCTTTATGTCACCCCAGCAAGACACTGTCACCTGTCCCCAGTCTCGGCAGAGTAGGGCTGATCTTTACAGAAAGATGATGATCACACAGCTCCCTACTACTACTGGGTTTCAAAGCTAGACATGTGGCATGAACTGGCTCTGTACGCCTTGGAGGTTCTTACCTGCCCTGCCGCTAGCGTGTTGTCCGAGCGGGTTTTCAGTGCAGCTGGTGGCATCATCACCGATAAGCGTACACGCCTGTCGACTGACAGCGCTGACAGCCTGACACTTATCAAGATGAATAAAGCCTGGATTTTTGTCGGATTTTCACTTTACACCAGGTGAAAGAAGCTCAACCTGAATAATGTATGCACTCATCCTCCTCATTGTCTTCCTTCTCCTCCTCTTTGTACACTAAAGCAGAGGAAACTGGCTATTTTTTGCCAGGGCCAACTGGCTCTAGCTATAGTACTCTATGTATTTAATTTTTCTGGAGGACCACCTACCTGCTCCTCTGGTTTGAAAACTTTTTTGGACTGCCACATACAGGCAGTATCCAAATTAAATTGTCTCCATAGCAGCCTCCACACGTCGTCTTTTTAGCTGCCTGCACACATTGTCTCCATTGCTACCTCCACACGTCATCGCCATAGCTGCCTCCAAAAGTCGTTCATATAGCTGCCTGCATACATCGTCACCTTAGCAAACAAGCTGTGTCAGGCAGAATTTTGGGTTGTTTTCATGGCTTCCACATCAAACTTGTTAACTTTGTCGCCACCTTGCTGTGTAATCCACAAAATATACTGGCAAACTTTTATCATTTACCGATATTATTTCAGCGCTTCTTGCGCATCTGTTTACATTCCCCTCACCCGCCATAACCCAAACTTATAAGAACACTACTACACTTGATCTTATACAAAAGGTTCTTAGAAGTGCTTTTTGGGGAGTAGCCGAGAGACAGGGGCTTGGATTGGCGAAAGCTCGCCTGGCAGCGGAGCGCCAGCTCCATCCCAAGATCCAACTAACATAGTTTTAACTGCAGCACCTTTAATCTACTACTAGTTCACTGCCTCCATACATTGTCCCCTTATCAAACGAGCTGTGTCAGGCAGAATTTTCAGGTGTTTCACCAGATACATAGTGGATCTCGGCCCATCTGTCGCCGCCATGCTGGAGACCTGAAGTTGCAATCATAGCAGCGCAATATGGATGCCCCATACTGTCGCTCTTAATCATGGAACCATTTCCGAAAAAACAATTAAAAATAGAACCACTATGCTATTCCATCATTCCTAGGTGAAATATTCAAACGACCTGGCTTGCTTTGAAAATTATAATTTTTTTAAAGTAAACGCTTCTGGCCCCCAGGCCCATTTTGGGTGGGGAGGAGCCGAGAGACAGGGGCTTGGACAGGCGAAAGGTCGCCTGGCAGTGGACCGCCAGCTCCATCCCAAGATTAGGCAGCCTCAGAGGCATCCATGCATGCTGCCCCTGCTGTTTCCTGTCCATTTTGCCTCCACGATCCTCCACAGCGTCCACCAATGTCTCCATGCGCAACTTTCAACTCTCTATACCCCAGACGCTGGAGCACGAGAGGATATGCAGCACATCATCCCTTTATCAAACGAGCTGTGTCAGGCAGAATTTTCAGGTGTTTCACCAGATACATAGTGGAACGCGGCCCATCTGTCGCCACCATGCTGGAGACCTGAAGTTGCAATCATAGCAGCGCAATATGGATGCCCCATACTGTCGCTCTTAATCATGGAAGTCGTCTCCATGGCTGCCTCCACATGTCGTCCCCTTATCAAAAGAGCTGTGTCTGGCTCATTTTTCGGGTGTTTCACCAGATACGTTATGGAACTTGGTCACTATGTCGCCACCATGCTGTGTTATCGACTAAATATACCGTCAACCTTTTGTTCACAAAGGAAATCATTTCAGCACTTCTTGCTCACCTCCTTTGGTTCCTCTCTGCCACCCATTGGTTTGAAGCCTGAGTCCATTTAGGGTATGTCGCCATGACACTCTCTAGCCTGCCACTGCTGCCGCTGCCTCCGCATGCCGTCCCCTATAGTGTCAGGGTCAATTATTGGATGTTTTAGATGCTATCTAGCCTCATTCGGTCACTCTGTCATCGCCATGCTGTTGCCCATAATTTTGGCATGATGATGCGATTAAGCAGCCTCAGAGGCATCCATGCATGCAGCCCCTGCTGTTTCCTGTCCATTTCCGTGGTGTTTCCATATTTTTCTGAGGTTCCCAGGTGTTTGGACAAGCTTCCCTGTGCAGAGCCTTGGTCCCCTTGAAAAATGGTAAATGGCATTGGTAAAAGTTTGTCTCGAATAACGAGCACCCGAGCATTTTAGTGCTCGCTCATCTCTACATGCAAACTGTTTGCACATGTATTTATAAAGTGTCTAAACCAGTTTTCTGTTCTCAGCTGCACTATGTCTGCCGCGCCACAAAATTTTGCACATAAAACGACGTTCCAGTGCAAAGACAAACTATGCACCACATTTATTACTGTGGCTCGACAAAATTGTGTTGCACGCTCTATATTAAAGGTGCACCAAAAAATCCAGATAAATGATTCCCTTCCTTGGTTGAACTTGATGGAAATGTGTCTTTTTAATCGTATAAACTATGAAGACCCTGCGCCAGTTTTGATGAATCTGGCGCCCCCTGCACACTCCACAGGCAAACTGTACATAGTACAGATTGCACGACTGCAGACTGTGATAAATGTGGGCCAATGTTGTCTAAGTATGCCGCTGCATACTTCCCTTTGTGGACATAGAGTTTGATCCATGGCACTCTCGAAAGTGGCGGGACCCCCTGAAACCGCAACAGAATTTAGACATACTGAAAGGTATAGAAAAACTGTCGTCTTATCCTTAGCCAATGGAATCGGCCAATATCCTTTGGTGATGTCTACGGTGCTTATGTACCCAGCTGGCTCTAATTTTTCAATTAGGTCATCCACGATGGGCATGGGGTAGTCATCCACTGGGGATACCTCATTAAGTCAGTGCTAGTCATTTCAAAATCTCCATTCACCATGTGGTTTTGGCACTAACAATTAAAGCTGAACCACTAACCATTGTGCACTTCTCAATCACTCCCAGTCCTAACATCCTCTGAACCTCTTTGGAGATTACCTTCCTATGGGGCTCTGTGAGGATTTCATGTTCTATCACATTGATACAACCAGGACTTTCCGTGAAGAAAATTATTATTTCTCTGCAGCATTTCCCTAAAACGTTGTTTTTGGGAGGGGTATAAGGAGGGGATAAGAAATGTTTATGGCTTTGATGGCTGGTGGATTTGGAAGGGCTTCCGCTCTGCTTTTTGATGGACCCAACAGTTGACCTCCCCAACCTTTTCCATCTCATACGGCCTCTGCATATTTCTCATATTAGGATCTTGTTCTCAACAGTGGTGACTAACGCTAGCACACAATCTCCTAGGTTAAAATGTCTAAATTGAGCAGAACTATTATAGACCCTGCCTGTGACTCTTGTGCCTGAAGAAGATGCTTCTTTACAATTGTCATCATCCCGGACATCCAACCTGCATCTGAGATACATGCTCGACCTCACTTTTTAGGGCTACACCTCACTTTCCCAGGTGCTTTTTTTCATATTCTTGTCTTCCACCTTTTTCAGGTTCTTGTTAAATTTCTCCACAAGACCACCTTCTTGGAGGTGGCAGACTGATATGCGTAACTGTGTTACTGGGTGACTTTTAAAACCTTACATAGTTCCCTCACCACCATTGACATGAATGAGCTTCCCTGGTCTGTTGAGATCTCCTTAGAAATCCTTGTTTGGGAAAAAACATAGAATAGCTCCGTGGCAATTTTTTGAAGGGAAGGGTTCCATAGGGGAACAGCCTCAGGTATCGGGTATCATAAACTACAAAGACTATGCAAAGACTAGGATGTAATGATTCTTCTGAGGTGACCTCACTACAGGCCCTACCAGGTCCATTGCTGTCCTTTCAAATGGGACCTCAATAATTGTTAACAGGACCAGAGGGTTGTGAAAATGTGCTACTGGGAATTTTACATGGCAAATAGGGCAGGATTGACAGTAATCCCGTACCTCCTGGCCAATAGAACTGCTGTATTACCCTCTCAAGTGTTTTGTCCACTTGTAGGTGACCTCCCAACACATGTGAAAGGGCGATATCCACAACCATATGCCAATATGGCTCTGGGACTAGTAACTGCTCAACTATCTCATCCTTGATTTTCACCCGGTATAAAAAGTCTTGGCCGGGCAAAATTTTGGAATCAGTTGTCTGCCATAGATTCTTGAGGCCCCCTCATTTAAGACTGTTACATTCTCTAGTGCCCAGAGTTCAGCCATACCAAAACTTCCCCAGGACACATTTTAATCATGGACAGTTTCCTCTAAAGTTGGTTTTAATCATGTAAACCGATGACTGACGATAAGTATGATGGAACTTTTTTCGTTTACATGAGATATTTTATTCATCCCTCAACAAGTGAAAATTTGTTTTTCTCCTCCTCATGGTGCCAGCCATGCTATGTGATCTGCCATGTAATTGTAGACCTGTGCCGGCTTAGTCTATGTGATGAAGACGGCATTTCCTTTGTAAATATTTTAGATTTGAATAAAACAAATAAAAATCATTAAACATTTAGAAAAAAACTTAATATATTATCAGTAACATCTCAAGTGCAACAGAGATGGCTGATACTACAGAGGGGGACACTGATGTCCTGTATCTGGGTCTCCTGGTCCTGGCGCTGACGGCTCTCATAGCCGGACTGGTGATACATTCATTTATTATAGGAGTCAATGTCAGTGACTGGTGGAGAGGAAGATCAGTGACTCCTGTTGACCACATTGTGACTTCTCTTGGGGTCTCGAGGCTCTGCTCTCAGTCTGCTTTCACTATAGGAATATTTTTGGAAAACATCTTTCTGCAGAACGTGTACTCACGTTTATGTTACTTTTTTATAGACACAGTTTCAATTTTTTTTTCATATGTCAATGTCTGGTCAACATCTCTGCTCTCCATTGTCTTGTGCCTGAAGATCTCCAACCTCCACACCAGACTGTTCCTGTATCTGAGGAGGATGATATTACACAGGACTGGTTATTTCTATATAGTCTTATTATTAATTTCTGCCTTTAGCAGTTTGATGCCTCTGGTGATGGATGTCATCGAGGAGATCAAAATAAAACCACTCAATGAAACCATGAATAATTTTTTCAAAAGTTGCAATTTTACTAGCTCATTCTACAATTATTTGGTAGGGGGAATTATTCCACATTTTTTTTATTTTATTTCATCAGTTTTCCTCTTTGTCTCGTTGTATCATCACACAACGAGGATGAAGATGAGCAGCAACTTATCCATCAACCTGGAGACATATTACTCCGTGATGAGATTTGTGTCCTGCACTTTTGTATATAACACTGTGTACTTTGGTGTTGATTTTGTTTGTTTATTTTATTACTGTGTTTACTGTGTCAACCTTCCGGGGATCTCTATTGTCTTGGAATTTCTCCCAGTTTTACATTCCTCCTACATGATCTGTAGAACGGCCAAACTCAGGAACCGAATGTCCAAAGTTCTCCAGAATGTAATTCGATTTCGAGGATGAAGGCTTGTAAACCCAGAACACTGACATACTGGTGTGCGCCCCCTCCTGCAGGACCTGATCTTCTTTTAGCCTCTTGTGCCTTTGTTTTTACAAAAAAAATTGATTGAAATATTATGCAAATGAGCCTGAGGCGCTCGGGACTCCAAGCCTCATTTGCATAATTTGTGAAGTATTGTTTTCATAAAAAACATGGACACAATAAGCTAAAAGATCCTGCCAGAGGGGGCACACACTAGTATGTCAGTGTGCTTGGTTTACAGTCCTTCATGCAGGCGGTAAATGTCCTTTAAAAGTTTAAGTGGTTCTCCTGTTTAAGCAAATAAATTTGTGTGAATGAAACTTATATAAAGGTTCTTGCCTGCCCTGCCGCTAGCGTGTTGTCTGAGCGGGTTTTCAGTGCAGCTGGTGGCATCATCACCGATAAGCGTACACGCCTGTCGACTGACAGCGCTGACAGGCTGACGCTTATCAAGATGAATAAAGCCTGGATTTCTCCGGATTTTCATTCTCCAACAGGTGAAAGAAGCTCAACCTGAATAATGTATGCACTCCTCCTCCTCATTGTCCTCCTTCTCCTCCTCTTTGTACACTAAAGCATAGGAAACTGGCTATTTTTTGCCAGGGCCAACTGACTCTAGCTCTAGTACTCTATGTATTTAATTTTTCTGGAGGGCCACCTACCCGGTCCTCTGTTTTAAGCAATTTTTGGGAGTGCCACATACAGGCACTCAATCTATTTAATTTTTCTGGAGGACCACCTACCTGCTCCTCTGGTTTGAAAACTTTTTTGGACTGCCACATACAGGCACTGTCAGGTTCGCTAGGGAGATTGCTGGGACTTCTGGTTCTTCTGGTGGTACCAGCAGCGTTCTCCGAACCCCGGCGCGTATCCACGCTAACTCCGCCTCTCGTCCTGGGCAGCGGCTGCTAAGATCTCGCGCTGTCTAGGAGTGGCTGGGACTTTGAACCTCTGCTTGGTGCCTGGTTGTTCTGCACCATGAGGGGTTAATTCCCAGATGCCTTCCAGCTCCTATCAGGTTCTGGAGGTGGAGTTCTGTCACCTGTGCCAGTGTTTGAAAATCCCTTTCTCCACTCGCTGCTGCTAGGTTGTATTGCTCAGTATCTTTATCTGTATTGTTGTTACCTCGGCTAGTTTTTGACTTTGACTCTTTGCTTACTGATTTTGCTATTGACGTACCCTCTCGTTGTGATTCCGGCTTGTTTACGATTCTTTTGTGTTTTATGTTGTCAGTCTGTTTGTGTTTTCCTTCCCACACTTATTCCAGCGTATCTCGAGTCTTCAAGTAGTCGCCCCACGGTTTAGCGTGGGGGGGCTATAGGAAGGGACAGAGGTTGGGGCAAGCTCAGGGCACACTTTCCCCTGTCTTTTGTGTACCAATCTTAACAGGCACTATCCAAATTAAATTGTCTCCATAGCAGCCTCCACATGTCGTCTTTTTAGCTGGCTCCACACGTTGTCTCCATTGCTACCTCCACACGTCATCGCCATAGCTGCCTCCAAAAGTCGTCCATATAGCTGCCTCCATACATTGTCTCCTTATCAAACGAACTGTGTCAGGCAGAATTTTGGGTTGTTTTCATGGATTCCACATCAAACTTGTTAACTTTGTCGCCACCCTGCTGTGTAATCCACAAAATATACTGGCAAACTTTTTTCATTTACCGATATTATTTCAGCGCTTCTTGCGCATCTGTTTACATTCCCCTCACCCGCCATATCCCAAACTTATAAGAACGCTACTACACTTGATCTTATACAAAAGGTTCTTAGAAGTGCTGTTTGGGGAGTAGCCTAGAGACAGGGGCTTGGATTGGCGAAAGCTCGCCTGGCAGCGGAGCGCCAGCTCCATCTCAAGATCCAACTAACATAGTTTTAACTGCAGCACCTTTAATCTACTACTAGTTCACTGCCTCCATACATGGTCCCCTTATCAAACGAGCTGTGTCGGGCAGAATTTTCAGGTGTTTCACCAGATACATAGTGGAACTCGGCCCATCTGTCGCCGCCATGCTGGAGACCTGAAGTTGCAATCATAGCAGCGCAATATGGATGCCCCATACTGTCGCTCTTAATCATGAAAATAAAATTTTAAAATAGATAATAGGTTGAGGGGGCTTCAGTGAGCACTTCCTGCACACTTCAAAGTGCTGAGGGTGGATCACATAGGAGGTGCACAAAAGAAGTGGAGCCGGTAAAAGAACAACCGATGGAACTTGAGAACAAAAACTCCTTGCAATATAACTGACCATCTCAACTTTATATGGCCTCCTCCATTCTGAGAATGCATACGCGTAACTTCACACTGCCATTACGGGAATTTTTTTAATTTCAAGCTGCAATCACTGTTTTTCTAGCTGCCCTCCTCTCAACATACACTATTGGTCAGGTCCACTCATCAATGCCATACTGTTTTACTAGTGCAGTGACAATAACAGCCTCTTTATTATTTTTTGATTATTTATTTTTACATTTTTTTATTATAAGTATTTAATTATTTAATTATTTAAAGGACTTTTGTAGCCAATTTTTGTCAGGGCAACTGCCCTGTTATTATTACCTTTTGCAGCCCTCTACCCCTACAACCTCATCTTAGAGCTGTTTAGGTGTCAAAATTTTCAGTTCCCATTGATCCCCATTGGAGTTTTTTCAGGGTCAGGTGAAGGTCCAGTTCAGATGAGCCGACCGGCTCATCACTAATTATAATAAATTAAGGGGATACCTAATGCTTGGTTTAATGTGTAGCATAGGTACTTGTTGGAACCATGACCTCAGATAGTTCCAGGTTGGCCTTTAGGTGTGGGATGTTTGATGCAGTGTTTTTTCCACCATTCAAAGTTTCTGTACAACGTTCTTCTTAACAATATGTGCAAAGTTTGCTATAATATGGTTCTGATGTTCAGACAGCGCATTTGTCTACCATGACACTGAAGTTATCGTTCACTGGCAGATTCATGTCACATCGGCATTGAAAAATTAATCACGGGTGATTCTCATTTGTGACTTACCACAAGGAGCCAATGTGTTTCATACTATTTAATGTAAAGGATTCCAATATCATTGTCACAGAAAGCTTTTCCTATTTTAACTCTCATTGTTTGGTGTATAAATATTGTTTATCAGTTCTCAATACAAAAAAAACCGTTCACTAGATTCTTCTTTTCAGGAGACACTTCACGTTATGCTTAAACTTCACGAAGGCAATACGATAAGCAGAACTGTACATTGATTTAAGATCTCAGGGTGCACTTCTTGTTGGAAGGGCACTTTATACTTTAAGTAACTATTGTATCTAAAGGGGCAGTATGGAGAGGCTGTACAAAGCTGAGGACATCTGGGTGGCAATTCTGCAGCAATAAGTGATAGCCAGGAGAAGACGATCTACCAGATTGTCACCAGTTGCTGTGTATAAGCAGTTCTGACTTGGCTTCTAGTGTATGAAACAGCTTCTAGCTAGAGATGAGCGAACATACTTATCCGAGCTTGATGCTCGTTCGAGCATTAGCGTACTCGAAAAATTGCATCTCCCGCCGTTTTGATTTTTGGCAGCCAGACACAGAGCCAATCACAAGCCAGGAGACTCTGCACTCCACCCAGCATCACTTGGTACACTTACATGTCGATAGCAGTGGTTGGCTGGCCTGATACGGTGACCCTGGAATATACTACCCTGCCACGCTTGCTCGGATCTTTCTCTCGTGGATGCGTTAGGGGAGAGCTGCTGTAGTCAGGGAAGCGTGGGTGTTATATTAGCTACTGTTAGGCAGGAGTGATCTCTACAAGAACTCAACAGCCCTTCTTAGGGCTACACTAGCGTTTATATTTTATTTTTTTTATTTGCTTGTGGCTGGGCTTGCTGGCACTGGTAGTGCGCTATACATATTGTGCGAATTTGCAGGGGACTGCGAACGTTCTATTTAGCTCTTGGTGACACACATATCCATCTCAAACACCCAAGTGGGACAATTTATTAGGGGTTTTATTGAATTAGGCACAGTCTTCTGATCGGGCACACCACTGCTCCTTCCCCTGTGCTGCTGCCTCTGCTAGTCAGCCCCCTGCCCAGGACCCCGGCCCAAACACCTCCCGTGCGAAAACACCACACCTCACCTCCACGATCCTCCACAGAATCCACCAATGTCTCCATGCGCAGCGTTCAGCTGTCTATACCCCAGACGCTGGAGTGCAAGAGGAAATACAGTTCCACCCACCCACACGCCCAAGCCCTCAACGTCCACATCTCCAGATTACTTAGCCTGGAGATGCTGCCCTATAGGCTGGTAGAGACCTAGGCCTTTCGCAACCTCATGGCGGCGGCCGCCCCTCGGTATTCTGTCCCCAGCCGTTTCTGACAAGGACCACCTGACCACGGACACGTGGACGAATGCTGCCGGACAGGGCCACTATCTATCGCTGACGGCACATTGGGTTAACTTGGTGGAGGCTGGACCAGTCTGACCCTGGGGCTGGTCATATACTGACACGCCGAGGATTGCGGGGCCTACCTCGGTCCAGGTCTCTCAGCCTACTATGCCTTCCTCCTCCTCCCACCCCTCATCCACCCTCCTCCGAATTACCATCCGTGGGCATGGCGCCATCGAGGTGTGTAGCTTAGGCACAGGCAGCAGTGCGTCGCTAAGCAACGCAGGAGGTGCTCAACTGTGAGCCTAGGCGATAAAAGGCATATACCGCCCAAGAGCTATACAGGGCATCACGGCGCAGACTGTCTGTGGGTGGCACCGCTGAACCTGAAGCCAGGCATGGTTGTGTGTGACAATGCATAACCTGGTGGCGGCTCTGCAACTCGGCAGACTGACACATGTGCCATGCTGGCCCATGTTTAAATCTCATAGTTCAGCGTTCCTCAAGACATACCCCAATCTGTCTGATTTGCTCGCGTAGGTGCGCCGCATCTGTGCGCATTTCAGGAAGTCCAGCAAGATGCTGCACACTCTCAGGGCCAGGCGCAGCGCCGCCTCAACTGCCCGTCACCGACTGTTGTGCGAGTCGCCCACGAGGTGTGAAATTCAACATTAAACATGTTATCCAGAGTTACCAGCAGCGCAGAGCGATTGTAGACTGCCAGATGTCAAATTCCACCAGAACCAGTCAGCTTCCTCAAGTCTACATTGAGGAGTGGACGTGGATGTCAGATCAGGTGCTGAGTAACTTTGAGGAATCAACACAGATGGTCAGTGGTGATGCCGCCATCATCAGCCTCACCATCCCGCTGCTTGGCTGTTGAAAAAAACTCTATGTTCAGCATGAAGTCAGAAGCTTTGCGCTCGTCACAAGAGATGGGGGAAGAAGATTCCCTTGTTGATGCCAAAAGACCTCAGGTCTGTTTCTCAGCGTATATCGGAGGAGGTGGAGGAGGAGAGGAGGAAGAGGGAGAAGGTTGGCGCGACAGAAGAGGGGAGCATTATCTCAGGTCCTTCACTGTTAGTGAGTGTGTATGGGCAGAGAGAAGAGGAGTTTTGAGGAGGATAGGGAATGGGGACAGTTCAGGCCAGTGAGGGCACTAGAATCTCTTCTTGCACGTTGGAACTTCTGGCGCATATGCGCAGATTTCATGCTAGGCGCCTATCGCGTGACCCTCGCGTTCAAAGAATTTATTCAGCACCGATTACTGGGTATTCACTCACCCCGTACCAGCAAAATACTTCCATCTCATCCCTGGAGAGGAAAGTGTGTGAGAGTGCATGAATACCAGCAGGCCCTGGCGCACAACTGAACAGTATTACCCATTCTGACAGCACTAAGCGGCAGAGGCATACTTCGTGGGCACAGTAGTGAGGGAGAGTAGGCGAGCAGGGCAGCTTTGTCCAGCACGGCAGGGTACGCTTTACAAGGCCTTGCCAGTTTTATGTCACCCCAGCAAGACCCTGGCACGTGTCCCAGCTCTCGGCAGAGTAGGGCGATTTTACAGAAAAGATGGTGAGGGATACGTAGCTGACCATACCATCGTCCTAATGATCACACAGCTCCCTACAACTACTGGGTTCAAAGCTGGACATGTGGCACGAACTGGCACTGTACGCATTGGAGGTTCTTGCCTGCCCTGCGCTAGCGTGTCGCTGAGTCCAGCGTGTGATTCAGTGCAGCTGGTGACATCATCACCGATAGCGTACAGCGCTGATTCGACTGAGCAGGTTGACCGTGCAATATCGAAGATGATACCGCCAGCAGAAAGTACAGCTCATCGGATTATACCAATTCTCCCACCCGGTTGTCAATAGGAATGCTCGTACACATGTCAATGAAATAATGTCATCGTCACTCGGTTTCCGTCACCTGTGCTACTTTTTTTCTCGTCCGTTAGGCCCAGACCTGTCGTATGGAACCCACTAAAGCCGTGTGAAAATGGCTATGGTTTTCGCGCACAGAATGGGAAACACCAAGAATACGGTGCCTGGCTTATTCCTAATATGCTTATAGTTATGTTGTATTTCCGACTCTGCGAAGGGAACACATGACTGTCCTCTGTTTGTAAAATCAACTTTAGGATGTCTACACCTTGACAGGCACTATGACACGAAATTTAATAACTCATGGAACCATTTCCGTAAAAACAATTAAAAATAGAACCACTATGCTATTCCATTATTCCTAGGTGAAATATTCAAACGACCCGGCCTGCTTTGAAAATTATAATTTTTTCAAAGTAAACGCTTCTGGCCCCCAGGCCCATTTTGGTTGGGGAGGAGCCGAGAGACAGGGGCTTGGACAGGCGAAATCTCGCCTGGCAGTGGACCGCCAGCTCCATCCCAAGATTAGGCAGCCTCAGAGGCATCCATGCATGCTGCCCCTGCTGTTTCCTGTCCATTTTGCCTCCACGATCCTCCACAGCGTCCACCAATGTCTCATTTCAACTCTCTATACCCCAGACGCTGGAGCACGAGAGGATATGCAGCACATCATCCCCTTATCAAACGAGCTGTGTCAGGCAGAATTTTCAGGTGTTTCACCAGATACATAGTGGAACTCGGCCCATCTGTCGCCGCCATGCTGGAGACCCGAAGTTGCAATGATAGCAGCGCAATATGAATGCCCCATACTGTCGCTCTTAATCATGGAAATCGTCTCTATGGCTGCCTCCACATGTCGTCCCCTTATCAAAAGAGCTGTGTCAGGCTCATTTTTCGGGTGTTTCACCAGATACGTTATGGAACTTGGTCACTATGTCGCCACCATGCTGTGTTATCGACTAAATATACCGTCAACCTTTTGTTCACATAGGAAATCATTTCACCTCCTTTGGTGAAACCTGAGTCCATTTAGGGTATGTCGCCATGACACTCTCTAGCCTGCCGCTGCTGCCGCTGCCTCTGCATGCCGTCCCCTATAGTGTCAGGGTCAATTATTGGATGTTTTAGATGCTATCTAGCCTCATTCTGACACTCTGTCATGGCCATGCTGTTGCCCATAATTTTGGCATAATGGTGCGATTAAGCAGCCTCAGAGGCATCCATGCATACTGCCCCTGCTGTTTCCTGTCCGTTTCCGTGGTGTTTCCATCCTTTTCTGAGGTTCCCAGGTGTTTGGCCAAGCTTCCCTGTGCAGACCCTTGGTCCCCTTGAAAAATGCTCGAGTCTCCCATTGACTTCAATGGGGTTCGTTATTCGAGACAAGCACTCGAGCATCGGGAAAAGTTTGTCTCGAATAACGAGTACCCGAGCATTTTAGTGCTCGCTCATCTCTATTTAGGACCAGTTCACTATTGCAGTTCCAGCATATTACAGCAATACCTTAAAGGAAATCTACCATTAACCCCTTAACGCTCTGCGCCGTAGCTCTACGGCACAGAGGTATAAGGGATGTATGAAGAGGGCGCACGGGCTGAGTCCTCTTCATACAAAGGTGGGGGTTTTTGCATTTTGTAGAAAACCCCCACCGCTAATAACCACGGTCGGTGCTTGCACCGATCGCGGCTATTAACCTTTTCATTGCCCCCAGCAAAGTCGGGGGCCAGCGAACGGTTGCCATGGTAGCCTCGGGTCTTCTCTTGACACGAGGCTACATGGCTTCTGCAGATTCGTTACAATGAGCCAGTGGCTCATTGTAATGAATGTGCTGCAAAAATGCCATATATTGCAATACAGAAGTATTGCAGTATATGGTAGGAGCGATCTGTCCATCTAGGGTTAATGTACCCTAGATGGTCTAAAAAATAGTGAAAAAAAAAGTTTAAAAAATAAAAAAAATGAATAAAATATTAAAAATTCAAATCACCCCCCTTTCCCTAGAACGGATATAAAACATAATAAACAGTAAAAATCACAAACATATTAGGTATTGCTGCGTCCCAAAATGCCCGATCTATCAAAATATAAAAACGGTTACGGGCGGCGGTGACTTCCGAGGTGGGAAATGGCGCCCAAATGTCTGAAATGCGACTTTTACACCTTTTTTACATAACATAAAAAATGAAATAAAAAATGATCAAAATGTCGCATAGACCTCAAAATGGTAGCAATGAAAACGGCGCCTCATTTCGCAAAAAACGACGCCTCACACATCTCCGTGCACCAAAGTATGAAAAAGTTATTAGCGTCAGAAGATGGCAAAAAAATTTGTATCTTTTTTGTACACATTCGTTTAATTTTTGAAAATGTATTAAAACACAATAAAACCTATATAAATATGGTATCACCGCGATCGCACCGAACCAAAGAATAAAGTAGTCGTGTTATTTGGAGCGAAGAGTGAAAGTCGTAAAAACTGAGCCCACAAGAATGTGACGCATGTGTGGTTTTATTTCAATTTTTCCACATTTGGAATTTTTTTTCAGCTTCGCAGTACACGGCATGTTAAAATAAATAACATTACGGGAAAGTAAAATTTGTTACGCACAAAATAAGCCCTCACACAGGTCTGTACACGTAAAAATGAAAAAGTTATGGATTTTTGAAGTTGGAGAGCGAGAAATGAGCCGAAAAACCCTGCTTTAAGGGGTTAAAATCAAGCATGATAAGCCATTGACACTCATAGATCCAAACACTGTGACTGTTGTATCCTTATTATTGTTATCCATGACTTCTTTCCATCTAAAATCAACTTTTAAAATTACGATAATATGTCTGAGGGGCTTTCAGTGAGCACTTCCTGCACACTTCACAAGTGCTGAGGGAGTGGATCACATAGGAGGTGCACAAAAGAAGTGGAGCCGGTAAAAGACAACCCGATGGAACTTGAGAAACTCCTTGCAATATAACTGACCAATACCTCAACTTTATATGGCCTCTCCATTCTGAGAATGCATACGCAGTACTTCACACTGCCATTAAACGGGGAATTTTTTTTAAATTTCAAGCTGCCAATCACTGTTTTTCTAGCTGCCTCCTCTCCAACATACACTATTGGTCAGGTCCACTCATCAATGCCCATACTGTTTTCTAGTGCAGTGACAATAACAGCCTTTTATTATTTTTTTGAATTATTTATTTTTTATCATTTCTTTTATTATAAGTATTTTTTAAATTTATTTAATTATTTAAAGGACTTTTTGTAGCCAATTTTTGTCAGGGCAACTGCCCTGTTATTCTTACCATTTTGCAGCCCTCTACCCCTTACAACCTCCATCTTAGAGCCTGTTTAGGTGTCAAAATTTAAGTTCCCATTGACTCCCATTGGAGTTCGTTTTCAGGGTCAGGTTGAAGGTCCAGTTCAGATGAGCCGACCGGCTCATCACTAATTATAATAAATTAAGGGGATCACATAATGCTTGGTTTAATGTGTAGCATAAGGTACTTGTTGGAACCATGACCTCAGATAGTTCCAGGTTGGCCTTTAGGTGTGGGATGTTTGATGCAGTGTTTTTTCCACCATTCAAAGTTTTCTGTACAACGTTCTTCTTAACAATATTGTGCAAAGTTTGCTTATAATAATGGTTCTGATGTTCCAGACAGCGCATTTGTCTACCATGACACTGAAGTTATCGTTCACTGGCAGATTCATGTCACATCGGCATTGAAAATTAATCACGGGTGATTCTCATTTGTGACTTACCACAAGGGAGCCAAAATGTGTTTCCATACTAATTTAATGTAAAGGATTCCAATATCATTGTCACAGAAAGCTTTTCCTATTTTACCTCTCATTGTTTGGTGTATTAAATTATTGTTTATCAGTTGCTCAATACAAAAAACCGTTTCACTAGATTCTTCTTTTCAGGAGACACTTCACGTTATGTGCTCTGATATCTGTCAGGTGCTGAGTAACTTTGAGGAGTCAACACAGTTGGTCAGTGGTGATGCCGCCATCATCAGCCTCACCATCCCGCTGCTTGGCCTGTTGAAAAACTCTCTGTTCAGCATGAAGTCGGAAGCTTTGCGCTCGTCACAAGAGACGGGGGAAGAAGATTCCCTTGTTGATAGCCAAAGCACCCTTAGGTCTGTTTCTCAGCGCATATCGGAGGAGGATGAGGAGGATGAGGAGGATGAGGAGGATGAGGAGGTGGAGGAGGATGAGGATGATGAGGAGGAGGATGAGGAGGAAGAGGAGGAGAATGTTGGCGAGACAGAAGAGGGGACCATTGTTCAGTCCTTCACTGTTCAGCGTGTATGGGCAGAAGAAGAGGAGTTGGAGGAGTTGGAGGAGGAGGAAATGGACAGTCAGGCCAGTGAGGGGAGTGAATTCTTGCGCATTGGGACTCTGGCGCATATGGCAGATTTCATGCTAAGCTGCCTATCCCGTGACCCTCGCATTCAAAGAATTTATTCCAGCACCGATTACTGGGTGTTCACTCTCCTGAAGACATAGTTGGAAATGCAAGCTACAGATAAAGATGCAGTTCCCACAGATTATTTTACCACTTTTTTGTGCAGTTCTGTAGCTCACAGAACCCATGGCCCACATTTATCAAAAATAGTGCAAACTGCATTACGTGGAGTTTGCCTGTAGAGGGTGCAATGTGCAACCGATTCATGAATTGTGGCCCCCTCTACTGCCCCGACAGAGTGCACCAATTTTTTGGTGTACCTTTAACATAGAGCCTGCAATACAATTCTGCCGGACACTGCAGGATAAATTTTGTGCACGGGCCGACTGTGCACCAGAACGTCCCTTTCAGTGCAGAATAGTGCAGCGTGCAACACAAATGTATCTCAGACACTTCTTAAATACATGTGCAAGCAGTTGGGGGCCATTGTGTCTGATGGTATCTGAAAGATGAGATTCTTATCTTTACTACAGCTGGTTTCTAGATTCTTTGGAACCAAAGACACAGGAATGAGATGACACTACCACTGCTACCACTAAACTTGACTCATCACGTGAAAATGGGATTATAAGAGTCATATTTGCCTGCATTTTGGAGGTGTTTTATTATAGGTAAACATGTGAGATTTCACATAAAGGAGGGAATTTAGAAAAGACATTTCATATTTTACCTGAGGGAACTAATAATTTAGGGGTTTAAAGCTTGGTCATAGGTTCCCATTAAAGGGTGGACTTTTTCAGGTCTACTGGCCTGAGATCTACTGCCATAAGAATCTGTGATGAAGGTCTACATCACAAATGCACATATAATACTACTAGTAGTGTACCTGATTAAACTGACTGCCAATAAATAATTCAAAGCCGTTGTGCAGTTCTAGTCGTCTATTTTATTAGTTTTTGTGATTAGAGAAAGTAATTCATTTTGGTAAAGAAGAAAAAAATCATCTGGAAATTATAGGACTCATTCTTTACTTCACTTCTTTTTCTTGGTGAAGAAAATTACAGAAGTGCCTGAAATAGAAAGATATTTTCAGTTTATTTTCCTGAATGTTAATGGACATTGTAGCAAATGTACAATACAAAATGTGCCAGAATCAAGGTGCAATTTTCATGAAAAACCTGGCGGCATGTGCCTTACATCAAATATGTTGTTTACTAACACTTCTCACTTCTTGTCTTCCCTGCGATCATTAAAAAGGGGCATGATAAACCTAAAAGTGAGTTTAAAGGAAGCCACCACCACCATACACAGCGACACTTTATGCACACGCGGACCAGGAATCTCGGGTATCTTTGTGGAGGGCAGTGCCTATAGCTCATATGCAGTGCAAGTGGTCATAATTTCCCTTTAAGGTGTGACCAACCCACCAAACCTTTTTCTTTGTGGGGCAGGAACCAAGCCCACTAATAAATGATGTACACTTAGAAGAAATTGTTTAAGAACTAGCAAATCATCCACTAATGTATCATCCAGCATCAGCCACTGTAATAAATCGACTACATTTTAAAGCTGCCAAATCTAAGGGTTTTATTTATTGACTAAATATGGCATCGGACAAACACCACAAAATTATTTGTTTTTAAGTTTACTGAACTTTATACAATAGTCATATCGAATAAAAACCATTTTAACAAAGACCAATTTACAATTTCATCATTTAAAGGTGTATTCAGTTATTATTATTATTAAGGTTCCATAAACCACATGAACACCTCATTACATCAAATTTGCAGGTTACACATTCTGACTGTTCCTCTCCCTGTGCTCAATGAAAAAAGGTGCATGGTCTACCTAAAATGGGTTTAAAGGAAACCTTCCACCATCTACCATCATTTAAGTTGTTCTCACTGTCCTACACAGCGGCACTCAATGCACACGTGGACCAGTGAAGGTATCTTAGGAATCTTGAGTATCTTTGTGGAGGGCTATGGAGTGCAGCTCCAATAGCTTTTATGCAGTGCAGATGATGTTCATTTCCATTTAAGCGGTGACCAACTCACCAAACAACATCATCCAATAAAATATCATCCACTGTAATAAATCTGGAACATTTTAAAGCTGTCAAATCTAAGGGTTTTATCTATTGAGTCAATATTGTAGATGATAGACACCAAACAATTACTTTAAGTTTACTAAACTATACATTTAATACAATAGTCATGTCCATGCTTTAGTATATGTGTGTAGTATATGCATATGTAGAAAAGGAAAAACTTTACCTGTATTCAAAGGAATTGATAAATCAACCCTAAAGAACTCCACCAAGAAGTCCACCAAGAAGTCCACCATCGTCCCCACCAACAGTATCACCAAGAATTCCACCATTGTCTCCACCAACAATATCACCAAGAATTCCACCATCGTCTCCACCAACAATATCACCAAGAATTCCACCATTGCCTCCACCAACAATATTACCAAGAATTCCACCATCGTCTCCACCAAGAGTGCCAGTGACACCGCCAAGCAGTGAACCTGCAAGACCTAAAATTGAATTAAGAGTGCCTGTCACCGCACCCAGAAGTGGACCGAGGAGGTTGGTCTGTATAATAAAAAAGAAAAAAAAAAAGAAACATGAATAACATTTTTACTTTGCAAGTATAAGAATACAGCTATGAAGACTACTTTAGTAAATCTAACCCCTGGGAGATAAAGCCTCAGCGGGCCCCTTAACAGTGAACTCATGTGGTGGCATGGACAAAGTAAGAGACAATGATATCTTTCAATTACATCAGGGACAAGGATGCCGTCGCTGATGTAATTAAATTTTCTAATCAGAGGCTGGGCTTCATAGCAGATCTTTCCCTCAAAAACACATGTATGTTTTTACACAATCACAATCATTTTTACACTCATACACATGTCTACAGATTCCTACATTTATGCACACATACAGTATATACACATAAAATTTACAACATATAAAGCATACACACAGATATACAGCATATATACACATGCATCCTGTATATACAACATACACACATATACAGCATATATACACACAGATATATAGCATATATATATATACACATCCAATACGCAGCACATACGCACAGATATACACATGCATCCAGTATATACACAACACATACGCACAGATATACAGCATATATATACGCACAGATATACAGCATATATACACACGCATCCAGTATATACACGACACATATGCACAGATACACAGCATATACAAACGCATCCAGTATATACACCCCCCCCCCTGGTAGTTTTGCTTTCAAGAAAGGCATCCAGACCTCTCCAAACATGTACAAGGAATCAGCCATTACAACCTCCTGTGGCAGAAAGTTTCATAGTCTCACTGCTCTTACAGTTAAGAATCCCTGTTTATGGCAATATTAGAACAGCCTCTCCTCTAGACGGTAAGGATACCCCCTTGTCCAGGTCACAGGCCTAGGTATAGAAGATCTTTGGAGAGATCCTTGTACTGTCCGTTCAGGTATGTGTACATTGTAACAAGCTCTCCCCTTAGTCATCTTTTTTCTAAGCTGAATAACACCAAGTTTTGTAATATTTCATTGTGATCGTGTTCCAGTTCTACTATGTCCTTTTTATACACTGGTGCCCAAAACTGTACACAATATTCCATGTGTGGCCTGACCAGGGATTTGTATAAAGGCAAACTATGCCCTTATCATGAGAATCTGTTCCTCTGTTGATATATCCCATAATTGTATTTGCTTTATTAGCAGCTGCCTCATAAGTTACAAATATAAGTGATAAGTTATGGAGGTTACTTTATCATCCATTAGTAATTGAGGTGACTATATGATTAGCAATGGAGACTCCTATATAATTGATTAGCAATGGAGGTGCCTATATAATGGTTATATATGGAGTAAAAACACAGTTGTTTGTGGTGCACAGTTTGCCCCTTAAGGAGCTACTCACGGTATAAGACCGGTCCACACAGTCTTTGAAAAAGTCCACAAAATAGAGAAAAATATTTTCACTATGACCGGAGCTCCAAGGATTCTTCTTCTCCCTCTTATTTTATCTTAAAACTTCGATGAACAGCACCAATCTTCAATTTCTCCTGCTGAAAGTTTTCCTCAGAGCTTAAAGCAGAACCTGTACACACCATGCTAGTCTAATGTGAACAGCTACCCCTTCTTTTTCATTCCAGAGCTTCCTCAATAGGTGAGAACTCGGTGTTACATATGACTAAAAACATAGTATAATGTATGCATATGATAAATTCCTATAGTTTAATTAGATTCCATAATTGTCTGCAAGTATGATAAATTCCTATAGTTTAATTAGATTCCATAATTGTCTGCAAGTGTTCAATGTCCTATATATTGTGATGTTTTATAAAAATGCCCATACTAGCCTATCTTCTAACTAAATTATTAAAGTGCCTCGTGCATTCCAATTTTATGCCATATGTGTTTTTTTACGTCTTAAGAGTACTTCTTTAATATTTGTATGAATTGTGGGTATTATCAAATCTTTTTTGTGTATCTATCTATTGTTATTCACCCTATTATGATAAATTTGATGTGATTCGATGTGTTAAAGATAAATTTGTTTTAGTGTCATCTATTCGTGAAGTGTCCAATTATATATTCCTTATACATCCTGTTTGTTCGTACAATTCCTTTCGATTCTTTTTATTTGGCCTCTAGGGATATTATTAATCCATGGTTTATGATGACAGCTATCAAATTCGATGAAACTATTAACATCTACTTGTTTAAAATGATTCCTACTCTTAATAATGTTCCCTTCACGAAATAATTCCAGATCCAAAAATTGGATCATATCATGACTACTTTCATGTGTAAACTTTAGATTAAATTCATTAATATTAATATACTCCCTGAATTTTTCTAGTTCATTCTTCGTTCCTTTCCAAATAATAATACAGTATTGTAACTGGAAGAAAATATGCAGGCAGATGGTGTGGTACGTTCCAACAAGGTTAAAATTTATTCCAATTCATTATACTCACAAAAATCCAATAAAAATGCGCATATCACAAATTCACATAACGGGACGCTAGCTTTCTATCCGCCCGACCCAGGGTTTCGCCGGCAAGGCTTCTTCCGGGGCGTTGCTAGCATCTCAAACATCCGTCCCTTCTTTTATACATATTCCTAATCTACTACACATAAAACTTTATTTTCAACAAACATTATTCTGTATACATTCCAAACCCCTATAAAATCAGTTTACACATAAGACTAATAATATAAAATGATTAGTATTCCATTAGGTTTCTCATCAGCAATGTTTTTACATTTCCCATATAATTCCATATTAGATATTAGATACAATGATACTACAATCATTACGATCCTCTGAACAAATGTTACAATGTTGCGATCGTATAAATTATACATACAGTTTGCGAGTAGGGACGATTAAAATTTCCACCACCAGGTGTCGCTCTAACACTAGGATTCCTACCCCGTCAATTAATCTCTCCTGACTTCTCAGTGACACCCCCCCCCTTTCTTCTCCGTCTCTACCCGAAGCCCCATCGCTTAACCCTACTGCTTCCACTATAGTCTCCAAATGGATCTCTACCTCGTTTTTCCTCAGAGCTTAAAGCAGAACCTGTACACACCATGCTAGTCTATCCTACATATCCCATATTACAAGGACAAATTATTAGGTAAACTACATGATTCCTACTCTTAATAATGTTCCCTTCACAAAATAATTCCAGATCCAAAAATTGAATCATATCATGACTACTTTCATATGTAAACTTTAGATTAAATTCATTAATATTAATATACTCCATTAATTTTTCTAGTTCATTCTTCGTTCCTTTCCAAATAATAATACAGTCATCGATGAAACGTTTAAAGAGTACAATGTTTCCTCTAAATTTGTTCATATCTCCAAAAACATATTGTTCTTCCCATTTTTCCATGTTTTCACATTTCCCATATAATTCCATATTAGATATTAGATACAATTATAATACAATCATTACGATCCTCTGAACAAATGTTACAATGTTGCGATCGTATAAATTATACATACAGTTTGCGAGTAGGGACGATTAAAATTTCCACCACCAGGTGTCACTATAACACTAGGATTCCTACCCCTCAATTAATCTCTCCTGACTTCTCAGTGACACCCCCCCCCTTTCCATGTTGGCGAACGACGGGGCAAATTTCGCTCCCATCGCCGTTCCGCCAACCTGTACATGGAAAAATGGGAAGAACAATATGTTTTTGGAGATATGAACAAATTTAGAGGAAACATTGTACTCTTTAAACGTTTCATCGATGACTGTATTATTATTTGGAAAGGAACGAAGAATGAACTAGAAAAATTCATGGAGTATATTAATATTAATGAATTTAATCTAAAGTTTACACATGAAAGTAGTCATGATATGATTCAATTTTTGGATCTGGAATTATTTTGTGAAGGGAACATTATTAAGAGTAGGAATCATTTTAAACAAGTAGATGTTAACAGTTTCATCGAATTTGATAGCTGTCATCATAAACCATGGATTAACAATATCCCTAGAGGCCAAATAAAAAGAATCGAAAGGAATTGTACAAACGAACAGGATGTAGTGAATCAGACAGAAATTATTAAGAGTAGATTTAGGGAAAGGGGGTATCCGGAGGAACTCTTTTTAGAGAAACAGGCAATAGCAAAACAACATATTGATAATGAAGCCATTAATCCTTTGTTTATAACCACGTTTTCCAAGGAAGCGCTGAAAGTGAAATCAATCATTCATAGATACTGGCATATATTGAGAGGAGACCCTGTAATAGGGGCCAAACTAACAAACAAACCAACAACTATTTTTCGCAAAGCTCCCTCCTTAAGAGATTTACTCACAAGGAGCTACATAAATACGAAAGGAGAAGTTGACAATAGAGACAAAAAAGGTAAATTCACATATTGCAAAAAATGCAAAGCATGTAAAGAAACTAAATCTTCCTTGACTAACATAGAAATTAATGGTCAGAAAATTACAGCTAATTGTGACATGAACTGCAATACAAGTAATGTAGTTTACCTAATAATTTGTCCTTGTAATATGGGATATGTAGGAAGAACTGGGCGCAAAATTAAAACTAGGATTGGTGAGCACTGTAGAAATATAAAAAAGGGACTATTGAGTCACAGTGTCTCAGCCCACTTTAAGAGATTCCATAATTCGGACCCGAAAGGATTTTTTTCGGTATTGAAAAAATAAAATCACACTGGCGAGGGGAAAATATGGGCACTAAGTTGAGCAGAAGAGAAGGATTTTGGATCCACAAACTGGACACCTTGGCCCCGAGGGGTCTAAATATTGATTTTGAATTAAAATGCTTTTTAAAAGATTACTAAGTTTAGTTATATGCACACTGTCTGGTCACTAATAAAGAAAATGATATTATATTGAAAAGGGATATATAATTGGACACTTCACGAATAGATGACACTAAAACAAATTTATCTTAAACACATCGAATCACATCAAATTTATCAAGATAGGGTGAATAACAATAGATAGAGACACAAAAAAGATTTGATAATACCCACAATTCATACAAATATTAAAGAAGTACTCTTAAGACGAAAAAAAAAAAACACATATGGAATAAAATTGGAATGCACGAGGCACTTTAATAATTTAGTTAGAAGATAGGCTAGTATGGGCATTTTTATAAAACATCACAATTAGAGATGAGCGAACATGCTCGTCCGAGCTTGATGCTCGGTCGAGCATTAGCGTACTCGAAACTGCTCGTTGCTCGGACGAATACTTCGCCCGCTCGAGAAAATGGCAGCTCCCGCCGTTTTGCTTTTTGGCGGCCAGAAACAGAGCCAATCACAAGCCAGGAGACTCTGCACTCCACCCAGCATGACGTGGTACCCTTACACGTCGATAGCAGTGGTTGGCTGGCCAGATCAGGTGACCCTGGGGAGTTGACTACTGTATATCATTGATTAGGGATGGATATACCTATTTTATTGATTAGATATGGAGATGGTCATTGATTAACGATGGAGGTCACTATCGCTTATCACCTACTCATCACTTTGGTCCCCACACTCTACTTCTGAGTCCGCATTATATTCAGAAGGTGGTCTTGTCCAGTGTTAGACAGCAGATTAAGCTGGGGAACTTATCTTTTGAAATACAAGAGTTTACCAAATTACCTCAAAGGCCGTTTGGACTGTCAATTTGTCAGCTGCAGGCAGGTCTAGGCAGAGCATCTGATAAAATGTAAAAACATCCTGATCAGTTTGAACAAGAATAAGATTATTAAAGTATTGCTTGCTTCCATGATCTTGGGGCATTTTCTGTGGAGACATAAAGGAATCTTAAAAACCTAAAAAAGCTTCTAGGCCCCTCTTGAACTTGTCCAGTGTCTCAACCATCACAAGCTCCTGTGGCAAATGGTCTCATAGTCTCACTGCTCCTACAGTAAATAAGCAAATTCTAAGTCATTACCAATTCCACCTACATCAGAATAAATCCCCATAGAATAAATGACATGATAATATATAATGAAGCAAATACTTTACCACTTCATCAACAATAACTCCGGCAGAGCATCCCTTGAAGTCAGCAACAAGTTTCTACAATCAATGAAGAATATTTTCAGTAATTTACATGATAAGCATAGCGAGGAGCAACATCTGCCTACACGTTATAACTAGAGATGAGCGAACACTAAAATGCTCGGGTACTCGTTATTCGACGTTATGCGAGACGAACTTTTTCCCATGCTCGAGTGCTCTCTCGAATAAACGACCCATTGATTCAATGGAAGGCCTCTAGCATTTTTCAAGGGGACCATGCTCTGCACAGGAGCTTTGTCCAGGCACCTGGAACCTCAGAAAAGGAATGGAAACAACCGACACGGAAATTACGAAACAGCAGGGCGCATGCATGAGCCTCTTAAGGCTGCATAATCTCAACCACAAACCAAATTATGAGGACACCCTGGCCATGACAATGACAGAATGAATCTATATTCCATCTAAAACACCAATAAATTTTTGACCCTGACACTGTATGGGACTTCATACAGAGCAGCGGCATCATCGGCAGCCTGGCAACATACCCTAAATGGACTCAGGCTTCAAACCAATGGGTATGCAGAGAGGAACCAAAGGAGGTGAGCAGAAGCGCTAAATAATATCGGTACATGATAAAAAGTTTGCCAGTAATTTTGTGGATACACAGCAGGTGGCGACAAAGTTACAATGGAAGCATGAAAACAACCGCAAAAATTCGGCCTGAACACGCTCGTTGATAAGGACCCATGTATGGAGGCAGTGAACTAGTAGTAAGATTAAAGTGCTGGCAGTTAAAACTATTTAGTTGGGAATCTTGGCATGACTGGCGCTCCGCTGCCAGGCGAGCTTTCGCACTCCAAGCCCTGTCTCTAGGCTAACTCCCCAAACAACAACTCTAAGACCTTTGTATAAGATCAAGTTAGTTAACTTTCTTATAAGTTTAGGATAATGCCGGTTGTAGTGGAATGTAAACAATGCGCAAGAACACTGAAAATAAGTCCCTAATGGTAAAAGTTTGCAAGTAAAATTTTTGGGGATTACACAGCAGGGTTGGCGACAAAGTTACAACTTTGATGGGGGAATAGCCCGTAATAGCCTTGGGCGGTGGGCCCTTTTTATCGTCCTAGGCCAAGCAGTTTCGCACCGCCGGCTTTCCAGCTTAGCGCCGGCACTGCTGCTGTTCCTAGAAGCTAACGACTGGATGGCGCCATGCCCACGATGGTAATTCGGAGTAGGATGAGTTTAGGAGGGGGTGGATGATGTTAGTATGCCTTTGAGCCTGGACCGAGGTAGGTCCGGTTCCCCGCTCACTCCTCTGCTCGGCACGTATATGACACAGGCCCCAGGGTCAGACACGTCCCAGCTGCACCAATTAAACGTGTAGTAGCGGTCTTATAAGTTTTGGGATATGGCGGGTGAGGTGAAGTACACAATGCGCAAGCAACGCATGATGACATGGAAGCTGGCGTTCCGCTGGCAGGCGAGCTTTCGCCAATCAACCCCTGTCTCAGCTACTCCCCAAACAGCAAACTTCTAATAACCTTTTGTATAAGACAAGTGTGTAGGCGGTCTTAGAAGTTTTGGTCGCCGGTGAGGGACTTTAACAGATGCGCAGAAGCGCTGAAATTATATCCCTAAATGTTAAAAGTTTGCAAGTATATTTTGGGGATTACCACAGCAGGGTGGCGACAAAGTTAACAACTTTATGTGGACGCCCTTTATACTCTTGGCGATGTGCCTTTTATAGATCGCCTATGCTCAGCATGTTTTCAATCAAACGCCTGCTGTCCGCTTAGCTGACGGCAACTGCTTGCCCTGTGTCCTAGAACTCCCGACTGATGGCGCCATGCCCACGGATGGTAATTCGTGATGAGAGAGGTGGAGGAGGGTGGGAGGAAGGTATATTATGCCTCTGAGACCTTGACCGAGGTAGGCTACCCCCGCACTTCTCTGCGTCGGCATAATACCAGCCCCAGGTCATAGACTCGGTCCCAGCCTCACCAAGTTAGTGTAGAGTAGCGTTCCATAAGTTGGGATATGGCGGGTGAGTGGAAATGGACCAGATGCGCAAGAACGCATATGCGCATGGAAGCTGGCGTTCCGCGTGCCAGGCGAGCTTTTCGGTTCGCCAATCCAAGCCCCTGTCTCTAGGCTACTCCCCACAGCACTCTAAGAACCCTTTGTATAAGATCAAGTGTAGTAGCGTTCTTATAGTTTAGGATATGCCGGGTGAGGGGAATGTAAACAGATTCGCAAGAAGCGCCTGAATAATATCCCTAACTGGTAAAGCTTGGCCAGTATAAATTTTGTGGATAACACGCAGGGTTGCGACAAAGTTAACAGCGTTTGATGTGGCACCATAAAACACACCCAAAGTTCTATTTCTGCCTGACACACTCTTTGATAAAGGGAACATGTGGAGCAGCTATAATGACTACTTTATTGGAGGTAACAATGGAGACAACGTGTGGAGGCTTCTATGGGAGACAATTTAAATTGGATATGCCTGTATGTGGCAATCCCAAACATTTTTCAAACCAGAGGATCAGGTAGGTGGCCCTCCAGTAAAAATGGGATAGATTGATGCCTGTCTGTGGCAATCCCAAAATGTTTCAAACCAAGAGCAGGTAGTGGCCCTCCATAACATGGAATAGATTGAGTGCCTGTATGAGGCCGTCCCAAAAAATTGTTTTCAAAACCAAGGAGCACTTAGGTGGCCCTGTCAATAAAATGAATAGATTGAGTGCCTTATGGGCATTCCCAAAAATTTGCAACCAAGGAGCAGGTAGTGGCGCCTCCAGTAATGGAATAGATGAGTGCCTGTAATGTTGCAGTCCAAAACAATTGTTCAAACCAGAGGAGCAGTATGTGGCCCGCAAGTAATCTGGCAAGATTGAGTGCCTGTATGTGGCCAGTCCCAAAATGTTTCAAACCAGAGGACAGGTAGGTGGCCCTCCCGTAAATGGAATAAGATTGATTGCATGTATGTGGTCAGTCCCAAAATTGTTCAACCAAGGAGCAGCTGGTGGCCCTGCAATAAAATGTAATAGATTGATGCTAATGTGGCAGTCCCCAAAATTGTTCAACAGAGGAGCAAGAAGGTGGGGCCCTGCAGTAAAATGGAATATATTGAGTGCCCTGTTGTGCAGTCCCAAAAAGGTTTCAAATCCAAAGGAGCATGTAGGTGGCCCTGCATTAAATGGAATAGATTTGAGTGCCTGTAGTGGCAGTCCAAAATTATTCAAACCAGAGGAGGCAGGTAGGTGGCCCCTGCAGTAAAATGGAATAGATTGAGTGCCTGTATTTGCAGTCCCAAAATGTTTTCAAACCAAAGGAGCAGGTAGTGGCCCTCCCGGAAAATGGAATAGATTGAATTGGCCTGTATGTGGCTCCCAAAAATTTTTCAAACCAGAGACAGGTAGGTGGCCCTGCAGGAAAATGGAATAGATTTAGTGCCTGTATGTTGGCAGTCCCAAAATTTTTTAAACAGAGGAACCGGGTAGGGTGGCCCTCCCAGAAAATGAATCGATTGAGTGCCTGTAGGTGGCACCCACAAAATTGTTTCAAACCGAGGACCGGTAAGGTGCCCCCACGAACAATTATGCATGAAGTACTATACAAAGCCAATGGCCCTATCCAAAAAATAGCCAGTTTTCCTCTGCTTTAACTGTAAAAGCGGAGGAAAGTAGGAACTGAGGAGAGAGGAGGAGTGGATCATTATTCCAGGTTGACTTCTTCACCTGGTGGAGAGTGGAAATTCTGAGAAATCCAGCCTTTATTCATTGTAATAAGCGTCAACCTGTCAGCGCTGTCATTCCGACAGGCGTGTACGCTTTCTTGATGATCACCAGCTGCACTGAAAACCCCCTCGTACCAGACGCTTATCGTCAGGGCAGCAAGACTCCAAGGGTACAGCGCCAGTTTCGTGCCACATGTCCCCTTTGAAACCCAGTAGTTGTCGGGAGCTGTGGTGACCATTTAGGACGAGGTTGGTCGCTATACTCCCTCACCATCTATTCTGTAAGATCAGCCCTCCTCTCTGCCGAGACTGTTACAGGTGACCGTGTTCTTGGCTGGTTTGACATAAAGCGGGCAAAACCCGTAAGCGTACCCGCTGCGCCAGTGCTGGACAAGCTGCTCTCGCCTACTCTCCCTCGCTACTGTCCCCGCAGAACTAACACTCTGCCGCTAGCGTGTCAGAAGGGAAATACTGTTTCAGCTTGTGCCAGGGCCTTGCTGGTATTCAAGCATTCCCTCCCCTCTTTCCTCTCCAGAATGAGAGTGGGAGGATTATGCTTGTACCGTGTGTCCAGGAGAGTGAACACCAGTAATCGGTGCTAGAATAAATTCTTTGAACCCGAGGTCACGGGAATAGGCAGCCTAGCCAAGATAATCTGCCATCGGCGCCAGTTTACACGCGTAAGAAGTCACCTCCCCTCACTGGCCTGACTGTCCATTTTCCTCCCCCCTCCTCCACTCCTCCAAGCTCTCCTCTCTCTTCTGCCCATACAACGCTGACAGTGAAGGACTCACAATGGTCCCCTCTTGTGTCTCGCCACCATTCTCCTCCCTCTCCTCAATCTCCTTCCACCTCCACCTCCCCGATATGCGCAGGAGAAACAGACCTCAGGGTGCTTTGCTATCAACAAGGGAATTTCTTCCCCCCGTCTATTGTGAGACAACGCAAAGCTTCCGACTTCCTGCTGACCAGAGAGTTTTTCACAGCCAAGCAGGCGGATGGTGAGGCTGATGATTGGCGGCATCGCCACTACATCTGTGTTACAACCTCAAGGTTCTCAGCACCTGACAGATATCAGACATCCACCGTCCCCTCCTCATTGTAGACTTGAGGAAGCTGACTGACCTGACTACCAGTTTCAGGTGGAAGTGAGAATCCGGCAGCCTACATCGCTCTGCTCTGCTGGTAAACGCTGAGATAACTAGTCAGTGTTTGAATTCCCACCTCGTGGGCCACTCGCACAACATCGTTGAGCGGTCATTTGGATGCGGGCGCTGGGCGCTGGCCCTGAAGTGGCAGCATCTGGCTGGACTTCCTGAAATGCACACAGATGCGCGCCCTTCTTGAGCAAAATCCGACAGATTGGGGGTATGGCATGGCCCATGTGTCAGTCTGCTGCCGGTTGCAGAGACCGCACCAAGCGTCACGGCCGTTGTCACACCACAACCATTCCCCTGCTTGAAGGTTTCAACTGTGGCCAGCGCACAAATCAGTCCTGCGCCGTCGACGCCCTTAATAGCTCTTGGCGGTGTGCCTTTTGGTCGCCTGGCTCAGCAGTTTGAGCACCGCCTGCGTCGCTACGACGGCACTGGCTGCTGTCCAGAGCTAAACCGACTGATGCGCCGTGCCCACGGATGGTAGTCGAGAGAAGATTTGAGAGGGGGGGAGGGAGGATGGCAAGTAGGCTGAACACCTGGACCGAGTAAGCCCCCCCCGCATCCTCTCGTCGCAGTAATATGATGCCACCCGGTCAGACTCGGTCCCATCCCCACACCAAGTTTAAAACCAATGTGCCTTCAACGATATATAGTGGCCCTGCCCGCAGCACTCGTCCACGTGTCCGTGGTCAGGTGTACCTTTTAAGAACGCGTGGTCAGGGCACGGATGATGTTTCTACACTGCTGTGCAGGGCTGGTGACGGCACACATCGAAAAGTAGTGCGGCTTGGGACCGAATACCGAAGGGCGGCCCCGCCATGAGGTTGCGAAAGGCCATCGGTCTCTACGAGCCTATAGGGCAAAAGCATCTCCAGGCTAACAACCTGGCTCATTTTTGCAATTAAGGGCTTGGACGTGCGGGTGGGCTTTCACTTATTTTTTGCGTTTCCGCTCCAGCGTCTGGGGTATGAGAGCTGAACACTGGTGGATGCTGTGGAGGATCGTGGAGCGACGATGGGTCTTTGTGCCCGGATCCTGGCAGGGGCCTGACTAGCACTGACACAGGGGAAGAGCAGTGGTGTACACGCGGAGGTAACGGGCTTGTTGCCTTGAGTGGGTGCTTACATCATCATCCTGCGCAATACTGATGGTAGTTTAACTAGTAAGTGGTGGAAACCCTGACTGACCCTAGGTTTGCAAATTTTGCACCACACAGTCCGTCGTCATCCGGGTTTTCCCTTAAAGAACCCCACACTCTAAAATCTAGCCCTCGCCGCAAGAGCCCCCACCACGGGAGCTTCACTAGTTGACAGTGGCGCTGATGCCCCAGCTCTGGCCCTGCCCTGCCTCTCCGTCGGCCCCCCACTGCCTCTTCCAACTTTCAGGTCGAACTCTCCTCCGCTCAGAAGCACTCTGTGTTCACCCGCCTCTAACCAGCTTTGGTCTGTCCCTATCATCCTCCGATCCCTCAGTCTGCTCCCCCCACGGACTTCCTGCCTGACAACAACTTCCCCTGTTGTCTTACAAACCGTTGTCTCCCTCATCGTCGGACACAATCTTTACACACTTCCACTCGTCCAAGAAAGGTCAGCACACCCACGACTGTGACTGGTAAGCAAACCTGGGCACGGGAAATTGCTCACACAACGGACAAGTGGTTTTGTTACCTAGTGGGAAGGGTCCAGAAAACAGTTCCTCAGGTATGCGTCAATGCCAAATTTTCCTGGAAGGAGCAGACTGGGAGGAGAAGCGGAGGTTGAGGACTCTGGAGGATGGGATTTCGGTGACATGGTGGACTGCGTGGAAAGACTGACTGGTGGTGGACAAATTGCTCAATCATTGTCAGCATCCCGAACATCACCTGTTCTCACTGTTTTCTTCTGCTGGCCTCACACAGTGCTCTACACGAGTCCCAGTAACTTCGGACATGACCTAGGAGTGTAGCTCTGCGGCGTTTCCCCTGCTCCCTCATCAGCAGTTGTGTCCACCCCAACCAGGACTCCACGGCCGCTGACCCCTGCAGTAGTTGGACCCCAAGCCCCGCCCTCGTCCTCTACCCCCTAACCCTCTGGTTAAACGTTGTTAATGGAGTTATAACTTTTTTTTTTTTTTTTTAACTCTTACTTCTTACTTCTTTTTGTTTTTTTGGTGTTTTTTTTTGTTTTTTTTTTTTTTTTGTGTTTTTTGTTTTTTTTTGAGTTTTTTTTTAAACCAAACAATCCTATCCTATTGCTATGGCTATTTTTAGCCAAGTATCAAAGGAAGCACACTACTATGCCAGATGAGATGACTACTGGTTATTGCTATAGAAATCCAACCCTACTGATTTGCCACTTCGGGGCTTGCTATGGATATGTGCGCCACTAGCGCAGAACACAGCGTTTGGCCCAAAGGTCTCACTACAAATTGCCTCATAATTGGCAGTACAATGCCTGCAAACTACCAGCCACCAACAGATCAACCAACATCAATATATTAGAGAACGCTACTGAGGCTTTCAAGAAGCAGTTTGGTATTCTCCTATGGCTATTTTCTAGCCAAGTTATCAAAGGAAGCCACTACGTATGCCAGATGAGATGACACTGATTATGCCAATAAAAAGCCAACCCCGACTGAATTTTGCCACTATCGGCCTTTGCTAGTATATGTGCGCCACTAAGCGCAGAACACCGCGTCGCAAGTCTCACTACCCAATTTCTCAGAATTGGCAGACATGCACTGCCAAAACTACAGCCACACCAACAGATCAACGCAGAAAACAAATATAACGAAAACGCTACTGTAGGCTTCAGAAGCTTTTTGTATTCTCCTATGGCTATTTTCTAGCCAATAGCAAAGAAAGCACACTACTAATCCAAATGAAAGATGACACTGAGTGTGCCTAATAGAAAGCCAACCCCTACTGTTTTGCCACTTCGGCCTTTGCTAGGTATGTGTGCCACTCGGCCTAAAAAACACAAACGGTAGCAAGTCCCCCTGCTAATTTCCTCACAAAAGGGAAAGATGCAAAATAAAATAAAAAAGTAGAACTTTTGTAACCCCTAAGAAGGGCTGTTGTGTTTCTTGAGAAATCACTCCTCACCTTACTCCTGCCTAACATAAGCTAGATAAACACACCCTAACGCTTTTCTTCCCTGAGCAGTCCCAGCTCTCCTCCGCCCTAACTGCATCCAGAGACAGAAGATCCGAGCACGCGGCCAGCGGCTAGTCTATCCCAGGGTCACCTAATCTGTGCCGCCAACGACTGCATCGTCCGAGTGTAAAGTACCAACGGCCTCTGGGCGAGTGCAAAATTCCCTGGCTTGTGATGGGCTCTTCTGTTTCTGGCCGCCAAAAAGCAAAACAGCGGGAGCCCCCTGCCATTTTCCTCGAGCGGTCGGTTTAAACGCAAGGGAACAGAAAGAAAAAGAGGACGGGAAGAGGGAGAGAAGTAAAAAAAAGAAAGGAATAAAAAGAGATCGCGAGGAAGAAGGTAGACAGGAAAGACAAAAGAAAAACGGAAAAAGGGTAAAAGAAGTCAAAGTGTGGAAGGGAGACAACGCTAAGAGAAGAAAAAAGACAAAAAAGAAAAAAACAAAAAAAGAAAGGAACAAGACACTAGGAAGTAAAAGGAAAGAGCGAGGAAGAAAGAGTGGGCGAAGTATTCAGTCCGAGTAACGAGCAGTTTTCGATACCCTAATTGCTCGAAGACCCGATCATCACTTCGGACGAGCATGTTCGCTCATCTCTAGTTATACAGATTTCCTGATTAAATCATAAGACTCACCCTGTTCTGAAGCTTCTGGGAACCTCTCCTAACTGTCCTGCAGTGGTGCTTACCATATCTGTTATGCTCCCATTGTGCGAAGTGTTTAACATTTTAGCAAGGTTCCAGAGCTTTGAAGGCTTATAAAATAGGTTACAACAACAACAACCCGTAAAATGAATGTAAGTAGAAAGCTTCTAAGCATGTTTAACTCAATGACGTAAATATTCTGGAAATAACTTTCAGCCATAAAAATAAGGATTGAGACGGACCCCAGATCAGATTGGCCAAGTTGGTCAGCATATATTGACCACTTGTAGCACCAAGAGCCCTGGACTAATAACCGACTAACCCCCTTCCTTTCTTTCTCTGTGTTCAAACGTACTGACCCGTTAATAGCATTAACTAATAGCGTTATTTATTTATGCACTCTCAAAACAGTTTTATCATGAGAACAGGAAATTCCAAGCACCTATGAACTTTTTAGTCGGACCTTTGATTTAAAATTTGTTATCTGATCAATATATTGTTGACAATGCACAAACCCTGATATACACCAGATAGTGGCATTATAGGAAATCTAACCAATCAAGACATAAGACCATGCCACACAGAAAAGCTTTACTTACCACATTGAGAAGACTTGATCCAGAAGACAACTTTTCATCTGAGTTTTGCATATTGCGGGACCAAAAAAAAGCAATAAAGTGGAAAGTATGGTACAAATAACCCTGGAAGGATTACAGGTCAAATAACAAATTCTATTTTACAAGAAAGTAAATGCCTTGCACAAGTTATAACAAGTTATAAATACGATGTATAAACCCCTATAACATGAGTACATGTAATTTATAAGACCTGTTTTCCTGCATGTACATTTTGGCGCAGCATTACTTCTTACTACTTCTACTTACTTCTCCTAACTGCTCCCTTACTGTTCCCCCCCCCTTTCCCCTCCTCCTTTTTCCTGTCCTTTCCCCCCAAAAAATAATATACTTATTTATATTACTAATAATAATAATCTAATCATATACTACATCCCTGGTTTAGTAAAATAATAAATCTGTGTTTTGTTCTAAGTTGAATTGTTGTAAGTCGGAACGTTTATTATTTTTATAATTGTAAAAAACCCTCAGATTGTAACCTTCAGAGCCAAATCTTTTTTGGTCGCTGTTCCAATTGGATTTTAAACCTTTGGGTTAGTATAAAGACAGCTGATCATTGTAGCCTAAGTACACTAAGTAACAGTACAGAAGTGTACTTCATCCAGAGGGCTGCTCTTAACTAGGGTTTGTTTTTTTAGGTTCGGAGTTGTTTTTCACGTTACAAGCGTCGGGGATAACCTGTGGTGTGTGTGGTGTGTGTGTTGTAAATGTCTGAGTATATACTGTTTGGTTTAAGAACATCTCTTGGAAAATATTCACATTTGAAGGTATAGGAAACACACCATTACATGAATTCCTGGATAAATTCAGTTTTATCGCTGTTAGGGGTATGGGGCCTTATAAGATTGATCAAAGATATTAATCATAGTGCAAATGGAGAATGTTCCGCATTGTAATATATTTGTAAAATAGTTTTTTTTCCCCCTCTCGTGCTCCTTCTATGATGACTTCGATGTATAATGAGCTGTAGATATAAAAGAACCTTTGTTTGTATATAAGATTACAGCTGACAGATTAACAGCGGATGGGCTTGGTTCAAGCAGAAACATTTTTGGCTTGACCATTAGACAAACTCTTTACTGTGATCACCCCCCCTTACATTCTCATGCACCTCATCTCCTGTCATTCTCATATCTCATTGCAAGCAAAAGCATAACACAATTGCAACCCAATCTCATTGCAAACCCTCACTCCTACGTTTTTCTATGACTATTATTCACTCTGTAAGGTCTCTTTCATTTTGTGTAATATGTCTCCTGTAATCTGTTAATTATGTGTATTTGTGCTATATAATCATATAAAGATTATGTTCTAATTCTAACATTTAAGCAGTTTGTGTAATCTACTTTCTACTCTTCTCTCTACTCTACGCTACCGGAGTCAGTGTCCTACTGATGTAAATCTTTTACAGTAAAGGCTCTACTATCCTCCCCATAGAGTAAATTCATTATGATAAATATTCTGTATGTATCTTTGGCCCCTCCTATCTCTCTGAAGTGTGCAGAGCTTAGAAGGCTTTCACGTTCACTACACTGCAGAGTAAATGAAAAGGCAGAGGAGAAGGGCACATCGAAGCTTCTTTTCTTACTGAAATGTGATTACACCAGTTGGCTTTATCAATATCACCCACTCTAATTTTCAAATGGTTTTTTAAAATCAAAAAAAAAATATCTTCAAAAGGCTTAGTTGCTCTTTGAAAAGTAACAGACATAATCAAAATTAAGAAAGAACAAGTGGCAACAGCCTTAAGCTTCAATTTCACATCTTTAAAACTTAAGAAAAAAAAAGAACTCTGAAAACATAGCAACATGGCAATAAAACCCTTATATTGTAATTATAATTTGGATTGGAGTCTACCATTTTTTACTTTTATTTAATATGCATAGATAGTTGGGTAGAAAAATCTGCAGCACTTAAAACGCTGTGGTCCACGTTTGTAACTCCCTCTTTAATCATTTGTTTCATTTCTTCTCCCATCAAACTATAATAAGGACCCCTCTCAGGGACTATTTTCTCACAGAGCAATTTCGGCCTTTAGTTAGCATTGCTTTCCATGATTTGGAATACATTTTTAAGTAGCCCTCACAGAGACCACACAGAAGATCATGTTTATCTCTACTGTCAAAAATTTAGAGAAGAGGGGGTTTTTTTGTTTTCCATTTCCTTAAATTAATTAATTACGTTATTTTTATGTATTATAACAAGTTATAAAAACAATTTTCCAATATACTTTCTTTTATCACTTCCTTACAGTTTTCTAGATTAGACCTCTCTTGCTTTCCCTCTGTAGAAAGCGTTCTATGTTTACTCCAGTGATAGAATCCGTGATTTCCTCTCAGATTCTGTCCACTGGAGTACTATAGCAACTTTCTTAGAAGGACGAAGCAGAGATCTAGAAAACGTTGAGAATTGATACAAGCAAGTATAATTGGCAAATTGATAAAACTTTTTATTACAAACAATAACACTATATGCTTGCAATTGTAATACCCCTTTAAAGCTAAGATTTCTTCTCCACAATCTAATGCTGGTTCTCTCTCGGCTGTCAGAGTGATTTTAAATTTAATAAAAGAAATAAGATAATGCAAAAAAGCGGCTAGAGTTAGTCTTACTGCCGATCTTCGTATTTTTTTGGCAACAATCTCAAGCAACCATTTAGCCAATGTTTTGATGTTGAAAAGCTAGTTAGAAAAAAATAAAATAATTTTAAATATTAAAAAAAAAAATTAACAATCACATTATGAATCATAGATCATAGAGGATTAATAACCTTTTATACCATAGGTTTTCCTAGTGTTTATTTACAATTCACACTTTGGCTCTCTGAAAGATTGAATATCTTCACATACAAAAACTGACTTAAACAATTTTTTATTTTGCCACTTATTGTTACTTGTGTTAGTATCCTTATAGAAGAACATTTTTTTTTTTTTTATATTAAATCCAAATGTCAGCAATCTGAATTAAATTTGTACGTGTTTCGCTCCATCCCTCCGCCTCCATTTCCTCCTCCACCATCCATCCAACGTCCCTATCCTATACAAATTGAAAATGCAAAATGCAAAAGAGCCCTTTCATTTGGGCACTAAAAAAAACACTTAAATGACCATCCATCCTCCCCAGCCCATCAGCGTGGGAGGAGGAGGTGGAGGAGGGGTGGGAGGAGGTATAGTAGGCCTTTGAGACCTGGACCGAGGTAGGCCCCGCAATTCTCTGCGTCGGCAGTATATGACCAGCCCCAGGGTCAGACTCGGTCCCAGCCTGCACCAAGTTAAGTGTAGTAGCGTTCTTATAAGTTTGGGATATGGCGGGTGAGGGGAATGTAAACAGATGCGCAAGAAGCGCATGATGCACATGGAGCTGGCGTTCCGCTGCCAGGCGAGCTTTCGCCAATCCAAGCCCCTGTCTCTAGGCTACTCCCCAAACAGCACTTCTAAGAACCTTTTGTATAAGATCAAGTGTAGTAGCGTTCTTATAAGTTTAGGATATGCCGGGTGAGGGGAATGTAAACAGATGCGCAAGAAGCGCTGAAATAATATCCCTAAATGGTAAAAGTTTGCCAGTATATTTTGTGGATAACACAGCAGGGTGGCGACAAAGTTAACAACTTTGATGTGGAATCCATGAAAACAACCCAAATTTCTGCCTGACACACCTCGTTTGATAAAGGGACGATGTATGGAGGCAGCTATATGGACGACTTTTGGAGGTAGCAATGGAGACAACGTGTGGAGGCTGCTATGGAGACAATTTAATTTGGATAGTGCCTGTATGTGGCAGTCCCAAACATTTTTCAAACCAGAGGAGCAGGTAGGTGGCCCTCCAGTAAAATGGCGACCGAGCATCAAGCTCGGACGAGCATGTTCGCTCATCTCTAGTTATAACAGATTATCTGATTATCATAGACATCACCTGTTCTGAACTCTTCTGGGAACTCTCCTAATCTGTCCTGCAGTTTGTGCTTTACCATATCTGTTATGCTCCCATTGTGCGAAGGGTTTAACATTTTAGCAAGGTTCAGCTTTGAAGCTTTATAAAATAGTTACACCCGTAAAATGAATGTAAGTAGAAAGCTTCTAAGCAGGTTTAACTCAATGGAAATAAATATTCTGGAAATAACTATTCAGCCATAAAAATAAAGGATTGGAAGGACCCACAGATCAGATATGGCCAAGTTGTGTCAAGCATATGTGACCACTTGTAGCACCAAGAGCTGACTACCCCCTTCCTTTCTTGCTATGTGGTTCAACGTACTGACCCGTTATTAGCATTAACTAATAGCGTTATTAGTTATTAGATATCAAAAACAGTTTATCAATGAAGAACAGGAAATTCCAGCACCCTATGAAAGTTTAGTCGGACCTTTGATTTAAAAATTTGTTATCTGATCAATATATTGTTGACAATGAACACACTGATATACACCAGGATAGTGCAGTATAGGAATCTAACGATCACAGAAATAAGACTATGGCTACACAGAAAAGCTTTACTTACCACAATTGAGAAGACTTGATCCAGAAGACAAATCTTTTCATCTGAGTTTTGCATATTGCGGGACTAGAGAAAAAGCAATAAGTGGAAGTAATGTACAAAATACCCTGAAGGATTACAGGTGCAAAATAACAAATTCTATTTTAAAGTAAATATCCGTGCACAAGTTATACAGTTATACGATGTATAAACTCCTATAACATGAGTACATGTAATTTATAAACATGTTTACTGCATGTACATTTTGCGCAGCATTACTTCTCCTACTGCTTACTGTCCCCCTTTCCCCACAAAAAAATAATATACTTATAGTATATTACTAATAATAATAATACTAATAATATACTAACAGTCCCTGGTTTTGTAAAATAATCTGTAGGTTTGTTCTTAAGTTGAATTTGTATGTAAGTCGGAACTGTTTATTTTATAATTGTAACCTCAGCCAAAATCTTTTTGGTCCCTGTTACAATTGGATTTTAAAACCTTTGGGTTGTTATAAGAACAGCTGATCATTGTAGCCTAAAGTACAGAAGTACAGTAAAGTGTACCTTCATCCAGAGGGCTGCTCTTAACTAGGGTTTGTTTTTTAGGTTAGGTGTTTTTAAGTCGGGGATACCTGTGTGTGTGTGTGTGTGTGTGTGTGTGTATGTATGTATATACTGTTTGGTTTAAGAACATCTTGGAAAATATTCACAATTTGAAGTATAGGAAACAACAAAAATTAACATGAATTCCTGGATAAATAGTACAGTTATCTGTTAGTGTTATGGGGCCTTATAAAGATTGATCAAAGATATTAATCAATAGTGCAAATGATAATTGTTACCATTGTAAGATAATTTGTAAAATAGTTTTTTCCCCCTCTCTTTCTTCTATGCTGTAGATATAAGACTTTGTATATAAGATTACAGCTGATGGCTGGTTCAAGCAGAAACATTTTTGGCTGGACCATTATACAAACTCTTTACTGTGTCACCCCCTTCATTCTCATTGCACCCTCACTCCTACTGTTTTATATGACTATGATATCACTCTGTAATGTCTGATTTCATTTGTGTATGTCTCCTATAATCTGTTAAGTATTGTGTAATTTGTGCTATATATATATAAAGATTATTATTCTACATTTAAGCAGTTTGTGTAAATCTACTTTCTACTTCTACTCTACTCTACCTGATTAAGTGTCTAATGATTTAAATCTTTACAGTAAAGGCTCTAATCTCCCCAGAGAGTAGAATCATTATGATAAATATTCTGTATGTATCTTTGGCCTCCTTATCTCTCTGAAGTGTGCAGAGCTTAGAAGGCTTTCACATACACTGCAGAGTACAGGAGAAAGGCGGAGGAAGAAGGCACATAGAAGCTTCTTTTCTTACTGAAATGTATTACACAGTTTGCATTTATCACCCACTCTATTTTCAAAATGTTTTTAAAATAAAAAAAAAATATCTTCAAAGGATTAGTTGCTCTTTGAAGAGTAAAAGACAATAAGAAAAATATATAGAAAGAACAAGTGGCACAGCCTTAAGCTTCAATTTCACATCTTTATACTTAAGAAAAGAAATCTGAAACATAGCAACATGGCATAAAACCCTTTATTGTAATTATATTTGGATTGGAGTGCTACCATTTTTACTTTTATGCATAGATAGTTGGGGTAGAAAATTGGCAGCACTTTAAACGCTGTGTCCACGTTTGTAACTCCTATTTAGCATTGTTTCAGTTCTCCATCAAACTATAAGGACCTGCAGGGACTATTTTCAGCCTTTATTTAGCATTGCTTCACTGATTTGGGAATACATTTTAGCCCTCACAGAGACCACACAGAGATCATGTTTAGATCTCTACTGTCAAAAATGTTAAAGGGGTTTTTCCATTTCATTAAATTAACGTTATTTTATGTATTATAAAAAGTTATACAATTTTCCAATATACTTTCTGTATCAAATCCTTACAGTTTTCTAGACCTCTGCTTGCTTTCCTCTGTAGAAAGCTTCTATGTTTACTTCCAGTGGATAGAAATCTGCTGATTACTCTCAGATTTCTGTCCACTGGAAGTAACTATAGAAGCTTTCTATAGAAGGACAGCAAGCAGAGATCTAGAAAACGTTGAGGAATTGATACAGAAAGTATATTGGAAAATTGTATAACTTTTTATACAAACAATAACACTAATTTGCTGAAATGGTAATACCCCTTTAAGCTAAGATTTCTTCTCCACAATGCTAATCTGGTTCTCAGCTGTCAGAGTGATTTTAAAAGAAATAAGATAATGCAAAAAAGCTAGAGTTAGTCTTACCTGCAGATCTTCGTATTTGGCAACAATCTCAGCAACCATTGTAGCCAATGTTTTGAGGTTAGAAAGCTAGTTAGAAAAAATAAATAAATTTAAAAAAAAAATAGCAATTAATATGAATCATAGAGGAGTAACCTTTATACCTTAGTTTCCTAGTGTTTTATTTTACATTTGCTCTCTGAAGATTTAATATCTGTCACATGACAAACTGACTTACAATTTTATTTTGCCCTTATTGTTACTTGTGTTAGTTATCCTTATAGAAGACATGTTTTTTTTTAATATTAGATCAAATGTCATCTGAATGTAAATTTGTATTGTTTCCACGGTCTACAAAATTGAAAAATGCAAGCCCTTCCTATTTGGGAACTAAACCCTTAAAGGACATCCATCCCCAGCATCAAGGATTGTAAACCAAGCACACTGACATCCTGGTGTGTGCCCCCTCTGGCAGGATCTGCTCTTTTTTCTTTAGCTTTTTCCTGCGATGGTTTTTTCGAAAAAAAAAAAGGCTTTAAAATTTCTGCTAATGAGCCTGATGGGCTCCGGGCTTCATAGGTATTAATAGAGCCTGGAGCCCCTCAGGCTCATTTGTGTATTTTTAAAGCCTTTTTTCTTCTTAAAAACAAGGGCATAAGTAGCTAAAAAAGAGAGAATCTTCAATTTTTTGTTTTGCTTTCAGATTTCTAAAAAAATGTTGTAAAATGTTATGTCCTTTTTTAAGCATTGATTATTTGAAAGTAACAATTTATAAATATGTGGTATATAGGTTATTAAATAAGGACATATATACTTACACCAATGCTTTTAGGGCATGACTGTAGGCCACCACTAATACCAACAAGTCCATTGGCAGTAACTGAAAAAAAAAATATCTATTTAAGATGTATACGGTTTCCCATTCTTTAATAGTTATTATTGTTGGTGTGAAAACTAGCAACATATAATACTATACTTAAACCCGGCATTACCTATACATAATAATTGCTATTTATTACACTCAGGTACAACATTTTAAAGTAGTAGAGGTGTCTTACCCAAGCTACTGCTTAAACCCAGAAGCAGGAAGGCAATGGCGATCTTCATAATTGCAGTTGTTGGTTGTAAGATTTCTCCTTAAGGTACCAACCACAGATAAGTTACACTAAGGGAAGCGGCTCCATTTATGCGCTGAGACAGCTCGAGGGTGTTGACTTTAACGTCATTGTTGGCATTTGGCACAAGAGAAATTCATCATCTTTTTCATCTTCTATCCTTAATACTTAGTTGTCAAACCTTGTGTTATTATGTTATTGTTTCCACCTAACCTTACTTTAGTCTTAACGTTAACTCGTAAAAGCTTTTTGGTTTCTGGATTCATTTTAATTGTAATACTGAACTAAGTTACATTGAAGCGCTATATATAAGAATCTATTAGAAGACGGAACGTGAATACTATAGTACGGCTATAGAAATGTTTATAGAAAAATCAAAATTACAAATGACAAATCTTATCACGAACAGCCAGAGGCTAAATGCATTATTCGATTACCATCAAGAATGTATTGTAATATCTAATGTCAAGTATTTTTTACACAACTAGACACCCAGGGACAGGTGATCTGCAAAACATCCAGAAATCTATGGACAGATGGTTGTCATTCACCTCAATAATAGCAGTCACATACAAACGGGGCACCTGGCTCCCAGCTTCTTGCTAAAAAATATTCATTTTCCCTTTGGGGACACCCATGTTTGCTAGTTGTGAATTTTGATTTAATCTTTACACTTCCATAGATGATTTTTTTTTTTTTTTTTTACATTCATTATTTATTGGGAATTGTATTATTACATTTAATAAGGGATTCATAAAAACCCTGTACACAAGTTTAGAGCTATGAGAAACATAGCTAAAAGAGCACAAAAGTGAAACAATTGGAAGTGGGCGATAGAGCCTCAGTGGGCCCCTTAACAGTGAACTTATGTAGCGACATTAAAAAACAGACATTTAAAATACCAAAACACATACGCACAGAAATACAGCATATATACACACACATCCAGTATATACAGCACATACACACTGTGTTTGTCCGAGCGGGTTTTCAGTGACAGTCTGTGGCATCATCACCGATAAGCGACACGCCTGTCGACTTGACAGCGCTGACACTGCTGACGCTTATTAGATGAATTAAGCCGATTCTCATGAATTTCCAATCTCCACCAGGTGAAGGAAGCTCACCGATATATTTATCCCATCCTTATCCATCCTCTCCTCTCATTCCTCTTCTCCTCCTTCTTTGTACACCTAAAGCCGAAAATGGCTATTTTTTGACAGGGCCCACTGGCTCTAGCTATAGTCTTTATGCATTATATTTTCTGGAGGTGCCACCTACCCGGGTCGTCTGTTTTAACAATTTTTGGGAGTGCACATACAGGCACTCAATCTATTCAATTTTTTCGGAGGGGCACACCTACTGCTCCTCTGGTTTGAAAACTTTTTTGAACTGCCACAATACAGGCACTCAATCTATGTCATTTTTCTGGAGGGCCACCTACCACCGGTCCTCTGTTATTACACAATTTTGGAGTGCCACATACAGGCACTACAATCTATTCAATTTTTTCTGGAAGGGGCCCCTACTGCTCCCTGGTTTGGAAAACTTTTTTGGAACTCCACATAACGAGCACTCAAATCATTTTCATTTTTCGTGGAGGCCACCTACCTGACCGCTCCTTGGTTTGAAAACTTTTGTGGTACTGCAAGACCAGGCACTAATCCAATGAAATTGTCTCCACATAAGCGCTCCCACGTTGTATCCATTGCTACCGTCCAAAATCGTCCTATAGCGCCTGCCTCCATAAATCTCAACCTTATCAAACGAGGGTGTCAGGCAGAAAATTTGGGTTTGTTTCATGGATTCCACATCAATTTGTTAAACTTGTCCGCCACCCTGCTGTGTTATCCAAAAATTACTGGCAAACTTTCCCATTTATGGATATTATTTCGCGCTTCTTGCGCATCTGTTTACAGTCCCACCCTCACCCCCCCCCGCATATCCCAACTTATCAGAACGTCTACTTACCTTACTAACTTGTGGCAGACTGGGACGGAGTCTGACCCGGGGCTGGGTCATACTGCCGACCAGAGGTTGCGGGGCCTACCTCGGTCCCGGTCTCAAATCCACTATACCTCCCTCCTCCTCCCACCCCCTCCTCCCCTCCTCCTCCTCCGAATACCATGCCTGGCCATGGGCGCCATCAGTCGGAGCTCTCGGCACAGCAAGCAGTGCGTCGCTAAGACGACAGCAGCGTGCTCAAACTGCTGGCATAGGCGATTAAAAGGCACACCGTCCCAAAGCTATTACAGGGCAATTCCACATCAAACTTTTAACTTTGGTCGCCACCCAATGCTGTGTAACCCACAACATATACTGGCCAAACTTTAATCATTTACCGATATATAATTTCAGCGCTTCTGTGCGCATCTGTTTACATTCCCCTCACACTGCCATATCCCAAAACTATAAGAACGCTACTACACTTGATCTTATAAAAAGGTTTCTAAAGTGCGTTTTGGGGAGTGCCTAGAGACAGGGGCTGGATTGGCGAAATCTTCGCCTGGAGCGAGCGCAGCTCCAATGCCAAGATTCACACCTAACATAGTTTTAACTGTCAGACACTTTAATTTACTACAGGATTGATTCACTGCCTCCATACATGGTCCCCTTGATCAACGAGCTTGTCAGCAGAATTTTGGGTTTGTTTTCATGGCTTCCATTTTACTTGTCGCCACCTCGCCCACCTTGTGTAATCCACAAACTATACTTGGCAAAACTTTCAGTGCTCCGATATTATTTTTGAGCTGATTCTTGCTCACCTCACCCCTTTGTTCCTCTCTTGCAACCCATTGCGTTTGAAGCCCTGATACATTAGGGTATGTGCCATGAACTCTTAGACATGCCGCTGCCTCTGCCTTGACGCCCGTATAGTTCAGGGTCAATTTGGATGTTTAGATGTATCTCGCTTCATTCTGTCACATACTTACTATGGCCTTGATGTTGGCCCATAATTTTTGGCATAATGGTGCGATTAAGCAGCCTCAGAGGCATCCATGCATGCTGCCCCTGCTGTTTCCTGTCCATTTCCGTGGTGTTTCCATCCTTTTCTGAGGTTCCCAGGTGTTTGGCCAAGCTTCCCTGTGCAGAGCCTTGGTCCCTTGAAAAATGCTTCGAGTCTCCCATTGACTTAATGGGCGCTTATCGAGACGAGCACCTGCATCGGAAGTTCGTCTGGAATAACGTATACCCGAGCATTTAGTGCTCGCTCTATCTCTATTATTAGTAATCGTCTCCTAATAATAAAAATAATAAAATTTGATAATAATATACTATAGTTTTTCAATAATTAACATAAAATCTCTGAGAAGATCCCTCTCTATCAGTGCCTAGTCTGTGTCACAGTGTAACACTGCAGATAACATACAGAGCTGAGGATTTCTGGTAACTAAGAAGTGTATCTGCCAGTGTTACACTGTGACAAGACTAATGCACTGATAGAGATGGATCTTCTCAGATTATTTATGTTAATCTTATTGAATCTTAACATACAGAGTTGAGGATCTGGTAAATAAGAAGTGTTATAGTTTCAAAATTAACATAATAATCTCTGAGAAGATCCCTCCTACAGGGCCGGCGCTATGGGTAGGCAAAGGTGCATGCCAGGGCCCCAGGAAGAAAGGGGAGAATCTCTCTTCTTCAATAAGAATCTTGAATTTTGTTTTCTTGTGTGCTATGGATCCAGAATATTCAGGTTTAAAGTGATATATCAGTGCCATATTTTATATATAATATCACTTCGACGGCAGTTTACAGTTAATATCTCAATTTTTTCTGCATTTTAAAACACAAATTTAGATCATTAAAAGAGGAGACTCTTCTTTCATAGGAAAAAGAAGTGAGGTTCTATGAGTCACAGAACCAGAGATACAGCCCTCGAAGTGTCTCCCCCATCCAGATCTTAGCCATCAGGCTGCAGGGAGTATTAGCAGCACACAGAGCTGCTTGCACCTCACAGATAATGGAATATTCACTTAATATTTTACTAGTACTACATTTTGAGAAGGATAATATCAACCCTAAATTTCATGTTTTTAACCCTTCTCTATGCAAAGCTAAGAACACACTTTGGGCCCATGTATCAATCGTTTTTTCTGCTTTTTTTTGCGCCTTTTCATTCAGGTGCACCATTTTTTGTGCCATTTTGCGCACAATGCAGCTGCCCAGCAAAAAATACCAGCTTTCCTCATTTAGCCTGCAATCCCATGTTTGATGCGCCTAATGATATTCAATCCTTTACGACTTTTCATTAGGCGCAAAAACGGCGCGCAAAAACACTCCAGCCCGGAGCTGGCCGTTCTTAACTGAGAAGAAAGCACTGAGCCCTTTGCCAAACAGCTCATTTCTAGCAGAAAATCATCCAGACACTGCAGACACTAGAACAGATCATAGACATGAGATACTCTCAGACACTAGTACAGATATACAGTATTAGATATCTGCAGACAGGAGCTCAGACTCTAGTTACCTTCACTTCACCTTCTATTTCAAAACTTCTGACAGAATCCTCAGCTCAAAGCAAGAGAGAGAGAACGTTACAGAATGTTGCACAGATACTGACAGGTTCCCCCATGTCATTCTGCACAGTATCACAGTGTTTCTGAGAGGATACTGTGCAGAATTAACGGGTGCAGCAGGAGACCAGCACTGGGGATCCCCTCAGGGAGAAGCCCCTGCTGAGGAGGTCCTGGATGCAGGGGTCACACACCTGGGTGCTGCTGTGAGTGTGATCTATCTTATTCTGGGCTGTGGTGAAAGCAGAGAGGAGCTTGTAGCAGGATACATGTAAGTGCCTGAATCTAAACATTACGCCGAAACTGTGCCAACTGTGCCTAAACGGTGTTAAAGTAAAGTGATTATAAGAGGCAGTGAACTTAACTTATTCAAGATGGTTGTGCTAATTCTGTAAAAGCTTGTGATAATTCGGAAAACAGTGCACCAGAATTTAGGCACAACTACTACACCTATGCACACAAAAGTGATCCAATGTGGCCCATTCCTCTCTTATCCCTTTTATTTGTGATAGTTATTTTTGTTGGGAAATTGGACTGATACGATGAACATTCAATCCTCTTCGCCTAATGTGGACTAACAACATCGGACCCAGAACTGTCCTAAGTTATATGTAACACCAAAAACACACACTGTCCTGGTATAAAGTTTTATTTCCCATCATCCTCCATTATTTACACCTATGTTATGACATTCTCACTTCATCTTAAAGCGCGGAGGGTTCTGTTATGTGCGGCTAATACAATGGCACATCTAAACGTGACTTTTATTATCTCATAGAGGGGTTATGGATATATAGTTTATTATGTGGGTTACCATTGTGTAAGGAACAGACAATGATAGATCTGTGTGGATTTTCTGCAGTTCCCTTGCTGCATGTTTTGGTGAATATACAAGTGTGGGTCTGTATGATCTCCTCACATCTTACTTTTTATGAAGGAATAGGAGTATTTCGGATTGTGTACATATTTAGAGGACATTTGAATGTTAATTGCCAAATGCAAATCGTGGTGTCTGCTTTCAAAATCTAAGGTTTTATATGGCGCCTTTACTTTTTATTCTGTTTTAATATATTATTTTGCAGTTGTGATGTCTAAATGTCTAGCTGAAAAGCAGATATCTAGTTATTACAGTTTTAGTGAATTATTGGATTTATTCATGTGAACATATCAATAGGGCACATTTGTGAACTCACAAATGTCCATGTATACATTTAGGAGATGTGAAGGTAAATATTTTTGTTTGGATCAAATTTTTTTGCCATCAAAGTAAATTTTAAGTATTTTTAATAAAATCGGTTCCCCTCCTCAATTTTTGGAGTGTGGGAGGAAAACCGGAGGGACCCGAGGAACCCCACGCAGACAGAGAGAACATACAAATCTTTGCAGATTGTGACCAGCGCTGCAAGGCTGTAGTGCTAATCACGGAGCCACCATGCTGCCATAAATCTCCTATCATCTACTATCTCCTATAAATTCTCCCATATTACAGTTTGTTTACCATACTAAAGGAGCACTCTTGCCTGACTGTGACTGGTCATAAATAGTTTTTATTTGGGGCCCCACTTTTAGTTTGCCCAGGGCCCCACTTTGTCTAGAACCGGCCTTGCCTCTCTATCAGTGCATTAGTTTGTGTCACAGTGTAACACTGGCAGATAAACACTTCTTAGTTACCAGAAATCCTCAGCTCTGTATCACTGGGCTTATGCTAGTTGGTTAGGCTCATGTCTACAGTGCAGAGGGTCCCAGGTTCGAATATCAGCCTGGCAACAACTTCTTTAATTTTAATATATAAAGAGACTTGTAGTCGGGGGGAAGCCCCTGGGACCATATATGGCACAATACTGATTGACTGATAGCCTTTGTCCCTGCTATCTCCCCCGCTAAGCGACCCTTCTCTGAAAAGGATTCCCGCCCGATGCTGCTGCTGGGGGAACCCTAGGAGAATGCAGGCCATATGGATTAGAGATCTGAGCTCTATGACGTGGTCACTGATAAGCCGTACACATCTGTCTTGAAAAAGGATTCCCTGCCCTGATGTCCTGCTCTGGTGGAACCCTGGAAGATTGCATTGACCATAATGAACAATGTGATCTGAAGCTATACCGTGGTCCTTGCTCTGCCGCTAAACAGCACACTCTCTCTGAAAAGGATCCCTGCCCGACACTTTCTGAAAAGGATCCCTGCCATGTGCTTTAGAAGGCCATCTCTGTACGTGTGAGTTCAGGCTTTCAAAGTATTACTATGCGGACACAGCCTGACACAGCGGTGAACTCCTCGGGGGTGAAATCCATTGACAAATCTCTAGTGACTTGTCCATGACCGGCGGTAGATGTAGAAAAACTGGCTTTCCCAGCAAAATCGGGACGGTGGGCTATGCATGTATATTTTTGTGTATGGTGCTGTCTTACTGGATGTGTTGTATATATTCTGTAATATCTGTGCGTAAGGTGCTCTATAACTGGAGGTGTGTTGTATGTATGCTGTGCAGCTGTTCGGAGTTTGGTTGTTATATACTGGATGTGTGTTTATATAGTTCTGTATAATCTGTGCATTCATTTGAAATACATACTGGGATAAAAAAAAAGATGAAAAAAAGAATGTGTCAATAAAAGTGTATGCCTGAGTATCAGATAAGATGCGTATATAATGCTATTATACTACAGGATGTTGTGGTATATCTGCTATTATCCGGAAGGGGAGGGTCGGTGTTGTCTATGTGTTGAGTAAATATCCATAGGAATGGTTGTGTATTAATCAATAGCGAAGCTAATCTGGGGGTGGCGGAGGGGGGGTTCGGTGTATTGTCTCTTCTAGGAGGGGATGTGTGTGTTAAATACAAATCAATACGGGGGGTAGAGTCTTGTGTGTGTCATGAAAAGTTTGGAAGATGTAAGAGCATGGAGTGTGGGAGGTAGGTGTAGGATAGGATTATGCGTACTGATATATCGAGGTGTGGTTGGTGTGAGTGAAGTGGGAGGTGTGCAAAGGGACGGGGTGGGTTCATGCTCAGAATGATAGATACGGAGTACATTCTGATCTAGTCGATATGTTTTTTGTAGTACTTGAGACAGGTGAAGCTAGAGTAGGTCGTGAATCGATGCACCGGTATATACTGATTGTGGTGGTCAGATAGCGGTCCCTCAGATTCCTGACTCAGCTTGTGTCACTTAGGTGTACTTGATCACTTAGTAGTTAACTAAGTTCAATGGAAATAAGATTATCGGTTAGTGTATATATCATTCTTTATATCTGTTGTGTTATGTTGCTGGTATATACGGGAGGTGTGGAATATTTGCTGATATCTGTGTTGTATTGTCGGGTATTACTTGGTATGTTCCGTCTGAATAAGATCCTGGAATACTCTGTTTGTGTATGGGGTGGAAACTAGATCATGTTGACAATGATGTGGTTATATATAAGCTGCCTATAGGCTGTGTGATGTGTTTATATATACTGAGGTGGGTGGGTAGGGTATCTGCGGATATCTGTGTTGTATGTTGTGTGTCACGGATGTGTTGTGTAACTCTAGCTGATATCTGTGTGTAGTGCGGTATATACTCGGATGTGTGTGTCGAGAGCTATGCTGTATTTTCTGTGCGTATGTGTTTTTGGTGTCGTCAAATAATCATTTAAATGTCCTGTCTATTTCATAATGTCCGGCCAGGAGCTACGAATAGTTCACAACTGTTAAGGTTCCCCTGTGTCATACTAGGCGCCCACATTCATTGTTTCACTATTTGTGCGTCAGCTTTTTAGCTAATGTTTTCATCATAGCTCTAAACTTGTGTACAAAGGGTTATTTTATGACTCCCTCTTAATTTAACACTGTACAAATCACTAACAATTGCCCAAAATAATGATTTATCTAAATAAGGGAAAAAAAGTAAATCAAAAATATCATCTATGGATTGTAAAGATTAAATTATTCAAAATTCACAACTAGCAAACATGGGTGTCCCTCCCAAGGGAGCACAATGAATATTTCTTTAGCAAGAGCTGGGAGCCAGGTGGCCGCCCCCGTTTTGGTATTGTGACTACGGCTATTAATTGAGGTGGTAATGACAACCATGGGTGTCCATAGATCTACGTGGTGTATTATGGCAGATCACCTCTTCCCTTGGTTCTCTTAGTTGTGGTAAAAAAATACTTGACTTTATATTCAATACATGTCTTGATGGTAATTTACGAATAATTGCTTTGAACCTCATGGCTGTTCGTGTCGATAAGATTTGTCGTCATTTGTAATTTCTTTGATTTTTCTATAAACTTTCTATATCCGTACTATCTAGTGGTAATGTGCGTTCCACTTCCGTCTGCTAATCAGAGTCTTAGATTATAGCCGTCTTCATGTTAACTCTAGTTCAGTATTAAATTAAAATGAAAAGTGTCCAATAATTGTGGTCCATGGTTATGCTATCTAACTGAACATATTACTCATCTCTCCCCAGAAACTAAACCTTAAAAGCTGTTACGGTTAGACGTTAATGCACTAAGTCTACAAGCAGTTAGGTGGAAACAATAACAAACAACAAAGGATCTTTTTGACACAACTAAGTCATTCAAAGAGAAGATAAATTGAAAGATGATTGAAGTATTGCGCACATTGTGGCCATAAGTGCTCTCCAAATGAAGAAGTATAACATGAGAGAAGTTCGTCCAACCCTCGCGCTGTCCCCTCAGCGCATATGGAGTCCGCTCTCCCTTAGTGACGACTTATCTGGGTTGGTACTTAAGGAAAAGGGAAAGAAAAAAAAAAAAAAAAAAAAATTCTTCAACCAACCAACGCAATTATGAAGATTCGCCATTCCATAATTCCCTGCGCGATCTCGTGTGTTTAAGCAGTACCCTTGGTACAGCACTATAGCCTTCGACTACTGCCAATAAAATGTTGTAACCAACATGGTGGTACTTAGTGACTAGCACATTTTTATAGCATATGGTACTGCCGTTAAGTATAGTATTCCTTCCAGATATGCTTTGCTAGTTTTCACACTTCCAGTGTCACCTATACAATCAATTTAACATTAAAGAAGGGGAAATCCGTATACACTTAAATAGATATATTCTTATTTTTTTTTCATTTAACTGGCCACATGGCAACTTGTTGTACTTTGTGGTGTGGGTGCACTACACATCATGCACCTAAAAGCAGTGGTGCTAAGTAGAATATTGTCCTTATTTAACTAACCTCTAATACAAACACCAATATTCTAATATGGTTACTTTCAAATTACATCAATGTCTTTCAAAAGGAACTCATAACATTTACAACCTTTTTTGCTATGATAGAAAAGTCACTGAAAGCAATAGTAGAACACTGGTAACATTTTGAGATTGTCGTCATATCAATTTCTTTAGGAGGTGTCGGTATTTTGAAACACTGGTAGTCACAACGGAGGCTGCATTGCCCTCTTGTTTTCTAAGAAAAAAGGCCGTTAAAATAATGCACAAATTATCCTCGGCGGCTCTACGGCGCGATTAAATAACCGAGGAGACCGGAGCCCATCAGGACTCATTACCAAGCAGAAATCTTAAAGCCCTTTTTTTTTTCGAAAAAAAACCATCGGCAGGAGAACAGTCCTAAGAACAAAGAGCCCAGATTCCTTTGCCTAACGGGGCGCACACATGCCATGTAGATCATTGTGCTTGGTTTACAATCCTTGATGTCTGGGGGATTGTGTCCTTTAAGGGTTTAGTTCCCATAGGAAGGTGTGTCTTGCATGTTGTCAATTTTGCTAGCTACCCCCACCGTTGGAAACAAACAAATTCACATGTCACAGGACAATCACATATTCGTAATCTAACTATAAAAAAAACAGGTCTCTCTATAAGCTCATACTCTAACACTGAAGAGAGACAATAAGGCAAAAGAAAATTTGTAAGTTCAGTTTTCCTTGGACGAGTTAAATCTCTCAGAGACGCAAATGTAAAATGAACCTAGGACAACTTGAAGCAGTTATAATAGGTTACTTTACGTTAATACGCCCTAAAGGAATCATATTCTTTGACGCATTTATTTTTTTAAATTTATTTATTTTATCTAACTAGCTTGTCAGTAACGCACGGCACATCATAGAACAATGGCTACAATTTGTTTGCTCTAGAAGAAGATGAGGTTTGACAACCGAAGAATCAAGTGGTCAATCCGTAAGCAACATAAGCCTCTAGCTTTTTTGCATTATCCCTTATAGTTGTACGTTTAAAACAATCACAGTGGCGGACTTCAGCTGCAACGCAGTTAGCATGGGGGAGATAAGACAATCGTGAGGGTCGTTAAAGGGGTATGACAGACCAGTTCAGCAAAGAGTTAGTGTTATTGTTTGTCTATAAACACCAGGGTTAACTCCAATTTTCACCAATATATGACTTACGTTCTGTATGGCAATGTTCTTCGCAATGGAGTTTTTCTACGAATGCGCTGTGCCCATGTGGCTACTTCTAGTCTATAGTGAACGAGCTTTCTAGAGTTTACTTCCATGTGGAGGACAGTAATCACGTACCTGAGGAATCAGCAGTTTTCGAACTCGGCAGAGAAGTAAATCATAGAGCACAGCGTTCGGTACAGAGTAAAGCAAGCATGATGTCACGGACGAACTGGGTAGGATTTGAGCACCGAGGTATATTTGGAAAAGTGGATACTTGTAGTCGTAATACATAAAATACTAATAACATATAATTTAATGAAATGGAAAAACCCCGTTAAGATTTTGACAGTGAGATAACAGACGATGATCGGCCCATGATGGTTGTCTTCTGTGAGCACTCGTATAAATGGATATTCCTCAAATACTCAGTGAAGCAATGCCTACTGGTAATAGGGCCTGAAACGAATCCCTGTCAGGCCCGTCATAATATTATGATATGGAGAACTGAACAATGCTAAATTAGGAGTTACAACGTGACACGCACAGGGAATACAGGGCGGTTGGAATATCTGAATATAGAAAAAGTGCTATCAGTTCAGGCCAATTTTTCTACCCACCCAACGATCTATGCATAGTAACGTTACTGTGTGATAGCACGCCAGTCCAGTGCCCAATCCCAACAAGACAAGTGGAACTAAAAAGTGGTTTATGACCTGTTCTGTGCTATGATTTCAGCAAAGTTGTCGTCTAATATCGTATGTTAGCACAAGCTTTCACGTCGGAAGGGCTTAACAGGCACTTATGCCTACTAAAAATAGGCTTTCTTGCCTATATATTTTTCTTATTGTTATGTTACGCTGTCTAAGAGCACTATCCCTTGGGGAAGAGAAGGGGTTTGTTTATTTTAAAAACATTTTGAAAATAGGAGTGGGGTGCATAACTGCAAACATGGTGTTATAACATTTCTTAAAAAAAACAGTCTGTCTATGTGTTGCCCTATCTCCTCCGGCCTTTCTGCCTATACTCTGCTGTTTTGAAAGCCTTCTAAGCTCTCTACACCTCAGAGAATCTGTGTAAGGAAAGTCCAAATATCAGACAGATATTTAGTCACAGAAAGAATCTTCTAACACGCTGGGGAGCATAAGCCTTTACTGTAAGATTAAATCATTAGACATCTTAATCAGGTAGAGTAGAGTAGAGTAGAAGTAACTTTACCAACACTGCTTAAATGTAGAATAATTAATCTTTAGATATATAATCCATGACTAAGGAGAGCTCAAATTAACCACCGCACAATTGCTTACTAATAACACATTCTGGAGATACACCATACAGCGTGCGTGTGTGAAATCAGAAACATTTAGAGTGAGTACATCCCGTCGCAGCATAGAAAACACTAGTGAGTGCACTTCGTATCCTCAAATGAGAATGATAAGGGGCGTGAACACAAGTGGAGAGTTTTCTGTGGTATAGTATGGGTCAGCCAAATAGATGTTTCTGCTTGAACAGCCATCCGTACTGTATCTTATATACAAATCTGATATCTAGCATAGAAGAAAGAGAGTGAAAAAACATTTTCACCAAATTATCTTACATGTAACAATTATCATTTGCACTATTGATTAATATCTTTGATCATCTGAGATATAAGGCCCACCATAACACGAACAATAACCGATACTATGGTGGGTATCCATGAATCTCCATGGTTATTCTTTTTGGTTGTTTTCTATACTTCAATTGTGATATTCCAAGAGGTTCTTAAACCAAGAACTACTATTAAGAAGTCCCGCATACATACTACACCACACAACACACCACGACACAGGCACACAGGTATTCCACCCACGACATAGAAACACCTAACCTAACAAACAAACCCTTTATCGAGCAGCCCTCCTGGAATGAAACGTGTCACTTTACGAGTACTTCTGTTACACTAGGGATAGGCTACACCATTGGCATCAGGCCTGTTCTTATCAAGCCCAAATGGTGTTTAAAATCCACTCTGTAACACGGACCAAAAAGATTTTGCTGAGTTACATAAAAATTAAACAGTTCCGACACTCTACATACAATTCAAATTAGAACAAAACCTAACAGATTATGTTACAAAACCAGGGACCTGTTAGTATTTATTAGTATAGATGTCCAATTATTATTAGGTAATATACTATATATTATTAATTTTTTTGGTTGTGTGGAAAGATCAAGGAACAATTAAGCGTAGGACAGAAGTAAATGACCGCAAAATGTATACAATATGCACTTAAACATGTTCTACATTACATGACTCATTTGTAATAGGCAGATCTTCTACCTCTACACTAACGTAATAACTTGTGCACCCGGTCGTAACTATTACTTTAAAATAGCTGCACAATGTGTTATTTGCACTCTGTATCCCGTTCAGGGTATTTTTACAATGACTTGTCGCGTATTAAATCATTTATTGCAATGTGTAATTGTTAATCCAATGAGCATGCTGGGTCGAAGTAGGCCAGCCTGAGGAAATGGCGCCTGGGGCATGCCGGACCCAGAGCGGCCCTCGGGGATCGGACCCCCGCTTGGTGTATGAGACGCCCTTTACACACTGTGGTCTGTGAGGGAATCTCCGGTTGCGGGTGTTACAGCAGTGGTAGCTGAAGCTTTAACCCATTCTGTATAGTGAGCTGACACATACCATGCGCCGTAATAGGACGGTGAGCATCATTAAGTACATTCCCAACATGGAGAGGGGCTAAAAAGCGAGATTATTTATAAAATGTAAGATATACGATGTCACATATAAAAGTTGGTGAAGAGTTAAATAAGTAAAAAAGAAAAATCTAAATCTCTGGTTTATTTCTTGTTTACAAGGCAAAGCTGCTATATGATGAGAGTAAAAATTTCCTTGGGGTAAGACCAGTTGCTCCTTAACAGGTAAAACTTCTATAAAAGCATAAAAGGCGGGGCATCTTAACTTCTTCCCACTGGGCATCTGTGAAAAGTCTAGTTCCCTGGTAGGAAGAAGGATACGGCACCGCATGTCATTATCTTGCCAGCCTGGTAATTGAGGTAAGTTGAAAATTGGCCAGCCTGGGGCCCATGTGCCCAGTGCTCTGAGCCAGGAGGGTTGTTGTCAGTGAAGAATGAAGTTCCAGAAGCCTTGAACTTTTCTGTCCTTGCCAAGAATAATGGCATGAACTCCAACTGAAGAGCTATGAATTTGTGGCTCTCTGAGGGAATGGATGGGCGTAGGGCTATGACTCTTGTGGTTCCGTTGGAGCTGGGATAAGTGTATAGTATATTTGATGAATAGGTGTAGAGTTGTAAAGGGAGATTGTAATCGGATATCCTAAACACGGAAGGTCCGTAAGCACTTGCTTCAGAGCTAGAATGAGCTTCTCATCTGGGTCAGTAAATAGGTGCTCGGGACCATGGCCTTCTTTAGAAAGTCCATTGAGGAGTTGGCAGAGGTGCAATAGTTGGGCAAACCTTTAGGACAAACACTTGTAGCAGTGGGAAAAATCCCCAAGAAGCTTTTGACATCCAGATGGTAGAAGGTGTAGGCCAGTCAGGAGAGCTGCGATCTTTCAGGATCTGGTCAATTCCATCAGCACTCAACATGTCCAAGGTATTTACACTAGGCTGTCACAGATGGCCCGTGGAGTCTTAACTGTCACCCCTCCTTGGTCTGGATTGGAAAAAAAACGTCAGCCAGATGTTGGAGGTGTTCCTAAGGTATTGAAGTAGATGATGATGTCATCCTGGTGTGGTAGGATGGTCTCAAAGTTTATGTCCAAATATCTCAATCTTAACTGCGAAAAGGTGCCTGTGCATGCCCCTCCAGTTTGCCAGGGGTTCAAGATTATGCTCAGGGCATTGTCAGAATGGTGACTGTTCTGTCAGGCAGACACTCTTCGGACACCGGGGATGGTGTCCCAGCTGGGCGGCGAAGGGCCGAGCTGTATCCTCCACATTCACTGGTTCTGCCTCACTTTTGGTTTCACAGCATACGTCCCTGGTTGTCAATGGCAATAGTCTTAAAACTCTAGGAATGAACTGAGGTGTTGAGAGGCAACATATTTAGTTAACATTTGTGATGTTTACGGCAGTGTCAACAATTATGTTCACCGCAGGGTTTGATATGAAGTTATCAGCACTATAGGGTAAGCGGCGAAGAGCAAGTCTCTAATGGAATTCATTTGGGTTCTATTTTTTCCAAAGAATTTTTGTTACAGTCGGGAGACAGTACACTTTTCAAGGTGGTGCCAAAGCCTATTTAGCATCTGGATCACATTTTGGCATGCTGCCTGGCGCTAGGACTAGACCTCACGTAGGAGGTCCCTTTACCTGCCCGGTTAGGATCCCCATTTTCTGGTTCCTCAGTGGAGAGGGTAAGTCAGAGAGGGGGTGTAACTTCCTTTCATAACGGCAACCAATGGGCCCCGTGGTAGTATGGCATGGCCGATCATCCACTGTGGTAGTGTGGTGCCCAGAGGGGGACTTGGGTGTGGTACAGGGCTTGCTGGGCTTATAGTAAAGTGTGGGGTGCTAGGCCTGGGTCCCGCCCATGAGCCCATAAACCTTTTGGGGAGTTGAGCAAGTTCTGTAATGGACCAACGGTTATAATGGAATAAAATGGAATCGTTATGTCAAGATAAAAGATATAATATTGCCACATTTCAGGGTACAGACTTGCAAGAGAGATGTTAAGAGTAGTTGGTTCACAATCCCTTGTTCAAATTTCTTGCCCAGTTAATATTGCTATGGAGACAATAACTTACAGGGGTTTTATAAACCAGGTTGCTACTTGAAAAGGGTACAGTCCAATCCGATATTACTCTGATTAGGATGGGCTACGCAGTTTGGCTTGCCGTGGGAAAAAAAATTGTAAACGGTAAACACCCCAATACGTAGAGTCCGGGAAATGCGCATAGGAATACTAGATGCCGGAGAATTATTAGTTCGGCCGCATGCGGCAGAAAGAGACTTAGAGCGTGACCTATTAGTCGACCACAGATGAAACCAGTGAGTGGCGAAAAAATGTGGGGGGCTAATAGAGCTTTGTGTTTTAAAGCAATATAGTGTGAAAGGGAAATGATAGAAAATTCTGATCAATGTAAAATTGAACTGACATCGGAGCTAGCTGCAAATAAAACATAAAAGCCTAATAGAGGAAAAACAGTTGTCTATACTGATAGAGTACAAACTTTTAGTGTTAAGGTTGTTAACACTAGAGTGGAAGTTGTGATACATAGTATCAATTTAGGAATAGAAACAGTGATAAACAATTGCGTATTATTCTGAAACAACACTGCCATTAGTGACTAACATACGTCCACTGCAAAGGATTGTATGTGTAAAACAGTCTATAAAAAATGGGTTTGTGATCTGACAAAAATTAAACTTGGTCTGCGCTGTAACCAACATAAATAGACTTAAAGTAAGTATAACAATAAACAAAATTGTTCTAGACAACTGAATCAACTCCACACAAATATTGTTTTTTTTTAATCTTTATTTATAAAGAAAAATCTTTTATTGACGAAACAGTAAAAGTTATATTTTATCTAGTACCTGAAATGAATGGTTCGTAATTTGCCTTTGGCAATATTTGATAATTTCTGACCCTGCAAGTACCTATGCCACTAAATTATGCGACGTAGTTATGTCATAAAATAGTTTTATTTTAGGACCAACTTGTACTTTGCACAAGGCCCTCATTATCTAAAACAGGGCCCTGGATGCAGGCGAGGAAGAGTGGGCATCCGGCACTGAGTAGACAGTTTTCTGCTAGTGATGCGCCGTCTGTCTCTTCTATTGAGTGGAGAATCGTCTTTGCATATGGCACAAAATGAGAGGCTGGGAAGTAGAGCCTTCCCCTCTCTCACTGGCCTGTGATGAGGAGAGGAGGTGAAGCACAGCTAGTGTGTCTTCCATCTGCAACCCCTGGCGTGCTCTCTGGTCAGTGCCTCAGACGATTTGAAGGCGTTGTCCGGCAATGTTATTAGGTTATTGTGACCTGTTTACTCTTTACAGGCTTAACTCTTGGACTCCATTCTGAGGAACGTACAAAACGTTGATGGACTAGTGCTTACTCTTGTTGTTAATATTGGTTCCCACTTCTGATGGCACAAGTGGCAGCTGAGATCCATAGTTTACAATTGAATATATCAAATTCAGTGAAAAAGGTAAGTTCTTTTTTTTCTTTATATATATCCTTGACACAAATGGAAAAACAACATAAGGCAAAAGTCGTTCTTCGTTCACTCTGTCCTTTTTTTTTTCTTTTCCTTCAAACATCATGTGCAAACACTAATGAACAAGGATATAATGAAAAGGGTACCTGCGCCAACAATCTAACCAAATGAACAATTCCTCGATATATCCATTACAAAAAAACTCATACATGTGCATGTATGTGAAATGAGCTCTATGATAGATCAGATATATTTGAGTGTGGACAGAAAAAAACTGAAAAGCAGGTGGATACTGGAAAATTTTAGTGTGGAACCCGGACCTCCTGTCGACTGTGGATTCAGTAACTCTTGTGCCAAGATGCGTAGGATGATAAAACACCCGAATATAAATTCCAGAAGGGTTTTTAGGTAATCCGGCTTAGGTTTTTCTTCTAGACTGAGATGCTTGTATTGCAGTGGAGTCGACCCCGCCGGCGGATACTGCCACTCATACACAGTTTGTGTGCAATCCGTTTGTGACGTCAACAGGTACGGTAGTCAGAGAGACCAAACTTCTTCCTACGCGTTCGAAGGCTGCTGCCTTCTTCGTCAGGGAATTTGTGTCACTGTGCAATGGTGTGTTTAATAGCGATCTCCTGTCTAAATAGGTATGTCCACCAAACCCCTACTGAAAATAGTGAAACCGATCTTTCTACCTTGTTCTAGTTAAACAAATTTTTTGTATTATAAATTTAAAATTACAATTAAAATATCATGTGTATGCATTAAAAGTATGAGTGTTCTATATTAAGGACCTTACAAATGCTGTATAGTGCGATATACATGTTATACTGAAGATTAGTGTGTCCAAAAAGTTAGGATTTTATAGATTCTCCATTACAGAAAACGAACAATAGTTCCTACTCATCGGTTTAACCCCTTCAGGTGCTAATGATCCTGAGAGTCCACTTGGTTTCTGTCCGTGACCTATGAGCATGTATTTTTCCGTCCCCCTCAAACTTGGGTTACCTTTTCTATAGCAAAAATTTTGAGGCCCGCAAATGTTTTGATGGAACAATTTGTAGGTTTTGATAGAGGGTGTTCTTCAATCCTTTTATGATATTTCGTCTATGTCTGATGCGGTTTTTAATTTCGGGTCTTGGTCCGGCCACATAGAGTTAAAAAAAATTTTTTTTTGCTATTACTGCCATTTTCTGCCGTAGACCGATTTCTGACTCTGCCGATTAATCATTGAGGGAGATGTAGGCAAGAACGGTCCTAGTCTACTATTGCCACGGTTTCTAAAGACCAACACATGAATACATAACACCTCAATGCATCTGTGGGAAAAGCATAAATAATATAAGTTTCCTCTAATAATGTACACCCACTTGTTATTATTTTGTGTACAGCCGTACTAATTTTATACAGCCACCTAATAACTTTATACACACAGAGCTACCTAAGAATATATATAGCAACCTGGCATGAATAATTATAGTATATTATATTATATTATTATATATACATAGCTGTAGCTCCGCGTTGTGTTGGGATCTAAAATAAACTGCTCTTTAGCGATAACAAAATAGATGGGTTAGTAAAATTTAATATGTATTACTCTCTTTTTTCTGACTGTCCTTCAGACGGACACGTCTGTACCTGTCTCTTGCCCATTCTCTACTTGACTCAATAACTCGCTCTCTAATTGACTGTCTCTCTCTAATTGACTGTATCTCTCTTAATTGCTGTCTCTCTCTCTAACTGGCTGCTCTCTCTGTAGTTGACTGTATCTGTGTACTGGACTGGTTTCACTTTCTCTTCGTCTCCAACTGTCTACAGTACTTGCTGTCTCAGTACTGACTGTCTCTGTCTTGACGTCTCTGTACTTGACTCTCTCGTAACTTGATGCTCTCTCTTAACTGGACTGTCTCTCTCTTAACTGGACGTCTCTCTCTGTATTACTCAACTGTCTCAGTACTTACTGTCTCTGTATTGACTGTCTCCTCTGCTAGCACCCGTCCCGCCCACCTGCACCGTACCCTACCTCCCTCTGAGTCCACGGAGCGCCCAGCGGTTCTCAGGTACATTCCTGGCGTCCGCTCTTTCTCTTTTTCTGAATTCGGTCCATTTAATCTCTCTCTGTACTTGACTGTCTTCTCTCTGTACTTGACTTACTCTCTCGCTGTAACTTGACTGTTCACCTCTAGACTGCTCTCATTCCATCTATTATGCATCACATTAGCAATGTCTTATACTCATTGCTATAGTAACACAATCAAAGCTCAGCGCTCATATTAATGCCTGTGGCAATAGCAAGCAATCACGGAGCAATTTTAACTGCCACATCCAGCATACAAGGGCTCATTTACTTATACTTACCCGTCTGCTTGAGTTCACCGAAAGTGCATTGCAATAACCATGCTTGAGCAAGTGAATGGGCCCTTCTGTCTGTTCCCATTGTATTTTAGTTTGTATCTTTTAATGGGGCCCCGATATCCTGCATGTGTCGCTTCCCCGCTCAGGTCCGACAGAGTTCACCTTTTAGGTATATGTAAGTCTTTTGGGCCCTTAACACAATTGAAGTTAAAAATCCCGCGCTCAGTCCAAACTCAGTGGCTCTCCCAATTGTGTTGCATGGAAGCCAGAGCAGCTGGCAACAACAACACTACCATTGCAACCAAAATCTTCAGTGGAGACACCTGTTAAATAAATGCTTCAAGCCGTGCAATCCCCGAAAAAGTCCAGTCCAAACAAAAGTGAGCAACGCATGACCTTAGTAAATGAGCGCCCCAATGGCTCCAGTATATTGGTGGTTGTAAGTGTAATTTGGAAAGCGGAGATAAAATTTCGTTTCAAAACCTAGTCTTTGACTCCCAAAGTTACGAGAGAGCAGCTTGTGCAAATTTGGTGATCAAAAATGGAACAGTATGCATGTAGGTGCAGATTCCTTCTAGCGGACATATCCCCCCCCCTACAAACTACATACATACACGCAACACACATAAACTCAAACTCTATATATAAGATACTAGCTGTAGAATGAACGCTCTGGATAGGATAACCTGCCTCTTTAGCAGTGGCGTAATAGGAGGGGCGGACCCCATAGCAGGCTTATGATTGGTGCCCCCCCGACTTCCCACTTTAAAATATACATTTGGTATACTCACACAGCCAAGTTACACAACCACACATTTATACACAAGTAATCATTTATACATATAGATACCAGAGCATATACACACACCATCACGTGACATAATACACAGAACACAGAATATATACACCCATACAGTATATGCAGGACACCATACACGTAAACACATACAGCATATACACATCACATTGCAGCATATAACAACACATATATGTATAATACATATTATGATGTACATCTTGTAGCATAATATGATCTAATGATGCACATTTCACGCATGTAGTTTGTCAGGTTGGAGGTGGGGCCCCGACACTGTGGGCCCCATACGGGTTGCTATGGCTGTCCCACTGGTAGTTACGCCCGGCTCGTAGCTATACTAAATAGAGAATGATTACAAAAAATATTTTTATTATCTTATATCATGTGCTTGTGTCCTTGTCTAGAACCATATCCTGTCTGTCTTTCAGTAATTTACTGCCACTGAACCGTCCTCTCATGAGTGACTGCCTCATGAACTGTCATCTTTTCAGTCTGCCTCGCCTCTATCATTACGTGTGACGTTTCTGGACTGTCAACTTTGTCTTGGGGACAACTTTCTTATCTTTTGTCTGAGGCAGAACTGTTATTCCCGTTGCCCTTCGGCAACCAATACAGAGCCAAGTTTATTTTGCATTTAAGCGCGCTTTTATCACAATAATAACACTGCTGATCTGAGATTTTGTGGTTTCCTGGCAACTGTTGAAACAGTCTTTTTTACCGTAGACATTTTATGACCAGAAATTCCCCTAGTCGCTGAGACGATTTTAATTTTTCTATATTTAACTCACATACTATTTATTACACTTACTACTTTACACTTCTATAGTTATTCCAAATCAATACAACTCCGAGGCTTCAATAATGACCTGTGGTAAAATAGAACCAATCACGGTCAGCTTCATAACGAATTTAGCATTTGCCTTTGCAGCGACAAAGTCGGTAATTGGTTGGTAAATCGCCCACGATACAGAGTATGGACATTTCTCACCACTTTCAGGCTGGTCACATCAGGGCGACTGGATAAGTATTGCTTCTTTTATCTTTGCTCATTGAAGTATTGTTCTGTTTCATAACTGTAAATATATTATCTAAGTTGTGTATGATTACCTTGTACAAAAAAAAACAAACTAAAACAGTGTAAAATTGATCTGCCTGTGTCCATTGCCCAAAAAATGTATTTCTCAATCAGTTGTTTTAATATTTTTCAGAAAAACAACAGCATTGCTTTAGCAGTCCAGAGACACCTCCCCAACTGGTCCTCATCCCCAGCGCACGCGAACAGCACAACATTTACTAATCCACTCTTCGGTTGTTCCGGGCCCAAATTTCACCAAATTTATAATGTCTCACAATTGGCACATCTAGAAGCTTCGCTGTTACGATTTTTTATGCCATCCTTCTTACGGGGGGAGCTTCCAATGTCAGTTGGTAACACCCTGGTGCTTAAGGTGAATTACACCTATCGGTGATCTCTCTTTAATACCACTTCGTTTTGGATTTTAGTGCCTATACTGTTGTACCCGAAAATACTCCACAGTGGGGGTATCTTTCTCCTTTGTTGCTTGTGACCCTGCCTTGTGGTAAAACATTACTGAAGCCAGGGACCTGATCACATGTGTAAATTTGTTGGTCAGAAGCGATTTTTTTGTTCCCAGTTTCTTTAGGGTAATGGTAAGCCCGCTCGCTGGCCAGCTGTGCTTCCTCACCCCTGCTCCCACGTATTTTCAAAGTATCTTTGTGGAACACATCAACACGCCAGCAATCGGCTGCAAACCGACACGCGGAGTATGCTATACCATCCATTTACATCTAGCTTACAACATCTGATTAATCCTTCAAGATATGTCTTCTGCACATTGACAGGTACAACAACTTGGCAATTGTTCATCTGGTATTTATGTCATCCACCGCTAACTAAGATTGTCTTTAAGGTAGCATTATGCCTAAAAAACAACGCCTTCTTTACACTCCCCAACTATGCATTTTTTATATTGCTGAATTCTCGTGATTACTTTCTATTGGAATAATGGCCCATATCTTCATTTCGCCCTCTGGATTTTTTTTGTTGGAGTCCATGTGCTTGTTGTCGCATTTACTATTACTTACAACGCTAGTGAGTTTCCCTTGTCATTTCTGGAATTAGTACACCTATGTGCACTAAACTAGAGAGAGTCAATTTAGCCATACTTAGTTAGTACGGCTTGATTTGCTAATTTCGTTTTATGCATTATCTTTTTTTTACTCAAGCTGCTGGGTTCTCGGTATCCCCCTTTTTTTTCTTTTTCCAGTAGTCTTCAGTTACCTGCTCTCAAGAATCAAATTTGGAAATTCTTGCGGCGTTTAGATCTTTTGTGCAGCCCGAACTTCACAGAGCCCAATCCACAACGCAGGAGGATCTGCTAGTACACACCAGCATATACGTGGTACACCTTACAGGCTCGAATAGCAGTGGTTGGTTGGTCTTGTTATCAGGTTGACCCTGGACTTATATAGCCCTCTGACCCTGTTTGTCTCGCGATAAACTTTTCTGTCTGTATGCCGTTTAGGGAGAGAGTGCTGCTGGTCAGGGAAGCGTCTGGGTGTTTAATCGATCCTATGTTAGGCAGGACGTGATCTACCAAGAACCACAACTAGCGTTTTTTCACAAGTGGTTACAGTGACACACTCCAGTTTACAGCCAACACCAAATCCTTTTGTGTGCAGTCACAGCGGTATGTTGGAACAACTGAGTCCGAAAGCAATCAATCTTCAGTGCGTGCTTGTAAGATTTCTTCGCATGTTTCCCTCATTCTATTAAAAAAAAAAAAACACCAAAAAAACCCCCAAAAACATTTCCACCAGTTCGATATTTATCGTTTTGTCGATAAAACGAGACTTTATTTTACAAAATGCTGGAAATGGGGCTAGGGTAGAGGCATGCGAACGTGGCAATGCATTTAATGATTGGGGTCCGAGCGCTCTTCGTGGTCCTGGGCGGGGTCGACGAAATTTCCACATGCCTGATTGAGGAGCAGGGAAAAGCCGCAGAGCTTACTTTTCCTTGTCATCCAAACTTCAGTTCTTGTCTATCACCCGTTACCTTGGGGACTATGTGGGACGAGCAACCCGTCGGCCAGATACAGTGCCGAAAGGTGATTTACGTGGATCTGCGGACAATGCTTTAAAGTTAATTTGTCCACCAGTCACGTCTTAACGCAGTCCCCATGTTAACAAGTGAGCCACGCTCCTCCAGAGCCCCTCAAACCTCCTTCACCCCGTTGCCCTCTCGGACAATTTGGCATTTGAGCCAGAATACTTGAGGGAACTGTTTCTGACACTTTCCAGAGTCACAAACCACTGGTCAGCGTTGTGTGTGAGCTCTTTCCCGCACGCCCGGTTTTCACAACCCGGTAGTAGTCGTGTGGGTCGTGATGACATGTGACGTAGTGGAAGAAGTGTGTAAAGAGTTGTCGGGAGATGAGGAGACCTGGTTGTCAGACAGTGGGAAGTTGTTGCAGGAAGGACAGTCGAGGGGGGGGCAGACGATCCGGGATCGCGCAGGCTGATCGAGGTGACAGACCTCACAAGTGGGTTGATCCCAGGCCCGGGTCGAAGGCCATCACGAAAACGATTGGAGAGGAAGTGGTTTTTGGGGCCAGCGGAGAGGCAGTGCCCGAGCTACGTGCATCACGCCGTCAAATGTTTCAGGTAGTGACAGCTACCCGTGGAGAGGCCGCCTAGATTTACTTCAAGTCTGGAGGTTCTGTATTAAGAAAAGTGATGAAAGTGGCATGTGTGTGGAAACCTGTGCCCCCCAGGATCAGCAGTCGGTTCCACCCTCCTGCTTAACCACACCAGTATGCGCAGCCCATATTGAATGGCTAAACACCCCACTCAATGACCAAGGCCGACTCACATCCGGACCGGGCACACCCCTGCTGTCTTTCTCACTGTGTAATTTGCTGATCCTCTGTACGGGAAGCCATGCAGGACCCTACGGCACAAACAAAATACCACTGTACAAAACCACACCTCGCATCACACAGATCTTCCACACAGCGTCCACCAATGTATCCAATGACGAAGCGTTCAGCTGTCTATTACCCCAGAACTGGAGTGCGGAGGAAACCTGTACAGGTACCCACCCACTGCCCAAGCCATCACAAGTCGCATTATCCAAATTACCATGAGATGGGATGCCTGCTATAGGCTGGTAGGAGACCGGACCTTCGCAAGTCATGGCGGCGCCGCCTCGGGTCGATCCCTAAAGAAAGTGCTCAGATCCCTTTAACATTCAATCCTGTGCCGACCAAACCGTTTGACAAGGTCCCACTAATCACGGCACACGTGGGACGAGTCGTGCCGGACAGGGACAAAAATATATCGATGATGGCCAATCACTGGGTTATTGGTGTTGGAGGATGCGGACCTGCATTGTTGACCTGGGCCACTATATACTGACGATGCCGAGGCTTTGGAGCCCCTACCTCGGTTCACGGTCTCTAGGCACTAATATGCGCCTCCCCTCCTTTCCTCCCACCTCCTCGACCATACCACGATGGTGTGAACCTTTTTCAATCAGCGGTTAGCTCTAGGTGTTTATTGCAGCAGTAGACTGTCGGCTAAAGCGACAGCGGCGGGCTCAAATGCTCGAGCCTACGATAAAAGGCATTCCCGCCCACGCGTATGACCAGGCCTCACCGGCGCAGACCAATCTGTGGCTGGCATTCGATTGCACCTGGATTGCCGGAATGGTTGTGTGTGAAAACGGCATACTGGTGAGATTTTGAACTCCGGCCAGCGACACCATTGTAGCCTATATCCTGGCCTTTTATGTGTTTTAACTCTCCACTAGTTTCAGCGGTTCCTCATAGACCTACCCCAATTTCTGTTTTGATGTTGTTCTGTCACGATTTAGGTCCGACGTTTCAGCTCTTGCTGCGATTTCTGCAAAAGGGTCGATACTAAGCATGCTGAAACTCTAGTTTTTTGGGAAGAGCTAGCGCCGACTCCAATTGCCGCTTACATGATCTGTTCCGTGCAAATGCCTCACGGGGTGCGAATTTCTCTTTTTTTTTCACATTAACCTTTTATGTTTGTACAGAGTTTTGTGACAGTCCCAGCAGGTGACCTTGGGTGTTATGCCAGCTGTCCAACTCCAACACCGATACTGTTGTCCTCAGGTACGTCAGCTCCAAGGTCTACTTCAATGAGCGATCTTGTGGGTCCGTGGATGTGGTCTCGCCCCTCACTATCGGTCAGGTGTTGGTGAACTTTGAGTTGTAGTCCAAACCCACAGTCTGGTAAGGGCGATTTTCGCATCCCATTTGTCGCTCTCATAATGTCCTCGCTCGGCTTGGCCTGTTGAAATAACCTCTGCGTGCATCAGCCTTCAAGTCTGAGCTGTGGCCGCTCGTCTACAAGAGATCGAGGGGAAGACATGAGTATACCTTGCTTGATCGCCAAAGCACTTCTTATGTGTATGTTTTTCTTCATACGCGCATATCGGAGGAGCGCCTGGAGGAGGATGACTGGAGGGAAGAGGCCAGGAGAATGTTGCGAGACACAAGAGGGTGTACTTGTTTGAGTTCTCCTTCACGTGTCCGAGTGTCATGGGCAGAAGAGAGGAGTTGGAGGGATGGAGGCACTGGACGTCAGGCAGTGGGGCGTGCCTAATCTCTGATCTTAAGCGTTGGTACTCTGGCGCAATACGGCAGTTTCATGCGAGTGTGCCCTATCCTGATTTAGAACGTTCATTAGAAATTTATCCCAGCCCCGTTCCTGGGTCGTCACTCTCCTGGATTCCTTATGGCTACAGTCAACAATCTCTTTCTTCCACTCTCATCAAGCGAGTCCGCGATTAATATGGAGGTTGTATTGAATGCTATGTCTTTACCAGCAGCCTCTGGGCGCCTGCATAAGATGACCCATCTATTTCCCACCTTTAGACAGCCTGTTGTTAGTTGGCAGCCAGTGCGTAGTTTGCCCGGGATCAAGTTAGTACGGCCAGATGTTGCGCATGATCGTCCATCGAAGCTTGTCCTCACGCATCGGAATGGTACATTTACAGGCTTTCTTGCCAGCCTTTGTTTTATGTTCCACTTTCCAGTAATTGAAAATGTAACACCTGTCCACCAGTCTCGGCTATCTTGAGTTTACCGGGCGGATACTTTGATACGGAAAACCCCGATGGTCGAGGGAGGATCGTAGTGACCGTACATTGCTTCATAACTTTGATCACCATTGCTCCCTACATACTGGTGCTTTTTCTTCCTTTTCCCCACATGTTCTGTGATTTCCATTTAGTGGCAAAGAACTTGGCGCTGTACTGCATGTTTGTTTTTTTTTCGTTCTTGCCGTCCTGCTCCGTGCTTTCCGTGTTGTTTGTTACGAGCGGGTTCATGTGCAGTTTTTTTCTTTTTTGGGTCCCTTTTCGCTATCATCAATCGCCGTACAGTCCCGCTTCACCATTCTCGTCCTGTCGATTGATTCCCAGCGCTCGATTCTGGCTGACGCTCTATCAGACTCGAAATAAATGATCTTGGATTTCTCCACTTTATATTCCAATCTCTTTCACCAGGTGAAGGAATTGCTCTAAACCCTGAATACGAATTTAGGCCATATCCCTACTACTCACTTTTTCACTTTTCCTCCCTCTCTACCCCTTCCTTATTTGTACACTAAAGAGTCGGAAACTGGTATGTGTTGACCGGGTTTTCCACGGCTGAGCTATTTGTGTATCCTTTATGCTGTAATTTGTTTCTGGAGGCGCCACCTAACGAGCCTATTGTTTTATAACACTTTTTGGAGTGCACATACAGCGTACTCAATATTCTAGTGTTTTGAGGAGGGCCTTTTACTACCTATTGTGCCTCCTCTGGTTTGACAACTTTTGTTGTGACTTGATCTCCCGACAGGCACTCAATCTTGTTTCCTTTTGGTTGGGCCCTTTCCATATCCTGTTTTCCTCGCGTGCTGTCTCCTTTTCTTATACTATTTTTTGGGCCAGTGCCACCTATTACCAGGCATCAAGCATCAATTTTTCTTGAGGGCCAACTATATGCTTCCTATCTGTTGAACTACTGGTGGACGTGACATCTATTGACCCTGGTTATTTTTTTCTCATACTCTTTTATCTTTACTTTTATGAGGCACACCTAACTGCTCCTCTGGTTGGAAAACTTTTTGGTCTTGGACCTTTTTTTCTTGTATAAGGCACTCTCCATACTTAATTATTGTCTAATAGTCAGCCTCTTCTACACCGTGGTCTGACCAATTGCTACTCAAAAGCCGTTCGACATATATGCCTGCCTCCGGTCATCTCCCCCTTACAAACGAGGTGTACCACAGGCCATCGAATTGGTGCGGGTTGTTTGCGATGTGTATTTTTCCCCATCAAAGTTGCTTAATTTTCGCGTCGCCACCTGCTGTGTTATCCCTTTTTTCCCCCTTTTTTTTTTTTTTTCTTTTTCCTCTCCCCAATTTATTATACTCCGCAAATTCCTTTCCTTTACCATTTACGGATATTATTTCAGGCTTCCTTGCGTTCATTGTTTAAATTCCACTTCACCGCCATTCTCCTTTCTAAACTTATAGAACGCTATTCTGAAACCTGATACTGGGTGTCAGCACATGGCGATTTTGAGCTCCGGCACCATGGGCTGGTTCATTTTGTATTATGCCGACTGAATGATTTGATGGGGGGGCGATTACTATGTGTCCATTTGTTTCTAAACTCATGCTCCTTACTTTTTTTTCTCTATATTCTTTTTCCTTTTTCTCCAATTCCCCTGCCCTCAGATTTACGTCCGTCACTCCTCATCATCCTTTCATTCGATGTTACCCATCTTGCTTTGTTGCCATCTTTGGTCGATTCATCATGTCAGTGTTTATTTGCTCTAGGTTCACCTTGCAGCTTAGTTTTGCCTACGCAAGCGACAGAGGCGGTGACCTGTCATTTTTTAATGATGAGCATCTTAGGCATCACCCCAGGCAACAACCGCCACCGAGCTACTACAAGGCATTTCCACCTCAACTATTTTGTTTATTATTTGTCTCCAACATTTTTGACTGTTCGTTAATCCTCACAAAAATTTTACTGGTAATTTGTTATCATTTTACCGATAGTATTGTCGAGCGTCTTCCTGCAGGGTTTACATCTACCTCAACTGCATCATAATCCGCCAACTGTATAAGAACGTACTTACCAACTTGATCTTTATATCTCCAAAAAGAAAAAAAAAAAAAAAACAGGGCTTTTTTGGTTTTAGACTTTTTTTCTCGTGTCTGGTTGTTTGTGGAGTACGCTAGAGACATTGTGCGGTTTTGTCGTTAATGGCGCATATCTCTGCCTGTTCTTTTAATTCGCGGATGTAGCAGCTCCATGCAAGATCCAATCGAAATGTTTTAACTGCAGCCCTTAATCTAGAATAGTTCACTGCCTCTTACATGGTCCCTGTTTATCCACACGAGCTGTGTCAGGTTAAGTATTTACTTTTGGGTTGTTTTAGGCTGTCCATGTTAAATTGGAGCCACACCCTTGCTGTGTAATACACTAATCATATTATTACTCATTCTTCGTGCCCCCAATATTGTTATCATTTTGTATCCCGTTTTATTTATTTGATTTGCGCTCTTTGTCTTTTTGCTCACCTTCCTTTGCGCTCTCAGTACATTTGTAACCAATCCATACTTGGTTTCTTTTCGCTCATTTAACTTTCCATTACGTTTTCTTTCTCCTAGCTTATTCTATATCCTTTTCCCCTCTGTTCCTTCCTCTTATTGTCCCCCGGGTTCTTCTTACCCCTTTTTCGTGTCGCACGTGCTCCTTCCTTTTCTTCCAACCTCTTACTAGCCTGCGATGCCTATGATCGCCGTCCACCTATAGGGTAGGGTAATACCCTTTTTTTTCCTATTGCGGGGGGGCACCCCCCGCCCCTTTTACCCTTTTTTTGATGCTTACCCTTTTCGATGCCTTAAGTCGTGCTGCCACCTCTTGTCAATTCTGGCTATCTGCATTTGTTTAATCATGTATTTCCCGTGCATAACTGTGCGATTAAGCAGCATCAGAGGCATCCATGAATGCTGCCCCTGCTGGTCCTGTCCATTTCAGTGGTGTTCCCTCCTTTTCGAGGTTCCCAGGTGTGGCAAGCTCTTCCCTGTGCAGAGCCTTGGTCCACTTGCAAAATACTGCCTTGCCGAGTCTCCCATGTGACTTGTAATGGGGGCTCGGTATCGAGAGAGCATTGAGCATTTCCGGAAAACAGTTCGTCTGGAATAACGTAGTACCCGAGCATTTTAGGGCGCGTCAAGCTCTATTATTATTCATCGTAATTACGTCTCCTTTATTACCAATTTCAAAAACTACATAAAACTTTTATTTTAAAGAATGTGAATAATATCCCCTACGTTTCCCATACTTTGCCATAATATAACATCTTTTTCTGAGAAGATCCCCTCTCTATCAGTCACCTGAGTCTGTGTCACAGTGTAACTATCGGCAAGATAACATACAGCGCTGGCGGATTCTGGTACATCGAATGGTTTATCTGCCCTCATGGTTTTACTACTTGTGACACAGATTATAATTTTTGTACACTGATTAGACGGATTAGTCCGAAGATGATTATTGACTGCCTTCTTTCAACCTTATTTGTGATTAAATCTTTATGTATCTTTCATGACCACCGTCAGTTGAGGACTTCTGGTAACAAAGAAGTCGCCCTTAATACTTTTCATTAATTAAACATAAAAAATATCTCGGCTGAAGATCACTGCTACAGGGCCGGCGTCTATGGGGTAGGGGGAATCAAACCGTTTTTTTTCGGTGCGCATTTTGTACCATTCGGGACCTTTTTCTTCTTCAACAGGACTGAATTTTTTCTTATAATGTGGTTTTGTATTGATACCCCATCTTCGTTTCAATTAGTCAATTTCTTGATACCTTCTTGTTTTTCTTTAGTGTTGTATGGATCCAGAGATATTCAGGTTTAAATTCTGGACTATCGTGCCATATTTTTATATTATAAATATCAACTCGACGGCAGTAACAGTTAATATCTCAGTTGTTTCTGCATTTAAGCAACACCAACCTTTAGATTCATAAAAGCAGGAGATCATTCTTTCATAGGAAAAAAAGAAGTGAGGTTCTATGAGTCACGAGAACCAGACGATCAGCCCTTGAAGTGTTCTCCCCACTCAGTTTTTAGCCATCGAGCGCAGGGAGTTTAGCTATGCAACCAGAGAGCTCTGCAACCTCACAGATAATGGAAATATTCAACTTATATGTTTTCACTAGTACTACATTTTGAGAATGGATAATATCAACTTCATATTTCATGTTTTTAACCCGTTACTCTATGACAATTCTAACGACACACTTGTGGGACATGATCACACGTTGTTTTTCTAGGCTTGTGTGTTCTTGCGACCTTTGCATTCAGGGCACTCATTTTTTGTGCCATTTTGCGACTAAATGCATAGTGCCCAGTCCAAAAAATAACCAGCTTTCCCCTCTATTTAGCCATGCAATCCGCACGAGTTTGACCGAGCGCCGAATGATATTATCATTCTTGCGACTTTTCATTTAGGCGCAAAAAACGGGCCGCAAAAACCCACTCCAGCCCCGGAGATTGGCAGCGTTTTTAACTGAGAAGAAAGCGTCACTGAGCCTTTGCAGAACAGCTCAGTTCTAGCAGAAAAGATCATGCCAGACATGCCAGAACAGATCTCAGGAATGATATGCAGAATCAGTACAGACCTGAATACAGTCATAGAAACGCAGACAGGCGAAGCATTTCAGCGAGAACTCTAGTTACACAGTTCTCTAACCTTCGATTTACAAACATTCGACAGAACTCCTCAGCTCAAAGCAAGTAGGAGAGAGAACGGTTACAGAATGTTGCACAAGTATGACAGGTGTCCCCCATGTCATGTCTGCCACAGTATCACAGTGTTTTCTGAGAGGATTACTGTGCAGAATTACGGGGTGCAGCAGGAAGGAGACCAGCACTGGGGATCCCATCCAGGGGCGACAAGCCCCGTGAGGATGGTTCACTGCCGGATGCAGGGTTGTCACACTACCTGGTGCCTGCTGTGCAGTGTATCGTATATTATGGGCTGGTGGATGCGAAGCAGAGAGGAGCTTGTAGACAGGAGTGACATGTAAGTGCCTGAATCTAACAATTACGCCGAAAAACTGTGCAAAAACTGTGGCCTAAATGTGTTAAAGTAATATGATTATAAGAGGCCAGTGAACTAATCTTACAAGATGGTTGTAATTCGGTAAAGCCCGGTGATAATCGGAAAACAGTGCACCGAATTTTAGGCACAAACTACTACCACCTTATGCACATAAAAGTGATCAATTGTGGGCCCCATTCTCTCCTTATCCTCTTATTTGTGGATAGTTATTTTTGTTGGGAAAATGACTGATACGATGAACATTTCAACCTCTTCGCCTAATGTGGACTCACACGGACCAGAACATGGCCATCAGTTTATAGTAACACCAAAAACACAACACAGTCCTGGTATTAAAGTTTTATTTCCCATCATCCTCATTATTTACACCTATGTTATGACATTCTCACTTCATCTTATGAAGGGGGGAGGTTCTGTATTGTGCGGCTAATACAATGGCACATCTAAACGTGACTTTTATTATTCATTAGAGGGGTTATGGATATATAGTTATTATTGGGTTTACATTGTGTAAGGAACAGACAATGATAGATCTGTGTGATTTTCTGCAGTTCCCTTGCTGCATGTTTGTGGGAATATACAAAATGTGGGGTCTGTATGATTCTCCCACATCTTACTTTTTTAGAAAGTAGGAGTATTTGGATTGGTTCACTATATTTAGAGGACATTTGAATGTTAATTGCCAAATGATATAGCCTGGGTTGTCGGCTTTCAAAATTATCTAGGGTTTTATGGCGCCTTTATTTTATTCGGTTTATAATATATTGCAGGTTGTGACTGTCTAAAAATGTCTAGCTGAAAAGCAGATATCTAGTTATTACAGTTGTTTAGTGCATATTATGTGGATTTATTCATGTGAAACATATCAATAGGGCACATTTGTGACTCTACAAATGCCATGTATTACATTTAGGAGATGGTGAAGGTAAATATTTTTGTTTGGATCAAATTTTTTGCCATCAAAGTAAATTTTAAGTATTTTTAATAAAATCGGTTCCCTCCTCAAATTTTTGGAGGTGGGAGGAAAACCGGAGGACCCGGAGGAAACCACGCAGACAGAGAGACATACAAACCTTTGCAGATGTGACCAGCGCTGCAAGGCTGTAGTGCTAATCACGGAGCCACCATGCTGCCATAAATCTCCTATCAACATCTGCATTCCTATAAAATTCTCCCCATATTACAGTTTGTTTACCATACTAAAGAGCTCTTGCTGACTGTGACTGGTCATAAATAGTTTATTTGGGGCCCCCTTTCGTTGTTGCCAGGGCCCCACTTTGTCTAGAACCGGGCCTTGCTGGCTCTATCAGTGCAGTAGTTTGGGTCACAGTGTAACACTGGCAGATAACAATTCTTTAGTTACTCGGAAATCCTCCAGCTTGTATCACTGGGCTTATAGTCAGTTGGTAAGGCTCATTGTCTACAGTGCAGAGGGTCCAGGGTTCACGAACATTCAGCCTGGGCAACACTTTCGTTAATTTAATCCATATAAGAGCTTGTGTCTGGGGAAGCCTGGAGACCATATATGGAACGATTATGATCCTCGACTGAGACTTGGTCCCTGCTCTCTCCGCTAAGCGACACTGTTATCTGAAAAGGATCCCTGCCGATGTCTGCTCTGGGAAACCCTAGGAGATGCATGGACCTACATGGATAGGCTCTGAGCTGATGACGTGGTATTATGGCTAAGCCGACACATTCTTGAAAAGGATTCCTGCCTGATGTCTGCTTGGGGCAACCATAGGAAGATGCATCTAACCCCCCCAAAAATTATATGACAGATGTGATTGAAGCTGAGACGTGGTCTGCTCGCCGCTAAACCCGACACTTCTCTGCAAAAGATTCCCTGCCCGACACTCTGAACAGGATTCCCTGCCGATGCTGTAGAAGCCATTCTGTACTGTGAGATCAGGCTTTCAAGATTACTATGCGGACACAGCGCCTGGGACACAGCGGGACTCGGGGGGAAATCCTGACAATCTATAGTGCCATGACGCGGGTAGAGGTAAGAAAAACGGGACTTTCCCCAGCACAATCGGGACGGTTTGGGAGCATGCCTGTAGATGTTTGTGTATTGTGTATAGATGGAGGTGTGTGTATATATGACTGTTATCGTGCGTTATGTGCTCATATATACTGGATGTGTGTGTATGTATGCTGTACAGCTGTGCGGATGTGTTAGTTATATACTGGATGGTGGGTATATATTCTGTATATCTGTGCACGCATGTTGTAACTACTGGATGTGTGGTGGATATATGCTGTCTCTCTGATGAGTATGTGCTGTATATACAGGATGTGTGTGATATATGCTGTATATCTGTGTATATGTGTTGTATATACTGGAGTGTGTGTATAGATGCTGCGTATCTGTGCGTTCATGTTGTATATCTAGGAGGTGGGTGTATATTGCTGGATATCTGTGTGTTCTGTTTGTATATACTGGATGGGTGTGGTATATATGCGGGTATATCTGTGTGTATGTGTTGTAATACTGGCAGTGTCTATATTCTGTTATATCTGGTGTATGTGCTGTCATATACTGGATGTGTGTATAATTGTATATTGTGTGTATGTGCTGATATACTGGATTTGTGTGTTATATTGCTGCTATATCTTGTGTATGTGCTGATATAGGGATGTGTGTATATATGGGTATATCGGTGTGTATGTGCGGTATTAATACTGGATGTGTGGTGGATATATTCTGTATATCTGTGTGTATGTGTTGTATAGCCTGGATGTGTGTGGCTATAGCGTATATCCGTGTGTATGGTTATTATACTGGAGTGTGTGGTATATATGCCTGTATATTGTGTGTATGTGCTGTTCTACTGGATGTGTGGTATATATGATGTTTATATCTACGCTAGCGGCAGGGCAGGCAAGAACCTCCAAGGCGTACAGCGCCAGTTCGTGCCACATGTCCAGCTTTGAAACCCAGTAGTTGTAGGGAGCTGGGTGATCATTTAGGACGATGGTATGGTCAGCTACGTACTCCCTCACCATCTTTCTGTAAAGATCAGCCCTACTCTGCCGAGACTGGGGACAGGTGACAGTGTCTTACTGGGGTGACATAAAGCTGGCAAAAGCCTTGTAAAGTGTACCATTGCCAGTGCTGGACAAGCTTCCTGCTCGCCTACTCTCCCTCACTACTTGTCCCGCAGAACTACGCACTCTGCCACTAGCGCTGTCAGAAGGGAAATAGTGTATCAGCTTGTGCACCAGGGCCTGCTGGTATTCATGCATTCTCACACTCCTTTCCTCTCCAGGGATGAGAGTGGAAAGATTTTGCTTGTACCGTGGGTCCAGGAGAGTGAACACCCAGTAATCGGTGCTGGGATAAATTCTTTGAACGTGAGGGTCACGGGATAGGCAGCCTAGCATGAAATCTGCCATATGCGCCAGAGTACCAACGCGTAAGAATTCACTCCCCTCACTGGCCTGACTGTCCATTTCCTCCTCCTCCAACTCCTCTTCTTCTGCCCATACACGCTGAACAGTGAAGGACTCAACAATGGTCCCCTCTTGTGTCTCGCCAACATTCTCCTCCTCTTCCTCCTCATCCTCCTCCACCTCCTCCGATATGCGCTGAGAAACAGACCTAAGGGTGCTTTGGCTATCAACAAGGGAATCTTCTTCCCCCGTCTCTTGTGACGAGCGCAAAGCTTCCGACTTCATGCTGATCAGAGAGTTTTTCAACAGGCCAAGCAGCGGGATGGTGAGGCTGATGATGGCGGCATCGCCACTGACCATCTGTGTTGACTCCTCAAAGTTACTCAGCACCTGACAGATATCAGACATCCACGTCCACTCCTCATTGTAGACTTGAGGAAGCTGACTGACCTGACTACCAGTTCTGGTTGGAGTTGACATCTGGCAGTCTACAATCACTCTGCTCTGCTGGTAAACTCTGGATAACATGGTTAATGTGGAATTCCACCCCGTAGGCATGTTGCACAACAGTCGGTGAGCGGGCAGTTGGAGGCGGCGCTGCTCTGCCCTAAGAGTTGCAGCATCTATGGTCGACTTTCTGAAATGCGCACAGATGCGGCGGACCTTCGTGAGCAAATCAGACAGATTGGGGTATGTCTTGAGGAACCGCTGAACTATGAGATTTAACACATGGGCCAGGTATGGCACATGTGTCAGTCTGCCGAGTTGCAGAGCTGCCACCAGGTTATGGCCGTTGTCACACACAACCATGCCTGGCTTCAGGTTCAGCGGTGCCAGCCACAGATTGGTCTGCGCCGTGATGCCCTGTAATAGCTCTTGGGCGGTATGCCTTTTATCGCCTAGGCTCAGCAGTTTGAGCACCGCCTGCTGTCGCTTAGCGACGGCACTGCTGCTGCACCTAGAGCTACCGACTGATGGTGCCACAGATGGTAATTCGGAGGAGGTGGGAGGAGGAGGAGGCATAGTAGGCCTGAGAGACCGTGACCGAGGTAGGCTCCGAAATCCTCGGCATCGTCAGTATATGAGTGGCCCCAGGGTCAGACTCGGTCCCAGCCTCCACCAAGTAAACCCAAGTTTGCCATCAGCGATATATAGTGGCCCTGTCCGGCAGCACTCGTCCACGTGTCCGTGATTAGGTGGACCTTGTCAGAAACGGTGTTGGTCAGGGCACAGATGATGTTGTCTGACACGTGCTGGTATGGGGATCGAACAACGAGGGGCGGCCGCCGCCATGAGCTTGCGAAAGGTCTCGGTCTCTACCAGCCTATAGGGCAGCATCTCCAATCTCAGTAATTTGGAGATGCGGACGTTGAGGGCTTGGGCATGTGGGTGGAACTGTATTTCCTCCTGCACTCCAGTGTCTGGGGTATAGACAGCTGAACGCTGCGCATGGAGACATTGGTGGACGCTGTGGAGGATCGTGGAGGCGAAGGTGTGGTTTTCAAGTGGTAGTTGTTTGTGCCGGGGTCCTGGGCAGGGGGCTCCCTAGCAGAGGCAGCAAATGACACAGGAGAAAGAGCAGTGGTGTGCCCGGCCGGAGGTGAGCGGCCTTGGTTCCATTGAGTGGGGTGTTTAGCATTCATATGCCTGCGCATACTGGTGGTGGTTAAGCTAGTAGTGGTGGAACCACTGCTGATCCTGGTGTGGCACAGGTTGCACACCACAGTCCATCGGTCATCCACTGTTTCTTTACAGAACCTCCAGACTTAAGAACATCTAGCCCTCGCCACGGGAGCTTCACTACCTGAAACATTTGACGCTGATGCACTAGCTCTGGCACTGCCTCTCCGTCTGGCCCCACCACTGCCTCCTCCAAATCTGTTTTCGTATAGGTCTTCACCCGGCCTATCAACCCAGCTTGGGTCTGTCACCTCATCATCCTCCGATCCCTCAGTCTGCTCCCCCCTCGGACTTCCTTCCCTGACAACAACTTCACCACTGTCTGACAACCATGTCTCCTCATCTCCCGACAACTCTTTACACACTTCTTCCACTACGTCAACAATGTCATCATCACCCACAGACTACGACCGTTGGAAAACCTGGGCATCGGGAAAGAGCTCAGCAGCAACCTGACCAGTGGTTTGTGACTCTGGAAAGGGTCCAGAAAACAGTTCCTCAGAGTATGCTGGCTCAAATGCCAAATTGTCCTGAGAGGGGGCAGACTGGGGGGAAGGAGGTTGAGGTGGAGGAGCTGGAGGAGTGCTCACTTGGGTAACATGGATGGACTGCGTGGAAGACTGACTGGTGGACAAATTACTTGAAGCATTGTCCGCAATCCACGAAATCACCTCTTCGCACTGTTCTGGCCTTAACGGTGCTCTACCACTAGTCCCAGTAACTTGAGACATGAAGCTAAGGAGTGTAGCTCTGCGGCTTTCCCCTGCTCCCTCATCAGCAGGTGGTGTCTCACCCAGCCCAGGACCACGGCCTCTGACCCCTTCAGTAATTGCATGCCCACGTTCTCATCCTCTACCCATAGCCCTCAGGTTCCACATTTTTAAAATTAAAGTCTATTTTATAGACAAAACAGAAATATAAACTGTAAAATTTTTTGGGGGGTTTTTTTGTGTTTTTTTTTTTTAATAGAATGAAACATGCAGAAGAAATCTGACAGCAACCACTGAAGATGATTGCTTCGGCTAGTTTCCAACATACACTGACTGCACACAAAAGGATTTTGTGCTGTGACTGAGTGTGTCACTTTAACTTTTGAAAAACGCTATTGTTGGGTTCTTGTAGAATCACTCCTGCCTAACAGTAATCTATTAGAACACCCTAACGCTATCCCTGACCAGCAGCAGCTCTCTCCCTAACGGCATACAGACAGAAAAATTATCCGAGCAGGGTCAGGGGCTAGTATATTCCAGGGTCACCTGATCAGACCAGCCAACCACTGCTATCGACATGTAAGTGTACCACGTGATGCTGGGTGTACTGCAGAGTCTCCTGGCTTGTGATTGGCTCTGTTTCTGGCTGCCAAAAATCTAAACGCCGCAAGATGCCATTTTCTTGAGCGGGCGAAATACTGGTCCGAGCACCAAGCAGCTGTGAGTAAGATAATGCTCGAATGAGCATCAAGCTCGGACGAGTATGCTTGCTCATCTCTAGTTGTGACATAGGTGTACGATTCAAGGAATAAAATCACTGGCTGTTGTGTTGTAAATGCGAAACAAGCAGCTGCTCAAACAAGAAGGGGTCCAAGGGGCTAAATATGAGAGATTGGGGCCAATGATTCCAATAGAAATGGAATCACAAGAAATTCAGCATGAAATTCAGAGTTTGGGATGTTAGAGAAATGTTTTACATAATGCTCCTTAAATAAAAAATCTTTTTGCTTTTTTGCATAAATACCAGGATTGAAAATGTACCAGAGATTGTTGTACATGGACAGAGTGTAAGAAGACTTTCTTGATTAATGTCAGATGTTTATGCTGATGTATGTGATAGCAGGACTACATGATATTCAGAAATGATGATTTTTGTTGTTCAACAATAACTTTGAATTCTTGTTCATGAAGGGTGGGCACAGCTGGCCAAGCGGAGGGTGCGGGGCGTTACCTTCCCCATGCCTGTGCAGTCGCTGCTGCCAACAAATTTTCACATGTGAGAATTCACTGGCTGCATATGTTTTTACCACAGGCAGGGGTCACAAGCACAAGAGGAGTGAGATAACCCCCACTGTATTATTTTCTGGGTAACAGTATACACTACATACAAAACTTGTTTAAAGTGAGAGAAAATAGGTGTAATTCACCTTTATACACCAGTTTTACCAATGCATTGGAAGCTCACCCCAGTAAGAAGATGGCATAAAAAATGCAGTAACATTTCAGAACAGACTTCTAGATTTGCCAAATTGTGAGACATTTGATAAATTTGGTGAAATTTGGGGCCCGGAGTCCGTGGGGTTGTTTGCTGTTCCGTGCGCTGGGAGTGAACCAAGTTGGGAGGTGAGCTGGACTGCTAAGCTCTGTTTGTTTCTTGTATTTTAACAACTGATATAAAAATAAGAATTTTTTGGGCTGGACACAAGGTCAGATCAATTTTACAACTGTTTTAGTTTGTTTTTTTTTTACAATGTGCATTACACAAATTAATAATATATTTCAGTTATGAACGCATCTGCAATGAAGCAAGATGAGCATCTTATCCATGCGCCCGATGACCAAGCCCTGAAGGTGTGAGAATGTCCTACTCTTATGTGGGCGATTTTAACCACCATATACAGGAGCTATTGTCTGCTGCTGCTGCTGTGGCAGTTAGAAGCTGAGCCGTGATTGGTTGCTATTTTACCACAGGTCATTAATATGAGCTCTGAGTTTTGATTGGTTACTATAGGCAATGAGTGTAAGTGTAATATGTGTGAGGTAATATGAATAGGTATGCAGAGATAGGGGGAGATTTATCAGAAATGTCTGAGGTAAAACTGTTCCAGTTGCCCATGGAAACAAATCACAGATCAGCTGTTTTTTTTATAAACAGCTGTGCAAAAATCAAACTTGAGCTCTGTTTGGTTGCCGTGGGCAACTAGAACAGTTCTGCTCTCAGACAACGATGAAAAATCTCCCCATAGACAAAGTGACAGTCAGAAACAGTCACAGTCAGATAAGGAGGCAGTCACTGAAAGAGAATTTCAGAGGCAGTCACTCAGAGAGACGGTCAGTGGCAGTTACTGAAAGAGACAGAGATGGTCAGTGACAGAGACACAGACAGATATATATATATATAAAATATTTTTTGGTAATCCATTCTATTTAGTTATAGCTAAGAGCCAGGGGCGTAACTACAGTGGTAGCAGCCATAGCAACCGCTATGGGGCCCACAGTGTCGGGGGCCCCACCATCCAACCTGACACACTAATGAGTGGAGAATGTGCATCATTATATCCATATTATGCTACAAATTGTACATCATAATATGTATATAACATATATGTGATGTATATATGCTGCAACTGTGATGTGTATATGCTGTATGTGTTTACTGTGTATGGTGTCTGCATATACTGTATGGGTGTATATATATTCTGTGTGTTTATGTATGTCACTGTATGTGTGTGTATATGCTCTGTATCTATATGTATAAATGTATCTATGTGTATAAATGTGTGGTTGTAACTTGCGTGTGTGAGTATACAAATATGTATAATTTTTAAGTGGGAAGCGGGGCCCAATCAGAAGCCTGCTATGGGGTCCTGCCTCTCCTAGTTACGCCACTGCTAAGAGCAGTTATTTCCTATCCCAGGCAGCGTTCAGTTCTACAGCTAGTATCTTATATATAGAGCTGAGTGTATGTGTGTGCGTGTATGTATGTATGTTTGTATGTATGTCCGCTAAAGGAATCTGCACCTCGCAGATTTTCGCATTTTTGATCACCAAATTTTGCACAGCTGCTCTCTGTAACTTTGGGAATGTCAAAGACTAGGTTTTGAACCGAAATTTTATCTCACGCTTTCCAAAATACACTTATTAACCACCATATACTGGAGCCATTGGGGCTCATTTACTAAGGGTCATGCTGCTCACTTTTGTTGGACTGTGGGACTTTTTCGGGGATTGCACGGCTTGGACAGTTATTTAACAGGTGTCTCCACTGAGATTTTGGTGCAATGGATAGTTTTTTGGTGCAGCTGCTCTGGCTTCCATGCAACACAAATTGGAAGAGCCGACTGATTTGGACTGAGCGCGGGATTTAACTTTCAAATTGTGTCGTAAGCCCAAGCACTTACATGCATCACCTAAAAAAGGTGAACTCTGTCGGACCTGAGCGGGGAAGCGACACATGCAGGATATCGGGCCCATGATCTTAGTGAATCAAGGCACAGTGTGTTATTGTTGGACAATGCACTTTCGGTGAACTCAAGCAGACGGGTAAGTAAATGAGCCCCATTGTATGCTGCTGATGTGGCAGTTAGAAATTGAGCCGTGATTGCTTGCTATTTTGCCACAGGTCATTCATATGAGCTCTGAGCTTTGATTGGTTACTATAGGCAATGAGTATAAGACATGCTATGTGTGCGATAATATGGATGGAGACAGTCAAGTACAGAGAGAGACAGTCAAGTACAGAGAGAGACAGTCAAGTACAGAGAAAGACAGTCAAGTACAGAGAGAGACAGTCCAGTACAGAGAGAGACAGTCCAGTACAGAGAGAGACAGTAAAGTACAGAGAGAGACAGTCAAGTACAGAGACAGTCAAGTACTGAGACAGTTGAGTACAGAGAGAGACAGTCCAGTACAGAGAGAGACAGTCCAGTACAGAGAGAGACAGTCAAGTACAGAGAGAGTCAAGTACAGAGACAGTCAAGTACAGAGACAGTCAAGTACTGAGACAGTCAAGTACTGAGACAGTTGAGTACAGAGAGAAAGTGAGAGACAGTCCAGTACAAAGAGACAGTCAAGTACAGAGAGAGACAGCCAAGTACAGAGAGAGACAGCCAAGTACAGAGAGAGACAGTCAATTAGAGAGAGACAGTCAATTAGAAGAGCGAGAGAGTCAAGTAGAGAGATGGTCAGAGAGACAGGTACAGAGTGTCAGTCTGAGACAGTCAGAAAAAGAGAGATAGATACATATTAAAATTGTTACTAACCCATTCTATTTTGTTATCGCTAAGAGCAGTTATTTAGTATCCCAAACAACGCCGGGAGCTACAGCTAGTATATAATAATAATAATAATAATAATAATAACTAATAATATATTCATGCAGGGTGCTATATATATTCTTAGGTCAGCTCTGTGTGTATAAAGTTATTAGGTGAGCTGTATATAAAGTAGTAGCGGGCTGTACACAAATAATAACAAAGTGGTGTACATTAATTAGAGGAAACTTTATATTATTTATGCTTTTCCCACAAGATGCATTGATGGTGATGTATTCATGTGTTGGTCTTTAGAACCGTGCATAGTAGAACTAGACCGTTCTCTGCTACATCTCCCTCAATGATTAATCGGCAGCAGAAATCTGTCTACGGCAGAAAACTGCAGTAATTAGCAAAAAAAAATTTTTTTTAACTCTATGTGGGCCGGACCAAGAGAAAATTAAAAAACCGCATCAATGAACATAGACGAAATATCATAAAAGGATCTGAAGAACACCCTCTATCAAAACACTACAAATTGTTCCATCAGAAACAATTTGCGGGCTCAAAATTTTTTGCTATAGAAAAGGTGAACCCAAGTTGGAGGGGAGGAAATTACATTGCTCAGATGTCACGGACAGAAACCAAGTGGATCTTCTCACTGGATTCATTAGCACCTGAAGGGTTAAACCAGGAGATAGAACTATTTGCTTTTCTGTAATGAGAACTCTATATAAATCCTAAACTTTTTGGACACACTATATCCTTTCAGTATAACATGTATGATATCAGCATATACAGGCATTTGTAATGTCTATATAGAACACTCATACTTTTAATGCATACACATCGACTATTTTAATTTGAATTTTAAATTTATAATAAAAAAATTTTTTTAACTAGAACAAGTAGAAAGATCGGTTTCACTATTTCAGGAGGGGTTTGGTGGATATACCTATTTAGACAGGAGATCGCTATATAAACACACCATATGCACAGTGACACAAATTCCCTGACGAAGAAGGCAGCAGCCTTCGAAACGCGTAGGAAGAAGTTTGTCTCTCTGGACCTACCGTACCTGGTGACGTCACCAAACGGATTGCAAACAGAACTGTGTATGGAGCAGTAGCCGCCGGCCGGGGCTCTACTCCACGTGCAATACAAGCGATCCTCAAGTCTAAAGAAAACCTAAGCCGGATTACCTGAAAAACCCTTCTGGATATTTATATTCGTGGATTTTATCATACCTCTGCATCTTGGCACCAAGAGGGACTGAATCCACAGTCGACCAGGAGGTCCGGGTTCCACCACTATCAGGTATCCACCTAGCTTTTCAGTTTTTTTCTGTCCACACTCAAATATATCTGATCTATCATAGAGCTCATTTCACATACATGCACATGGTATGAGTTTTTGTATGGAGATATAGAGGAGATTGTTCATTTGTTAGATTGTTTGGCGCAGGTACTCCCGTTTTCATTAGTATCCTTTGTTCATTAGTGTTTGCACATGATGTTGAAGGAAAAGAAAAAAAAAAAGGACAGAGTGAACAAGGAACATTTTGCTGCTTATTTTTTTTTTTCCATTTGTGTCCAGGATATATATAAAGAAGAAAAAAGAACTTACCTTTATTCAATGGAATGATGATCAAATTTAAACTATGGATCTCAGATGCCACTGGTGCCATCATGAAGTGAACCAAGATTAACAATAAGAGTAGCCACTAGTCCATCAACGTTTGTAACTGTTCCCAGAAGGGAGCCAAGAGTTAGAGCCTGTAAAGAGTAAAAACAGGTCACAATAAACTATAAACATTGCCGGACAACGCCTTCAAACGTCTGAGGCACTGACCAGAGAGCACCACAGGGGGTGCCAGATTGGGAAGACACACTAGCTGTGCTTCACACTCTCTCTCCTTCATCAGCCAGGCCAGTGAGAGAGGGGAGAGGCTCTACTTCCAGCTCTCATGTTTGCCATATGCAAAGACTGATGATCCAGCTCAATAAGAAGAGACAGACGGCGCATCACTAGCAGAAACTGTCTACGTCAGGTGCCGGATGTGCCCCACTCTTCCTCTCCTGCAACCAGGGCCTGTTTTAGATAAAGTGAGGCCTTGTGCAAAAGTAAAATTGGGTCCTAAAATAAAACTATTTTATGAACATAACTACCGTAGCAGAATTTAGGGACATAGGTACTTGCAGGGTCAAGAAAATTATCAAAATATTTCCAAAGGCAAATACGAACCATTCCATTTCCAGGTACTAGATAAAATATAACTTTTAATGTTTCGTCAATAAAAGAGTTTTTCTTTATAAATAAAGATTAAAAAAAAAACAATATTTGTGTGGAGTTGATTCAGTTGTTGCTAGAAAAATTTTGTTTATTGTATATACTTAATTTAAAGTCTATTTATGTTGGTTTACAGCGATACGCAAGTTTAATTTTTGCAGATCACAAACCATTTTATAGACTGTTTTACACATACAATACTTTGCAGTGACCTTATGTAGTCACTAGATGGCAGTGTTGTTCATGAAGAAGTAGGCAATTGTTTATCCACTGTTTCTAATATCCTAAAATTGATACTATGTATTCACATACTTCCACTATCTAGTGTTAACAACTCATTTAACACTAAAAGTTTGTACTCTATCTAGTATAGACAACTGTTTTGTCGCTATTAGGCTTTTATGTTTTATTTGCAGCTAGCTCCGACTGCAGTTCAGAGTTTTACATTGATCAGTTGTTCTATCATTTCCCTTTCACACTTATATTGTCTTTAAAACACAAAGCTCTATTAGCCCCCCAACATTTTTCGCCAGCTCACTGGTTTCATCTGGGTCAGACTTAAGATGTCACAGCTCTAAGTCCTCTTTCTGCGCATGCGGGCCGACTTTATAATTCTCCGGCATCTAGTAGTCTTATGCGCATATTCCCGGACTTCTACGTATTTGGTGAGTGTACATTTTACAAATGTTATTTCCCACAGCAAGCCAAACTGCGTAGGCCCATCCATAGCAGAGTAATATAGGATTGGACTGTACCCGTTGCAAGTAGCAACCTGTTATAAAAACCCCTGTAAGTTATGTCTCCATAGCAAATATTAAAGCTGGCAAAGACTATGTGAAAAAGGGAATTGTGACCAACACTCTTAACATCTCTCTTGCAAGTCTGTACCCTGAAATGTGCAATGGATTATAGTCTTTTATCTGACAGTAAAGATTCCAGTTTATTCCAGTTATAAACCGTTGGTCATTACAGACTTGCATCACTCCCCAAGAGGTTGTATGGGCTCAGTGTGCGGGACACAGGCCTAGCACCCCACAAATTTACTATAAGCTCCAGCAAGCCCTTGTACCACAACACCAAGTCCCCCTCTGGGCACCACACTACCACAGTGATGCATCGGGCCATGCCATACTACCACGGGGCCCAGTGGTTGCCGCATTATGAAAGGAAGTTACACACCCTCTCGGCATCTATACCCTCTCACTGAGGAACAGAAAGTGGGGATCCTAACCGGGCAGTTAAAGGGACCCTCTCTCCGTGAGGTCTAGTCCTAGCGCCAGGCAGAATGCCAAAATGTGATCCAGATTCTAAATAGGCTTTGCACCACCTTTGAAAAGTGTACTGTCTCCGAGCTGTAACAAAAATTCTTTGGAAAAAAGATAGAAGCCCAAAGAATCCATTAGAGACTTTGCTCTTTCGCCGCCTTGACCCTATAGTGGCTGAGAACTCAGATCAAACCCTGCGGGAACATAATTGTTGACAGGCTTCCGGATAAACATCACAAATGTTAACTAAATATGTTGCCTCTTCAACACTCTCAGGTTCATTTCCTAGAGTTTAAGAATATTGCCATTGACATCCAAGGGGAACGTATGCCTGGTGAAACCAAAGAGGAGTCAGAACCAGTGAATGTGGAGGATACAGCTCTAGCCTCTTCGCCGGCCCAGCTGGTGACACCATCCCCGGTGTCCGAAGAAGTTGCTGCCTTGACAGAACAAGTCACCATGCTGACAGATGCCATGAGCATAATGCTTGAACCCCTGGCACAACTGGAGGTGACAATGCACCAGGCACTTTTCAGCAGTTAATATTGAGATATTTGGGACATAAGAACTTTGAGACCATCCTACCACACCAGGATGACATCATCATCTACTTCAATACCTATGAGGATCACCTCCAACATCTGGCTGACGTTTTCCAAATCCAGACCAAGGATGGGTTGACAGTTAAAACATCCAAGTGCCATCTGTTACAGCCTAGTGTAAAATACCTTGGACATGTGTGAGTGCTGATGGAATTGAGCCAGATCCTGAGAAGATCGCAGCTCTCCATGACTGGCCTACACCGTCTACCATCCTGGATGTCAAGAGCTTCTTGGGATTTTCCAGCTGCTACCAGTGGTTTGTCCTGAAGTTTGCCCAACTAGTGGCACCTCTGCCAGAACTCCTCAAGGGACTTTCTAAAGAAGGCCAATGGTCCCGAGCACCTATTGACTGGACACCAGAATGAGAAGCTGCATTCTAGCTGCTGAAGCAAAGGCTGACGGAGCCTTCAGTGTTAGGATATCCAGATTACAATCTGCCCTTTAAACTCTACACCTATGCCAGCAAATATACTATACACCTTATCCCAGCTCCAGAACGGAACCGAAAGAGTCATAGCCTACGCCATCCATTCCCTCAGAGAGCCAAAATTATAGCTCGTTCAAGTTGGAGTTCATGCCATTAGTCTTGGCAATGACAGAAAAGTTCAAGGACTATCTGGAAGCTTCATTCTTCACTGACAACAACCCCTGCCTGGCTCAGAGCACTGGAGCAACAGTGGGCCTCCAGGCTGGCCAATTTCAACTTCACCATCAAGTACCAGGCTGGCAAGATAAATGACAATGCGGGTGCCGTATCCTGTCTTCCTGACCAGGGAACTAGACTTTTCACAGATGCCCAGTGGGAAGAAGTTAAGATGCCCGCCTTTTATGCCTATTATATAGAAGTTTACCTGTTAAGGAGGCAAATGGGTCAGTACACCAAGGAAATTTTTACTATCATCATATAGCAGCTTTGCCTGGTAAACAAAGAAGAAAGCAACAGAAGATTAGATTTTTACTTTTTTACTTATTTAACTTATTCACCAAACTTTTTATATGTGGTAACATCGTATATTCTTACATGTTTATAAATAATCTCCTTTTTAGCCCCTCTCCATGGTGGGAAGGTACTTAATGATGCTCACCGTACTATTACGGCGCATGGTATGTGTCAGCTCACTATACAGAATGGGTTAAAGCTTCAAGCTAACACACTGCTGTAACACCCGCAACCGGAGATTCCTCACAAGACCACAGTGTGTAAAGGGCTTCTCAGTAAGCACCAAGCGGGGGTCCGATCCTCCGATGGCAGCTCTGGGGTCCGGCAAGTGCCCCGAGGCTGCCCAATTTCCTCCAGTGCTGGCCCTACTTCGGAGCCCAGCATGCTCAGTGGATTACATTACACATTGCAATAAATCTGCACTGTGTTAGCTCTATTTGAGCTTGAACAAGAGATCAGAAGATCGCTTCTTCAAGCCATCATGTCAGGAAAAATAACCAAAAAGTTAAAACAATAAATTAAGTTTTCTTTTTATAAAATTAAATAATAAAAGAAATTGGAAGCCCCCCAAACACCACAATCCCCTAAACACAACTAATAAAGTTCAAACTATATTCAAATTTCCTAAGGAGGCTACTGAGGCATGGAGGCTACTTCACTCCCCAGTTGCCTCTCGCGTTCCGCCTACCAATCCATTTTCAGTGCGCAGCTCCTGGTAGCTGTGCATACTCGTCTGCAAAGCTGGGTTATGCGCATACGCAGAATGCAGGCCGCCGGCTGCGCAGTCACGGCCCTGAAGCCGGAGCTACAGCGCAAGCGCAGAACCCAGCTTCACAAGTGAGTGTGCGCAGCTACCAGGAACTCTGCGCTGAAGATGGATTGGTAGCCGAAACACAAGAGGCTACTGGGGCGTTGAGTAGCCTTGCCGTATAGCGTCAGCTCCGGCTAATATACACCACAGTAGCCTCTTTAGGAAATTTGAGTATTGGGGGAATTAAAATTTATAAAAGTTATGGGTCACGAAAGTATTAGTCCTAAAAAGGGCTATACAAGTCTACATGAGAGGAACGTGCCACCGGATCTACCTTTAATAGCACCAAAATGGTACCACTGAAGTTAACAACTTGTCACACAAAAAATAAGCCCACAATCCATCAACCAAAAAATACTAAAGTTATGCGGCTGGAAATATGGTGATACTAAAACAAATGCAATTTTTTCTATTTTAGTTTTTCTTTAGTAAAATTGGATAAATATAAATAAAACTATATAATTGAGGTATCACTGTAATCATAGTGATCCATAGAATAACCATAATATGTTATTTTTATACTAATGTGAATGCCCCCCCACCAAAAAATGCTAAAAATGCAAAACAAGAATTGATGATTTTTTCTACACATTAAAATAGTTAATAAAATATCATTAATAAGCTACCCACTAAAATTTATTCTTTTTAAAGTGCATCTCGTCTCGCAAAAAATAATCCCCTATTTGTTCACATTACCAAAAAAAAAAAAAAATATAGCCTTTAAACTCCTTCCCGATATGTGCAGTCATAGAACGGTGTGGCGGAAAGTAACTTGCCAACATGGCTCAGACACAGTGATCGAGGCAATATGGCGGCTGTTCCGGGTGGCCATCTATCTTGCCCTGTGGACCAGAGGGACTTCTTTGTCCCCTCCCCCCAGTTCATGAACGCTGATATTGGCTGATCAATGCAGACCAGTCAATAGCAGCAATTTTACTTATACTGATCACAATGAATGAAAACACGGTGATCGGGGAAGATGGCAGCTGTTCCTGACAGCCATCCGTTTTGCCACGCGGTCCAGAGGGGTTTCGCTACCCCCCTCGGCCCATGTTGTCTGCTATTGGCTGGTCGATTCAATAGTAGCAATATGTGTCACAATGGGCATCACTGGGGTTAATGGGAGAAATATACACCAATCATCAGTGGAAAGGGTCTTGTCTGGTGGCATCATGCCATCTACCTGAGAGCTCCGATTGACCAACCTGTGCACTCACAGCTGGATTCCACGACACTGCCCCTAAGCAAGATGGCATCCTAGCTTACAATAAATACATGGGTGGGTTTGATCTGTCAGATCAGGTGCTGAAGCCATACAGCGCCCTATGGAAAATGAACGCTGGCTGTGTACATTGTACAGATGGCACTGTACAACTCTTACGTGCAATGCCAATGTGCAGGTATCAGGCTGTATCATTTCTCCATTTTCTTTTTTTTTAACTGTATTTATTGAGAGTTTTTCCAATTTTATAGGAGAACAAGACCCCAACATTGGGTCATCAATACAAACATTGGGTCTGGGACTCACAGGAGAGGGGGGCAGGGGAAGGAAGGGGTATGGAAGGAAAAGTAAGGGAGAGGTTCTATTAGGTCACTAGGTTCTATAAGGTCACTATTTAATTCAGTTCTCTCCAGCCGTTAGCGGGATCCTTTTCCAGCTCAAAGGTGAAAATCCATAATGTATTGGCTGGTAGAATGAAGGCCTTGCAGGATAGTTTCATACAGTTCTGGGAGAAAGGATGGGGGGGAGGGGGGAAACACATAATATAATTAACACAAAACAAAACTAAAGAATCATGGCACTTCATCTCATTCCAGGAGGTTACGCCGCCCCAGCCCAAGCATGGTATATCATAAGATGTTACCACATTTATGTGCCAGGTTACTAACGCTAACATTCCTGATCCAATTTCAGTCAAGTTCTAGTGGGGCATCTCCAAGCATTATATACTTGAGCGTATCTAAAAATCAATCTGAAAGGGGGCGCTGTGGGGCTGAGACAAGTTTGGAGGAAGCTTTTACAACCCGCTGCCGCCATTGTGGTCAATAATCTCTGGCACCCTTTGGTACAACGTTGAGTTTCTGTATCTACATACCCAAAGATAGTCCACAGTGGGTCTCCAGGGACATAATTTGTGAGATATTTAGTTGGAAAATGGACTAGAGGATATAGGGGAACACAAAGCGCAGGAGACTCAAGTGCAGGTGATAAATAATTATTGGAAATGAGAATGTAACATGCGCACCTTCTGATGTAGGTTATATAAGCATATAATGGATGCTGTCTTCTTCACGAGGAAGAGCAGCTTGCGGTGGCTGTGTAGTCACGAGGTAACCACGTCCAATGGTGCGAACCGTTTAATAGTAGAATCCAATGTGCAGCAAGCGAGGACAGTCCACTTCAGAAGCGCATCTTCCCGAAATCAAAACGTTCTTTATTTTTTTGCTACAAAAGGTATATAAAAGGTGTATAAAAACAATGCATTTCGGCATTGGACTAATGCCTTCATCAGGTTAAAAACCAATATAAAAACAACAAGTGTTTTGATCAGTTTGCTTTTATACAAACAAACATAACTTCATTTTCACCCTAGGAAATACGTCAGAGCCTCAGTTTAGGGAGACTGCATTATCATAGGATAGGCAGTATGTCTATCTTAATTTTTAGTTGGCCCAGATAAAATATATCAAATTTGGCATTCCATCTAGAGCATTACATATTATACGGCAAATGTGAGCTTACGTTGATAAATAATTATATATAGAATAAAAGTACATACCGTATTTTCCGGACTATAAGGCACACATAAAAACCTAGGATTTCCTTAGAAATCCAAAGTGCGCCTTATAGTCCGGTGCGCCCTACGAATGGAGGAGGGCAGCGGACCCTACTTACATAGGTCCCTGCTACCGGAGACAGCAGATCTCCAGCGGGAACTGCAGACCACGCGGCACGGACAACAGGCGCCATAGCGCGAACCAACTTCTGCCCATCGGTCTGCATTGTCCCGCTGGAGATTGACGTGTCCTCCCGGTAGGCGGGGACCTATGTATGTAGGGTCCGCTGCCCTCCTCCACCTCAACCGTTCCCCTTCCCCGGAGACCGCTCACCTCTTGCTGGGTCGGTCGCCGCTCCGTTTTCCTGCAACGCCCCCGGACCTCCGCCACGCCCCCGTACCCTGCGCCTTATAGTCTGATGCGCCTTATATATGGAATTATTCCATATATAAGGTGCTGACTACTAATGCGCCTTATAGTCCGGTGCGCCTAATAGCCCGGAAAATACGGTAATAGAAAATGAATAGAGAGCTAAAAATGGATGCATGTATAAATCAATGAAGATGCATCTATACGGGGGACATGTTTAACCGTATAAAATTATTTGGGTTAGGTTTGTTGATGGTCTGGTGTGACTTGTTCAAGTTAAGTGAGAGGCGATTATCTATGATGATTACCATGTAAGCTGCGGATGTTGACACGAGGTATACACTAACTTACCATGATGTAATTATGTGATAGATGTGTATCTCCCAAATCCTCTGGCCATGGACCAGGTAGGTACCACTGGTGGTTGGATGCCTTCACTTAGTTTTCTGCAGTTTCAATTGCCTCATTTAGGCCTTCAGGGGTTAAGGTGTGCAGTTTGTAAATCCAGTAGGCTTCTTTTTTGTTTAGAGCACCAACCCGATCTTTAACATCTACATGAATTTGTTCAATCGGGACAATTGAGATGTTATTGAAGTCTCTAATATGGGCTAAAAGAAGATGTTTGGACACACTCTGTTTTAAAAAAAAATGTTTTTTTTGTTTTGTGTCTATGACCATTTAGCCTTAACCTAAGGGATTGGGTGGTACCTCCCACGTACTGTAACCCACATATACAATTGATCAAGTTTATCATGGAGTCATGTCGTGCGTTGTTTGATGGGGAAAGATTCCTTTGTGATATTAGATGAGAAGTGGGTACATTTATCAATTATGGTTGATATATAGGCATCTATAGGCATTTTTTATGTTTACATTTAAAAGCGCCTTTTTGGAGGTAATCATTTTTATTGTATTTTCCATGTATTTTTATTTTACTTGGAGCTATAATGTTTTTTATTGTGCAGACTTTTCTAAATGTAATGATAGGGGTCTTTGGTAATATTTCAGCAAGATACGGATCATTTTGTAGAATTTTCCAATTTTTTTAGTAGTGTTTCCCTGATGGCATGGTTTCCTCTGTCATAAGTCGTAATAAAATTCTGGGCAAATATTTCATTTTATGAAGAGTGTTTTTTGGAGGAAAGAAATTCTTCTTGTGTGGCTGTTTTGTTCTTTTCCTATGCTACTCGTACCAGGTTTTTGGGATAGCCATTCTCCAGGAATCTGTTTTGGATGAATTTAGCTTGATCTTTATAGTCACTTAAGGACGTGCAGTTCCTTCTAATGCTACGGAATTGGCTATTTGGGATGTTCTTTTTATAATGCACACGTTTGTAGTTTAAGTAGCTGTTTCCATCTACTTTTTTAACTCCTAAGCACACCTGGACGTCCCGGTGGCTAGATACTTAGCGCACCAGGACGCACTTCTGGGAACGTCTCATGAACAGAGCCGGTACCAGAAGCAGCAGTTGTCAGCTGTCAATCACAGCTGACACCACGCGCTAACACCCGCGATCGGAACCGGCTCTGATCGCGGGTGTTAACCCCTTACACGCCGCGGTCGAGCATGACCGCGGCGTGTAAGGGTGTTCCTGCTATGGATCAGATCCTCCGTGCCGCTTACCGGGGATCCGATCCACTTCTGGGCAGCCCCAAAGTCTGCCTAATGCTCTGGGGCTGCCCAATGTCCGAAGCGGTCAGATCCCTTCCGGGTCTGACTGTAAACTGTCTGCGCATGCGCCTGCATGCTCAGACAGTTTACACTGCTCTACAATGAAAAAGTATTGTAGCATCGCTGGTTCAAGTTCGTATAAGTAAAATAAAGTGAAAAACATTAACAGTTAACACATTAGAATAAATAACAAATACAGGCGGTCCCCTACTTAAGAACACTCAACTTACATACGACCCCTAGTTACAAACGGACCTCTGGATATTGGTAATTTATTGTACTTTAGTCCTAGGCTACAATAAACAGCTATAACACTTATCACAGGTGTCTGTAATGAAGCTTTAGTGTTAATATTGATTCTTACGACAACCCAACATTTTTAAAATCCAATTGTCACAGAGACCAAAAAAGTTCTGGCTGGGATTACAATGATAAAATATACAGTTCCGACTTACATACAAACTCAACTTAAGAACAAACCTACAGACCCTATCTTGTATGTAACCCGGGGACTGCCTGTAAATACATTAAAATATAAGCCCCCCAAATGTCACTTTCCCATAAAAATACTTAATAAACTATAAAAACACAAACACAAAAAAATCCACATATTTAGTATTTACGCGTCCGTAACAATCTGTATAATAAAACAAAATCATCACTGGACCTGCACCGTAAACACCAGGGAAAAAAAACACAAAAAACGTTCCGAAAAAAGATAATTAATACCTTTAAAAAATTATCTAAAAAGTGATTTAAAAAAGGTATGCGCTCTAAAATGAGACCACTAAAAAGAACAACTCTTCTCGCAAAAAATAAGCCCCTAACCAGATTTGTCAGTGGAAAAATAAAAAAGTTATGCATATGATAAGATTGTGATGCTAAAATGAACAAAATTTTCTCCAAATTAGTTTTCATTCAGTAAAATTGAATAAAATACACAAAACCCCCACATATTTGGTATTGCTATGTCTGTGGAAATCTGCATAATAAAACAGAATCATTATTGGACCCGCAAAAACAACCTCAAAAACGCTCCGAAAAAAAGATATTTTCATTAATACCCTTTAAAAAAAATGCTCTAAAAAGTGGTTTTAAAAAGTTACGCACTCTAAAATAAGAACACTAAAAAGAACAATCATTCTCTCAAAAAATAAAATCTTAACCAGATTTGTCAGCCTAAAAATAAAAAAGTTATGCATATGAAAGTCGGTGATGCTAAAATTAACATTTTCGCCAAATTAATTTCTACTCAGTAAAAATGGGAAGAAAAAAGAAACTATATAAATGAGGTCTTTTCATAATCGTGAAGACCCACAGAATAAAAATAATATACTATTTTTACGGTATGGTAAGCGGCCAAAAAAAAAAAACACAAAAAAGTTCCTAAAAATTGATGATCATTTTATACAAATGTTTAATTTTCCACCCAAAATGAGTGTATTGTCAAAAAATACTACAATTTGTAGACCACACCTCAATTTATTCTTACCCTTATAAAACACCTAAAGGGTTAACAAACTTCTCAAAAGTGGTTTTTCATACATTGAGGGGTGTAGTTTCCATAATGGGGTCATTAACAATTCTAGCTATTATTTAGGCCTCTCACAGTCAATTAAAAGTTCAGCAGGACCTTCTAGTAAAATATGTGGAATCTTAAAAACCATGCCAACATAAACAGACATTTGGGAAATGTAAGTTATGAATTTATTTGGACGCTATGACTGTCTGCATCAAAAGTAGAGAATTAAGAACTTTGAAAATAAAGAATTTTTCCAAATTTTTGCAAAATTTAGTTTTTTTTCATAACTAAACACAAAAGATTTCATCCAAATTGTTAAAATAATTTGAAGTACAATGTGTCACGAGAAAACAATCTCAAAATCCCCTGGATATCTCATAGCGTTCCAAAGCTATAAGCACTTATAGTGACACAGGTCAGATTTGAAAAATGGGACCGCGTCCTAAGGGCCAAAAGATGCTGAGTCCCGTAGGGGTTAAAATGTGTTTTTGTGTTTAATAATTTTGTTCGTCTTTAAAGATCTCCAAATCTCCAAATCCAAAGATAATCGACTTGGAATCAAAGTGTAACGTGAACTGAAGTCCCCAGTCATTATGGTTTAGATGTTGGACAAAGATGCGGGCCTCATTTCCTTCCCCACACCATATAAAAAAGAGATCATCAATAAATCTTCGATACAGTGATAGCTGGTACAGCTGACCTTGGAATTCAAAAACATTATGCTCCAATATAAAAAGAATACTGTCTGTAATGTCTGTAATGAATTTTATTTGTTTGGTTTCCATATCAGTTTGGTTCTCAAGATACCATTTAGTTGCATTGATCCCTAGGGTGTGGATGATATTCGAGTACAATTTTTCTACTACCATATGGCCGATCGATATTTGAGCAAGAAATACATGAACCTGCAAAACACACTCCACTTGGCGTATGTGTAAGGCGGAAAACACTCTACAGTAGCGGTTTCTTGGAATTCGGCAATAAATTGTTTGGACATCAAGATACTCCACTAAAGGAAAAGATCAAGCCCCACAACCATGGATTTCTCCAAAAACAGACTATCTTCAAGACAGTCCTTGCTTAAGGACCTTTTGAATTTGGACTTCTCATCACATGGGACAGATAAGTTTCTAATATGAAATCCATGATTTATTATTTCTAGCCTTTGAGGATGTAGCTAAATTAGAACTAAGACACAGTTTAGATAGTATGTTTCTAGAATTTTATCTAAAAATCAAACTTATCCCCAAAGGTCTAAGAATAGACATCCCTGTCTACTTTCCGCCAATGACACTTTTTACCACTGAATGGGACATTTTTCTTGAAAATTGCTCTTTTGAACTAATGTCCTGAGTAATTGATAAAAGATCCTCATTATGTCAAAAATATATTTCTGATATTGACAAACACATTAAAATCCTTGAAGAATTTAAATATTCCCCAGATTTTGACAATATAACTAAAAACATTTCTGCTCGCCTTAGGAAGTTAGAAAATGAAATCATCACCAAAATAATATGAAAACTGGAAAACCTATGCTATAAAAACAGTGAAAACATAATAACCTCGGGAAAAACAGTACCCACCCAAAAAATGGTGCAACCAAGCACCCTACAAAACATCTCCTGTACCCCAAACAAAACAAGTACAATGATAGACCGTAGAGCAACTAAAAAACAACAGACTGTTTACCAAAACAAAGGGCGCACTATTACAGACACCAATAACAGAAAACAATATACTCACGGAAACATAAACCAATTCCGCAATTCTAAATATCAACCACAAAACAAAAATAGAGATAAAATCCAAACTACATTGATTGAACAGTACAAAAAACAATTGTCTTCCAAGAATGACAAGACAATACCTCTGTAACACAAAATACAAAATGTATTGGCATGTATCCTTTCTTTGTCTTGTGGTAATACCTCTGTAACTTCCGTGCCTAAACGTTGCACTATCCGCAGTTTGCAGAACAGGTGGCATTTATTTGTGTTCAAACTGTGTCTTAGTGTCTGTGTTTGGATTAACCGAGCCACACCCTGCTCCTTGTATTTCAGTCCTGCCCAGCAAGGGTTACTAGCCCGATGGACAGTTCCCCCAGTGGCTGCTGGAGCCATGTCCGGGAACTGCCTTATATACCTGCCGATTCCCATCATACCTGGCTGGTTATTTTAAAGTCTTACCTGTGTATCTAGTGCTCTTGTTATCTTGTTTGGTATTTTGTGTTTTGTATCCAATTCTGTACCTTTGCTGCCATCTTGTCCTGTCTCCACTTGTCTGTCTGTATCTGGACCTTACCTGTATGTAAGCCGTTAAATCTTGTCCTGACCTGTGTATATCCCGCCTGTGTTCCTGTATCTGTTGTTTGTCCCTCGGTATCGTTTACCTCCCAGTGTTATCCCTGTGTTAGTATTCTGTGCATCAGTGTGAACACTGACCTATATCTGTATTCCGGTTACCTGTCCGCTCCACCATCCAGCAGCTTCCAGACGAAGTAAGTCTTCCTTGTCATGTTGTAGGGTCGCTCAGAGTCCGTCAGTTAGGTTCCTGACAGTGGGTTCGCCCTTATCAGGGTGGTTTAACTGCTTTAGGCAGGGCCTTAGCCCTCAGGGACGTCGCAGGGTGAGTTTGCCATCACCTACCTAGTCTGACAGCTAGTACCAAGCCTGGTTGTGGTTGCTCTGTTGCTGAACAGGTGCTGACAACCTCCCACTCGACAACAAACCTGGACAAAAATCAATAAACCATAACAAATTTAAGATAAACATAATCCGGAACATCTACCTTTCAGCTTATCGCCCCAATTTTTAAACAATACAGATAATTTCACACTAAATACCAGAATAGACAACTCAACCCTAAACATGTCCAATCTTCAAATACATGATTATTCGAGTATCAGTCAGAACACAGTTATTGCCAACCCCCAATACACTGTGGTTACACCAAGGGAGACAGAGCCAGAAAGCCTAAACACTCCTTCCATCATGGCCTCCCTATCCTTCACCAGCACCACATTCAATATTCCTTTTTTTAGAGTCAGGTCCCACGTGACCCTCTACACCAATGATGCGAACCTTTTAGAGACCGAGTGCCCAAACTGCAACCCAGACCCACTGATTTATTGAAAGTGCCAACACATCAATTCTAGCATTAAATTATTAAACTCTTCTCGCTCCCTGCTGCAGCTTTCAGCGGTCCCGAGGACACCAATATCGTTGACAGACGGAGGGAAAATTTAAATTGCCATTGGAGTTCCCTTGACAACCCACTAACCAGGAAAAATTGTTGCGCTAAGAGCAGGAGCTTCAATGGCGCCAATGATAATCCGCGCATGTCCACAACTTATCTTCCTGCAGTCTCAGGTAGACCCAGATGCTTCACTTTAAAATAACGCTGAGTGTGTCAGGCCCTGGGCTACCTGGGCCTGCAGGAGGATCTCCTGCCTGGTGAATTCTGTGCTGAGTGCCCACTGAGAGGGCTCAGAGTGCCACCTCTGGCACCAGTGCCATAGGTTCGGCACCACTGTTTTACACCATTAATCAAGATCAGGGATCCAAGCCAGGATCCCCTGACTATCAGCCACAAAATTATGAATTATTTCTTCCCCCTATTCACCCCAAAACCAACAAAAAGAAAAAAATCTTATAGGGGAAGTAGAGGAGGTACAAGAAACCATAGAAACAATTGAAAAAATAAAGAAAAAAGACGAAAAACAAAATTTATCCTCACACAAACTCACCACGGACGAAATAAACCTTCTAGCTAAATGACTACATTTCTGCCCTGCTAGTATAACAAACGATTTTGACCTTTTCGTCGATTTGAATCGATTTGTTCGCAAACTAACATTACAAAGGTATTTAGCGATCAAAAATCACCACATAGCACATAAAAAAAGAGGATGAGGCAACAAATAATAGGGATATAGTTATACATCAACCTGTTCAGAAAAAAATCACCCTTCAATCCAGTCGCATATAAAGAGCCAAGCATTGAAACTTTCCAAACAAACAAATACAAAAAATCTAACACCTAAAGAAATGATAGCACTAAGAGGAACAAAGAAGAATGACTACATTATCATTAGGGAAGCGGATAAAGGGGAAGGCATTGTCATACAGGACAGGGAAGTGTATATTCAAGAATCCTATCAGACAAAAAATACTATGCCACCTTGAAGAAAAATCCAAGGAACACCTGTTAAAAGACCACTCACCCCACGACAGCTATTTTTTATCATCTCCCCAAATTACATAAGGATGATAAGAACCCTCCAGGACGTCCCATTATTTCAGGCATCGGATCGCTCACCAGTGCCCTCTCACACTTTGTAGATTTATATCTACAAGAGATGGTTAAAAAACTTCCCTCGTATCTTAGAGACTCAAGCTCACTGATCCAAGATCTACACAATTTTACTGGGGAATCAGAATACAGGCGGTCCCCTACTTAAGGACACCCGACTTACAGACAACCCATAGTTACAGACAGACCCCTCTGACCTCTGGTGAAGCTTTCTGGATGCTTTACTATAGTCCCAGGCTGCAATAATCAGCTGCAAGGTGTCTGTAATGAAGCTTTATTGATAATCCTTGGTCCCATTACAGCAAAAAATGTTTAAACTCCAAATGTCACTGGGGCCAAAATTTTTTTTGTCTGGGTCTACAATTATAAAATCTACAGTTTTGACTTACATACAATTTCAACTTAAGAACAAACCTCCGGACCCTATCTTGTACGTTACCCGGGGACTGCCTGTATCATTTCATGACACTAAACGTTTCTGCATTGTACTTGAGTGGATGGGGGGTTGAGGGCGTGTTTATGTTCAATTATGTTAATGATATCTTATGTTAACGTTATGCTTTTCTCATTCTTTAAAAGATAAAAAAAATAAAAAACGGATGCTAGGTGTGAATGGGGCTGGACCAGCAGGTGAGTTATATTTTGTATACATTGTACATAATGTTTGTATTATGTTTTTGTTATGTTTTATATTACATATTTTAACCCCTTAGCGCTCTGCGCCATAGCTGTACTGCGCTGAGTCCTGCTAATAGCGCTCAGCGCAGTACAGCTACTGTGCAGAGATGATGCCGGTTCAGCTCTGCACAAGAGCCGAACCGGCATCGGGGGTAGATTAACACTGACATCCCCGGCTAACACCCGCGGTCGGAGTGGGCTCCTGTCGCAACTGTATAACCCATTAATTGCCATGGTCAACGCGACCGCGGCTTTTGGTATGCCTCATGCATAGGCTGACACTGCTAATATCCTGCAACACATCAGTATTGCTTGTTCATGTCCCATGGTGGACCAAAAAAAATTTTTCAATAAAAAATGACTTTATAAATCACTAAAAATGCCCATAAGCCCCAAAACATATAAAGAGACGCTCAAAAAAGTCTAAATCATAACACAAACCCCACATATATAGTATCACCACATCCGTAACAATCCGTAGAATAAAACTAAATAACTATTGAACCCATATGATGAACGCCGTAAAAAAAAAATTAAAAACCCGCCAAAAATTATGATTTTTACCTATTATATCCCACTAAAAATGCAATAAAAAGTAATTAACAAAACATATGTACTCCAGAATGATACTGTTGCAAAGTACAACATGTTCTGCAAAAAACAAGCCATCAACCAGCTCTGTAGCCAAAAACGTAACAATGTTATGCCACTTGGAAGACGGCGATGCAAAAATGATAGATTTTCCCCACATTAGGGTTTTATTTGGCAAATTTAGTAAAATGTAAGAAAAAATATTCATGTCTGGTATCCCCGTAATCATATCGGGCCATAGAATAAAGATAACATGATTATTAGTCTATACGGTGAACACCAAAAAAAAAACCCAGTACAGAATTGCTGCTTTTCTACTCGTGACCTCAAAAAAAGTTCCTAAATTTTCAACAATAGGTGATACCAACCCCAAAATGGTAACACTGGAAAAAGCATCTCATCCCACGAAAAAAATACCATCACATGGCTCCAATAACGAAAAGCAAAAATTTGAAGATCTCAAGGGGTTAACAATCTTTGTAAAAGCTGTTTCTGATAGTATGAGGGTGCATCTAATTCGTGCGGTCGCACATCGATATTGGGTGCTGTTAAGGATTAGGGTTCCCACCCCGATAATATCCAAGTACAAGTAAATCCAAGCACTCCGTACGTGTTTTTGATGCCAGAAAGTGATATTTATTATATTTATACAGAAGTGATCAAAAGGTGTGACGTTTCGACCTACACTCAGGTCTTTGTCAAACACTGAAAGACATAAAGGCGATTGTACATAAATATTTACATAAATATTTACATATATACATAAATGCGTTGGTAGGATCATAAATGACCATGATGGTATAAGGTATGCGGAGTGAAGGAAGGCAATATCCTATGCTGACACCAGGTAAGAACATGTAGCCAGACTGGACTCCTGAATGGCAGGGTCTAGCTGCATAAGGTGAATGGGACCACATAGTCATTAAGCGGGTACAGGTTAAATAAATCAATAAATCATCAACATCATCATAGTAAAGAGAATCCAACATTTGGGTGCAAAGTGGGGCTTTTGAGGCATGGGGTAGGAGGCAGCAGTAGATTGATAGTGGATGCTATTATGACAAGCCTGAAAATATAAGAGAACATGGCTAGTTACCGATCTGGATGGAAGACAGGGTTAGGCTGGCTGTGCTGGTGAGCGTCCGGTATTGACACTATGGGGCAAATTTACTTACCCGGTCCATTCGCGTTCCAGCGGCGGCTTCTCCGCTCTGGATTCGGGTCCGGCCGGGATTTAATAAGGTAGTTCTTCCGCCGTCCACCAGGTGGCGCTGCTGCGCTGAAAGTAAACTCATCGCGCCGGAATGCACCGAGCTGGACCAGGTGAAGGTAAGCGGTCCTTATGCGACACATTTTCGGTTTTTAAATGCGGCGGTTTTTCCGAATACGTCGGGTTTTCGTTCGGCCACGCCCCCCGATTTCCGTCGCGCGCATGCCAGCGCCGATGCGCCACAATCCGATCGCGTGCGCCAAAATCCCGGGGCAATTTAAGTACAAGCGGCGCAAAACGGAAATATTCGGGTAACACGTCGGGAAAACGCGAATCGGGCCCTTAATAAATGACCCCCTATGTGTCTGTAGGCAGTCTGCTGCTGTGTGCCGCCGTGTAAGGGTTTAAAAGGGCTAAGGAACGCCCCCTTAGTGTGATGCGGTGATCACGTGATGGTCATGTGACGTCACGTGACGTGTAGGAGTGGCGGTGAATAGAGGAGGAGCTCGGATGAGTCATGGGGTAAGTATAATGGAGGCGTGGAGGGGAGGAGTTGACTCAAGTGAGTAGGTCCGCCTCTGTAGATGTCGGGCTGTGTGTAAGCGCGTTGCCATGGTGATGGCTGCGCTAGTAGTACCACGGGCTTATCGAGTGAATGGTAAATGCAGTATGATATGGATGATGTGATGTGGGGTTATATAGGTAAATATGTCTATTCCGGAGTATGGTGTGTCTATGAAGGGGAAGGTATGGTGCTATGAGACGTGGGGTAGATTGAGTGTATAAGAGATGGAAAGCGGGTTGTGCGTAGGAGATCTTACCACTGTAGAAAAGTATGGTTTCTAAGGTCTCTGGGAAGGAAAGATAGAAAGCATGTTAGTATAATCATAAAATAACAACAGTCATATAACAGTTTACATCAGATAAAGCTAGAAATTTCATAGTCTCTGTTCATTCCACGTGGTTCTAGACTCTGCAAGGTGTGAATCCAATAAGATTCACGTTTCTTCAACAATAGTATACGGTTTCCACCTCTCCTCGGTTTAGGTACATGTTCAAGGACTTGAAACCGTAGTTGGGATACGTTATGGCGCCTACTCTGGAAATGGGCTGGAACAGGTAATAGTAAGTTGTTGGTCCTGATGGTGGACTTGTGTTGCCCTATCCGATCGCCGACTCTTTGGGTGGTTTCACCTATGTAAATTAGGCCACAGGGGCATTTGATGAGGTACACGACAAAATTTGTGTCGCAAGTGAAGAAGTCTCTGATGGGATATGTTTGACCAGTGTGGGGATGGGAGAATGTACTGCCTTTGAGAACGTTGGTGCATTGTGAACAAGATAAACATGGGAATGTGCCCTTCTTGGGTGTGCGGAGAAATTGTTGTCGTGTTGTGTGTGTGTTGGAGCCTATGTCAGCTCGAATGAGGGAGTCCCTGAGATTTTTGGGGCGTTTTCTACACGGTAGGAGAGGTTGCTGGAATTCTGGAATTTCTGGTAGGGCCCTGGTCAGAACTGACCAGTGTCTTCTGAGGATGCGAAGTACTTTGTTGGAGACTGGATGGTATGTATGTACAAATGGTATTCTGGGGTGAGGGGGAGTGGTGTTGGGGGTGGTGTGGCGTACTGTCATGCTATCCGTGATGACTTGCTCCGGATATCCCCTTTCTCTGAATCTATCTGCCATTTCGACAAGGCGGGTGTTTTGTGTATTGATATCGCTGACTAGGCGTCTGACACGGGTAAATTGTGAACGTGGTATGGCCTGGATGGTTGTGGGGGAATGGCAGCTGGTATAGTGTAAGAGACTATTGCGGTCTGTGTCTTTGCGGTAAAGATCAGTAACCAGGAGCCCTGAGTCGTGGAGGGTAACGGTGGTGTCCAGGAAACTAATGGTGACTGGGTCGTGATGTAATGTGAATTGTAGTTCGGAGTAAATGGAGTTCATATGGTGGTGAAACTGGAGGAGTGTCTCAGGTGGGCCGTCCCAGATGCAGAAGATATCATCAATGTATCTCTTATACATGATGGCGTGCTGTATGAAGAGAGGATGGTTGTAAATGAAGCGTCTCTCAAAATGGTCCATGAAGCAATTGGCATAAGGGGGTGCTACATTTGAGCCCATGGCCGTCCCTTGTAGTTGAAGGTAGAATTGGTCTTGGAACATGAAATAGTTCTGTTCTAGGACTAGAGTGAGGAGGTCCGTGTAGAAGGAGATTTTGGATGCTTCGAAGGAGTGTTCAGTCAGTAGCTCGGTGATGGCTAGAATGCCCTTGTTGTGTTGGATGGATGTGTAGAGACTAGTCACATCCCATGTGACTAGTCTGGCTGAGGAGGGGATAGGATCAAGTGTGCGAATGAGATGGAGGAATGATGAGGTGTCAAGTAAGAATGACCGAGTGCTGCGGATTAGAGGTGTGAGAACTTTTTCCAGGAGGATGGATAATGGAGATAGAATGGAGTCTGTTGAAGCCACGATGGGTCTACCTGGTGGTTTGTTGAGCCGTTTGTGTATCTTAGGGAGGGTATAGAAGACTGGTATGACTGGATGGGGATTAGTGAGAAAACGGGAAGTGGTTGTTGAGATGTGGCCCTGTTCTAAGTATTTGTCTAGAGTGTTTTGGATCAGGGATTTGATATCGGGCGTAGGGTCTTTGGATAGTTTGCGATATATGTGTTCCTCGTTTAATTGTCGTAGGCATTCGTCCACATAGTCTCGTTTGTCCATTATTACCAGTGCTCCGCCTTTGTCGGCGGGTTTGATAATAACCTCCTTGTTCTGTAGTAATGCACGCAGTGCTTGTCTGTCCATGGCTGACATGTTGCTCTGAGTTTTGTAATGACCGCGGTTGAGGTCACCACGAAACTTCTCGATGTCCTTGGTGACCATGTGGATGTATGTTTCGATGGCGGGGATGGACTTGGGTGGCATGAATGTGCTTCTGTTCCTCAGGCCCAGATTCCTGATATCTATCATGGAGTCAGTATTGTCTACCAAGGGATGTCGTGGGTTCTCAGACTCCTGGAAGTATCCTTTGAGTCTGATGGTGCGGAAAAACCTCTGGAGGTCCATGTCCAATTGAAACGTATCAAACTGATACGTGGGGCAGAAGGATAGACCTTTCTGTAGTAGTTCTATCTGTGCGGGACTTAGTGAGTGGGAGGATATATTGACGGTAAGGGATTGGGGATTAGGACAGTTCCTACCTGGGAGCGTGTTGTCATCGTGGGTCCTTCCCTGGGTGGTCCGCCTGTGGCCCCTCCTCGTCTTCTTCCTCTTGGACGTGAGTGTTGGTCTAAAAAATGCTGCTGACGTTGGTATGTGGAGCTCTCTGGACCTGAGTCCGAAAGTGATGACTCTCTGGATGATGGTCTGCTGTGATGTCGACCTTGTCTGGAAGAGTAGTTGTCGTGCCATTTGTAGACTCGTTTTTGTCTGTAATCCTCGGTGTCACGGAGGAATTTGCGTCTTTTGGTAGCCTCGACGAGTTTTCGGTGTTCGCTGAGATGTTTGGAGAGTTGTTCTTTCTGTTGTGTGAATTCTTCTGCCGCAAGTGTATCCGATAACTGTTGTTCTATGGTGGTGACTTGTTGTTTCAATTCTTCTATTTCTTTATGGAGATTAGAGACAGTTAGTGTCATAAGATCAAAAGCACATTTATTTAATATGGATTCAAATTGTTTACAATATTCAGTGTTGTCACTAAATATTGTAGGTCGCAGTGGTACCCGCAGGCCACGTGGTATCCTTTCAACCTTGATATATTCTACCAGGGTTGCGCAGTGTAGTTCATAGTTTGTTAACCTCTTAGAGGTTCGTTCGAGGTCACGTATTCTGAATTCTGTTGGAGGTGTCTGCAGAAAATCCCGTGCAATGCTAACCTGGGATAGTATTGCTTCTCTTTCTTCCTGGTTGTAAGTTAAGAACGAACTGGTCATAGTTTCTTCGAGTGCCGAACCGTAAGGGTCAAGTAGTCATCTAATTCGTGCGGTCGCACATCGATATTGGGTGCTGTTAAGGATTAGGGTTCCCACCCCGATAATATCCAAGTACAAGTCCAGTCTGGCTACATGTTCTTACCTGGTGTCAGCATAGGATATTGCCTCCCTCACTCCGCATACCTTATACCATCATGGTCATTTATGATCCTACCAACGCATTTATGTATATATGTAAATATTTATGTAAATATTTATGTACAATCGCCTTTATGTCTTTCAGTGTTTGACAAAGACCTGAGTGTAGGTCGAAACGTCACACCTTTTGATCACTTCTGTATAAATATAATAAATATCACTTTCTGGCATCAAAAACACGTACGGAGTGCTTGGATTTACTTGTACTTAGTATGAGGGTGCAGATTTGAAAATGGGTTGATCATATACGGGGGTTTTGATGCTAAATATGTAAAATTTCATTCAAAACTGTATTTATCCGCAAAAGAGTAAATTCTGAAAATACGGAAAATCTCTATTCGAATTGTAGGCCGCGCAACATCAAAATAAATTATCCAAACATTTCAAAAATGATGAAAATGTAAAGTAGACATATGGGAAATGTTATCCAGCAACTTATTTAGGTGGTAAATCTATCTGCCTGAAAATGCGATGATTTCGGATTTCGAAAATTTTTCTAAAAATTCATAATTTTTTTTTTCTTCTTGTAAATAAACGCAAAACTTATCATCCAAAATTTACCACTAAAATGAAGTACAACATGTGGGGAAAAAACAATCTCAGAATCGCTTTGATAAGTAACAGAATTCAAAAAATTATAACCATATAAAGAGACGCAGGTCAGAATCCAAAAAATGGGGCTGAGCCTTAAGCTATTTAATGGCTGCGTCCTTAAGGTCATACCTCCCAACCGTCCCGTTTTCAGTGAGACAGTCCTGTTTTTTGGGCTCTGTCACGCTGCAACGGACGGGGGAGAGGTTGTCCCGGGCCCCGCCCACTTTTCCCGCTTTGTCCCGCCTCCTCCAGACCCCGTAGTTTAGAGCTGCAGAGCAGCCGAGGCATGGGGGCCGGGAGGAGGCGGGACGAGCCCCTGCTACCTCCTCACATGATGTCTGCACCAATCATGTGAGGAGCTAGCCCCGCCCCCGGCTGGCCACACCCCCTCCGCGAGTCATTCAGACTCCAGCCCGGGAGAAGCTGAATGACTGCAGGTAAGAGACTGAGGGGACAGGGGGGCTGGAGGCTACAGGAGGAGGACAGGGGGCCACAGGGAGAGGAGCCAGCAGGAGGATAGAGGACAGGGGGGGCTGTGGCACAGGAAGAGGTCAGGGGGGCTGGAGGCTACAGGAGCAGGACAGGGGGGGCTGGGGCACAGGAAGAGGACAGGGGGGGTGCGGAGGCCTACATTGAGGAGGACAGGTGTAGGTTCTGGAGGCTAACGGAGGAGAAGCAAGGGGGGGGGGCTGGGGCACAGGAAGAGGACAGGGGGGCTGGAGGCTACAGGAGCAGGACAGGGAGGCTGGAGGCTACAGGAAGAGGACAGGGGGGCTGGAGGCTACAGGAGCAGGACAGGGGGGGGGGCTGGGGCTGGGGCACAGGAAGAGGACAGGGGGGCTGGAGGCTACAGGAGGAGGACAGGGGGAGCTGGAGGCTACAGGAGGAGAACAGGGGGGGGCTGAGGCACAGGAGGAGGACAGGGGGGTGGAGGCTACAGGAAGAGAATAGGGGGATGGAGGCTACAGGAGGAGGCTGGGGCACAGGAGGAGAATAGAGGAGGAGTCTGCTGGGGTACAGGAGGAGGCTGCTGGAAGACAGGAGGAGGTTGCTGGGGGATGCTGGAGGACAGGAGGAGGCTGCTGGAGGACAGGAGGAGGCTGCTGCGGGACAGGAGGAGGCTAGAAGGCAGGTGGAGGCTGGAGGACAGGAGGATGCTTGAGGAGGCTGGGGGACAGAAGGAGGCTTGGGGACAGGAGAAGGAGGCTGGAGGACACAGGAGGAGGATAGAGAACAGGAGGAGGCTGGAGGACAGGAGGAGGAAGCTGGAGGACAGGAGGGGAGGCTGGAGGACAGGAGGAGGAGGCTGGAGGACCGGAGCTACAGGAGGAGGCTGAAGGACAGGAGGCTACAGGAGGAGGCTTGAGGACAGGAGGCTACAGGAGGAGGCTGGAGGACAGGAGGCTACAGGAGGAGGCTGAAGGACAGGAGGCTACAGGAGGAGGCTGGAGGATAGGCGCTACAGGAGGAGGCTGGAGGACAGGAGGCTACAGGCGGAGGCTGGAGGACAGGAGGGTACAGGAGGAGGCTGGAGGACAGGAGCTACAGGAGGAGGCTGGAGGACAGGAGACTACAGGAGGAGGCTGGAGGACAGGAGACTACAGGAGGAGGCTGGAGGCTACAGGAGGAGGAGGCTGGAGGACAGGAGGTCACAGAAGAAGGCTGGAGGACAAGGGACAGGAGGGTGGAGGACAGTGTGGCTACACAGGAAGGAGGCTGAGGACAGAGGGGCTGGAGGACAGGGGGCACAGGAGGAGGCTGGAGGACAGGAGGAGGCTGGAGGACAGGGGGCTACAGGAGGAGGCTGGAGGACAGGAGGAGGCTGGAGGACAGGGGGCTACAGGAGGAGGCTGGAGGACAGGAGCTACAGGAGGAGGCTGGAGGACAGGAGCTACAGGAGAGGCTGGAGGACAGGAGGACTACAGGACGGAGGCTGGAGGACAGGATGTACAGGAGGAGGCTACAGAGGGGCTGAGGACAGGAGTTACAGGAGGAGGCTGGAGGACAGGAGAGGCTGGAGGACAGGTAGGCCTACAGGAGGAGGCTGTAGGAAAGGAAGGCTACAGGAGGAGGCTGAGACAGGAGGCTACAGGGAGGCTGGAGGACAGGAGACTACAGGGAGCGGAGGACAGGGACTAGGAGGATGCTGGAGGCAGGAGCTACAGGAGGAGGCTGGAGGACGGAGATACGGAGAGGCTTGAGGACAGAGGATACATTATTAGGAGGATGAGAACTGGACCACACATGTGAGGAGGGTGGGGGGTTGAGTACAGATCTAATTTATGTTAAGTTTGGGAGATAAATAAAAGTCGAAACTAAATTAAGGTAGGATAAATTAAGAGGGGTTTTATAGTTGGCAGATTTGCATTAGGGGTATTATAAGGGTCCATGGGGGTGGGGTGGCCAAGTAAGAGGCATCGTTCGATATTGTACTATGCTTGTGGGTGGACAATGGGCGTTTAGAAAAAAGGGGGAGGGTCTTTTGTCCATCTTTCTCTCGTCCAAAGTTAGGAGGTATGCTTAAGGGGTTATAAAAGATGTACAGTGCAATACACTGAGTATTGTCAGCATCACTTGTCAGTGCTCAATAAGGATTACATAGCTTCAGAGATTCCACCACTAGGACATGAGAAACAGGCGCACCTAGTGGCGGCTGAGAGAACTGACAGAGTTCTCATCCACATTGAAGATGACATTGAGTGCCAGGAACGGAGAAAGCTGCAAAGGCAGCAGGAGCAAACGCATCATCTCCGAAGGGATTGGTAGCATTTCTCCACTAGTGCCAGCACTCTGCCAGCATAGTGGCCAGCATAGTGCCGGATACTGCCATCTAGTGCCAGGATAGTGCCAAGCATAGTGCCTGGAGGCAGACTGCGAGATCTGTAACAGCTATTATACAGTGAAATGTAACTCTAATGTAACTGTCCCTATGTTCACTCCTCCATGCCCAGTTAAAGGGATATGGTGCATAATGTTCACTCCTCCTCCAGCCCAGTTTAAAGGGATATGGTGGCATGGATTGTCACTCTCCATGCCAATTTAAGGGATAGGTGGCTGATGTGTCACTCCACCATGCCCAGTTAAAGGATAGGGTGGCATGGATGTTCACTCCTCCATGCCCAGTTAAAGGGTATGGTGGCATGAATTTTCACATCCTCCTAACCAGTTAAAGGGATATGGTGGCATGAATGTTCACTCCTCCATGCCCAGTTAAGGGATATGTGGCATGAATGTTCACTCCTCCATAACAGTTTAAAGGGATATGGTGGCATGATTTTCACTCCTTCATGCCCAGTTAAGGGATATGGTCGTCATAGATGTTCAATCCTTCATGCCCAGTTTAAAGGGATATGGTGTACTGATAGGTCACTCCTCCATGCCCAGTTAAAGGGATATGGTGGCATGAATGTTCACTCCTCCATCCCAGTTAAGGGATATGGTGGCTGAATGTTCACTCCTCCATACCAGTTAAAGGGATATGTGGTAGCAATGTTCACTCCTCCATACCCAGTTTAAAGGGATTGGTGGCATGAATGTTCACTCCTTCATGCCACTTAAAGGGATATGGTGGCATGAATGTTCATCCTCCATGCCCATTTAAAGGGATATGGGGCATAGATGTTCAACCTCCATACCCAGTTAAAGGATATGAGGCAGATGTTAACTCTCAATGCCCAGTTAAAGGATATGTTGGCATGATTTTCACTCCTCCATGCCCAGTTTAAAGGGATATGGTGGCATATATGTCCACTCCTCCATGCCCAGTTAAAGGGATATGTGGCATGAGATTTCACCTCCTCAATGCCCGTTTAAAGGGATATGGTGGCATGAATGTTTCACTCCTCCATGCCCAGTTAAAGGGATATGGTGGCATAGATTTCACTCCTCATGCCCAGTTAAAGGATATGGTGGCATGAATGTTCACTCCTCCATGCCCAGTTAAAGGGATATGGTGGCATGGATGTTCACTCCTCCATGCCCAGTTAAAGGGATATGGTGGCATGAATGTTCACTCCTCCATGCCCAGTTAAAGGGATATGGTGGCATGAATGTTCACTCCTCCATGCACAGTTAAAGGGATATGGTGGCATGAATGTTCACTCCTCCATAACCAGTTAAAGGGATATGGTGGCATGAATGTTCACTCCTCCATGCCCAGTTAAAGGGATATGGTGGCATGAATGTTCACTCCTCCATAACCAGTTAAAGGGATATGGTGGCATGAATGTTCACTCCTTCATGCCCAGTTAAAGGGATATGGCGTCATAGATGTTCAATCCTTCATGCCCAGTTAAAGGGATATGGTGTCATGTAGGTTCACTCCTCCATGCCCAGTTAAAGGGATATGGTGGCATGAATGTTCACTCCTCCATACCAAGTTAAAGGGATATGGTGGCATGAATGTTCACTCCTCCATGCCCAGTTAAAGGGATATGGTGGCATGAATGTTCACTCCTCCATACCCAGTTAAAGGGATATGGTTAGCATGAATGTTCACTCCTCCAACCCAGTTAAAGGGATATGGTGGCAGTGATGTTCACTCCTCCATGCCCGTTAAAGGATATGGTGGCATAGATAGTGTTCAATCCTCCATGCCCAGTTAAAGGGATATGGATGCTAGATGTTACTCCTCAATGCCACATTAAAGGGATATGGTGGCATGAATGTTCACTCCTCCATGCCCAGTTAAAGGGATATGGTGGCATAGATGTTCACTCCTCCATGCCCAGTTAAAGGGATATGGTGGCATAGATGTTCACTCCTCAATGCCCAGTTAAAGGGATATGGTGGCTGAATGTTCACTCCTCCATGGCCAGTTAAAGGGATATGGTGGCATGGATGTTCACTCATCCATGCCCAGTTAAAGGGATATGGTGGCATGAATGTTCACTCCTCCATGCCCAGTGAAAGGGATATGGTGGCATGAATGTTCACTCCTCCATACCCAGTTAAAGGGATATGGTCGCATGAATGTTCACTCCTTCATGCCCAGTTAAAGGGATATGGCATCATAGATGTTCAATCCTTCATGCCCAGTTAAAGGGATATGGTGTCATGTAGGTTCACTCCTCCATGCCCAGTTAAAGGGATATGGTGGCATGAATGTTCACTCCTCCATACCAAGTTAAAGGGATATGGTGGCATGAATGTTCACTCCTCCATACCCAGTTAAAGGGATATGGTAGCATGAATGTTCACTCCTCCATACCCAGTTAAAGGATATGGTGGCATGAATGTTCACTCCTTCATGCCCAGTTAAAGGTATGGTGGCATGAATGTCATCTCTCTCCTCCTGCCCAGTTAAAGGGATATGGTGGCATAGATGTTCACTCCTCCATGCCCAGTTAAAGGGATATGAGGGCATAGATGTTCACATCCTCCATGCCAGTTAAAGGATATGGTGGCATGAATGTTCACTCCTCCATGCCCAGTTAAGAATGTGGCATAGATGTTCACTCCTCCATGCCCAGTTAAAGGGATGGGTGGCATAGATGTTCACTCCTCAATGCCCAGTTTTAAAGCATATATGTGGCATGATGTTCACTCCTCCATGCCCAGTTAAAGGGATATGGTGGCATTGATGTTCACTCATCCATGCCCATTAAAGGGATATGGTTGGCATGAATGTTCACTCCTCCAGCCCAGTAAGGGATATGGTGTGGCATAATGTTCACTGCCTCCATACCCAGTTAAGGATATGGTCGCTGATGTTCACTCCTTATGCCCAGTTAAGGGATATGGCATCATAGATGTTCAATCCTTCATGCCCAGTTAAAGGGATATGGTGGTCATGTAGGTTCACTCCTCCATGCCCAGTTAAAGGGATTTTGGCATGAATGTTCACTCTCCCATACAAGTTAAAGGGATATGGTGGCATGAATGTTCACTCCTCCATACCCAGTTAAAGGGATATGGTAGCATGAATGTTCACTCCTCCATACCCAGTTAAGGATTGGTGCATGATGTTCACTCTTCTGCCCAGTTAAAGGGATATGGGCATGAATGTTCATTCCTCCATGCCCAGTTAAGGTATGGTGGCATAGATGTTCACTCCTCCCATGCCCAGTTAAGGGAATGAATGGCATAGATGTTCACTCCTCAATGCCCAGTTAAAGGGATATGTGGCATGATGTTCACTCCTCCATGCCCAGTTAAGGGATACGGTGGCATAGATGTCCACTCCTCCATGCCCAGTTAAAGGGATATGTGGCATAGATGTTCACTCCTCCATGCCCAGTTAAGGGATATGGTGGCATGAATGTTCACTCCTCCAGCCCATAAGGATTGGCGCAATAGATGTTCACTCCTTCATGCGCAGTTAAATGGATATGGTGGCATAGATGTTCACTCCTCCATGCCCAGTTAAAGGAATATGGCGCAATAGATGTTCACTCCTCCATGCCCAGTTAAAGGTATATGGTGGCATTAATGTTCACTCCTCCATGCCCAGTTAAAGGGATATGGTGGCATAGATGTTCACTCCTCCATGCCCAGTTAAAGGGATATGGCGCATAGATGTTCACTCCTCCATGCCCAGTTAAAGGGATATGGTGGCATTAATGTTTACTCCTCCATGCCCAGTTAAAGGGATATGGTGGCATAGATGTTCACTCCTCCATACCTAGTTAAAGGGATATGGTGGCATTGATGTTCACTCCTCCATGCCCAGTTAAAGGGATATGGCACAATAGATGTTCACTCCTTCATGCCCAGTTAAAGGGATATGGTGTCATGTATGTTCACTCCTCCATGCCCAGTTAAAGGGATATGGTAGCATGAATGCTTACTCCTCCATGCCCAGTTAAAGGGATATGGTGGCATAGATGTTCACTCCTCAATGCCTAGTTAAAGGGATTTTGTGGCATGAATGTTCACTCATCCATGCCCAGTTAAAGGGATATGGCGTCATAGATGTTCACTCCTTCTGCCCAGTTAAAGGGCTATGGTGTCATGTAGGTTCACTCCTGCATACCCAGTTAAAGGGATATGGCGTCATAGATGTTCACTCTTTCATGCCCAGTTAAAGGGATATGGTGGCATGAATGTTCACTCCTCCATGCCCAGTTAAAGGGATACTGTGGCATGGATGTTCACTCCTCCATGCCCAGTTAAAGGGATATGGTAGCATGAATGCTCACTCCTCCATAGCCAGTTAAAGGGATATGGCGCAATAGATTTTCACTCCTCCATGCCCAGTTAAAGGGATATGGTAGCCTAAGTGCTCACTTCTCCATGGCCAGTTGAGGGACAGGAGACTACAGGAGAGCTGGAGTAAGAACACAGGAGAGCTTAGCAGATAGGAGGCTGGAGGCTACAGAGGAGGAGGCTGGAGGAAGGAGTTCACAGAGAAGCTGGAGGACAGGGCTACAGGAGGAGGTTGGAGGACAGGGGCTACACAGGAAGGAGGCTGAGGACAGGGAGGCTAGGATCAGGGAAGGAGAGCTGGAGCAGGAGAGGCTGGAGGACAGGGGGCTACAGGAGGAGGCCTGGAGGACAGGAGTAGGACTGGAGGACAGGGCTACAGGAGGAGGCTGGAGACAGGAGTCTACAGGAGGAGGCTGGAGGACACGGAGCTACAGGAGAGGCTGGAGGACAGGAGGCTACAGGAGGAGGCTGGAGGACAGGAGCTAACGAGGAGGCTACAGAGGGGAGCTGAGGACAGGAGTTACAGGAGGAGGCTGGAGGACAGGAGGAGGCTGGAGGACAGGTAGGCCTACAGGGAGGAGGCTGTAGGAAAGGACGGCTACAGGAGGAGGCTGAGACAGGAGCTACAGGGAGGCTGGAGGACAGGAGAACTACAGGGAGCTGGAGGACAGGGCTACAGGAGGATGCTGGAGGCAGGAGCTACAGGAGGAGGCTGGAGGACGGAGACTAGGAGAGTTGAGACAGAGATACATTATTAGGAGGATAGAGACTGGACCACACCATGTAGGAGGGTGGGGTTGAGTACAGATTAATTATGTGTAAAGTTTGGGGAGATAAATAAAAGTCGAAACTAAATTAAGGTAGGATAAATTAAAGAGGGGTTTTTAGGTTGGCAGATTTGCATTAGGGGTATTATAAGGGTCCATGGGGGTGGGGTGGCCAAAGTAAAGAGGCATGTTCGATATTGTACTATGCTTGTGGGTGGACAATGGGCGTTTAGAAAAAAGGGGGAGGGCTTGTTGTCCATCTTTCTCTCGTCCAAAGTTAGGAGTATGCTTAAGGGTTATAAAAGATGTACAGTGCAATACACTGAGTATTGTCAGCATCACTTGTCAGGTGCTCAATAAGGATACATAGCTTCAGAGATTCCACCACTAGGACATGAGAAACAGGCGCACCTAGTGGGGCTGAGAGAACTGACAGAGTTCTCATCCACATTGAGATGACATTGAGTGCCCAGGAACGGAGAAAGCTGCAAAGGCAGGCAGGAGCAAACGCATCATCTCCGAGGGATTGGTAGCATTTCTCCACTAGTGCCAGCACTCTGCAGCATAGTGCCAGCATAGTGCCGGATACTGCACATAGTGCCAGGATAGTGCCAGCATAGTGCCTGGAGGCAGACTGCGAGATCTGTAACAAGCTATTATACAGTGAATGTAACTCTAATGTAACTGTCCCTATGTTCACTCCTCCATGCCCAGTTAAAGGGATATGGTGGCATAATGTTCACTCCTCCTCCAGCCCAGTTTAAAGGGATATGGTGGCATGGATGTTCACTCCTCCATGCCAATTAAGGGATGTGGCTGATTGTCACCCACCATGCCAGTTAAAGGATAGGTGGCATGGATGTTCACTCCCTCCATGGCCAGTTAAAGGGTATGGTGGTCATGATTTTCACATTCCTCCTAACCAGTTAAGGGATATGGTGGCATGAATGTTCACTCCTCCATGCCAGTTAAAGGGATATGGGCATGAATGTTCACTCCTCCATAACAATTTAAAGGGATAGATGGTGGCATGATTTCACTCCTTCATGCCCAGTTAAGGGATATGCGTCATAGATGTTCAATCCTTCTGCCCATTAAAGGGATAGGTGTACGTAGGTCACTCCTCCATGCCCAGTTAAAGGGATATGGTGGCATGAATGTTCACTCCTCCATCCCAGTTAAGGGATATGGTGGCTGAATGTTTCACTCCTCCATACCCATTAAAGGGTATGTGTAGCAATGTTTCACTCCTCCATACCCAGTTAAAGGGATACGGTGGCATGAATGTTCACTCCTTCATGCCAGTTAAAGGGATATGGTGGCATGAATGTTCACTCCTCCATGCCCATTAAAGGGATATGGGGCATAGATGTTCAACCTCCATACCCAGTTAAAGGATATGATGGCAAGAATGTTAACTCCTCAATGCCCAGTTAAAGGGATATGTGTGGCATGATTTCACTCCTCCATGCCCAGTTAAAGGGATATGGTGGCATATATGTCCACTCCTCCATGCCCAGTTAAAGGGATATGGTGGCATAGATTTCACCTCCCTGCCCTTAAGGATTGGGCATAATGTTCACTCCTCCATGCCCATTAAAGGGATATGGTGGCATAGATTTCATCCTCATGCCCAGTAAAGGATTGGTGCATGATGTTCACTCCCCATGCCCAGTTAAAGGGATATGTTGGCATGGATGTTCACTCCTCCATGCCCATTTAAAGGGATATGGTGGCCATGAATGTTCCACTCCTCCATGCCAGTTAAAGGGATATGGGGCATGAATGTTCACTCCTCCATGCACAGTTAAAGGGATTGGTGGCATGAATGTTCACTCCTCCATAACCAGGTAAAGGATATGGTGGCATGAATTTTCACTCCTCCATGCCCATAAAGGGATATGGTGGCATTGAATGTTCACTCCTCCATAACCATTTAAAGGGATATGGTGGCATGAATGTTCACTCTTCATGCCAGTTTAAGGATATGGCGTCATAGATGTTTCATCCTCATGCCCAGTTAAAGGGATATGGTGTCATGTAGGTTCACTCCTCCATGCCCAAGTTAAAGGAAGATATGGGTGGCATGAATGTTCACTCCTCCATACCAAGTTAAAGGGATATGGTGGCATGAATTTCACTCCTCCATGCCCAGTTAAGGGATATGGTGGATGATGTTCATTCCTCCATACCCAGTTAAAGGGATATGTTAGCATGAATGTTCACTCCTCCAACCCAGTTAAAGGGATATGGTGCAGAATGTTCACTCCTCCATGCCCGTTAAAGGATAATGGTGGCATAGATAGATGTTCAATCTCCATGCCCGTTAAAGAAGGGATATGGATTGGCTAGATGTTACTCCTCAATGCCAAGTTAAGGGATATGTTGGCATGAATGTTCACTCCTCCATGCCCAGTAAAGGATATGGTGGCATAGATGTTCACTCCTCCATGCCCAGTTAAAGGGATTGGTGGCATAGATGTTCACTCCTCAATGCCCAGTTAAAGGATATGGTGGCTGAATGTTCACTCCTCCATGGCCAGTTTAAAGGGATATGGTGGCATGGATTTCACTCATCCATGCCCAGGTTAAAGGGATATGGTGGCATAATGTTTCACTCCTCCATGCCCAGTGAAGGGATATGGTGGCATGAATGTTCACTCCTCCATACGCCTTAAAGGATATGGTCGCATGAATGTTCACTCCTTCATGCCCAGTTAAAGGGATAGGCATCATAGAGTTTCAATCCTTCATGCCCAGTTAAGGGATATGGTGTCATGTAGGTTCACTTCCTCCATGCCCAGTTAAAGGGATATGGTGGCATGAAGTTCACTCCTCCATACCAAGTTAAAGGGATATGGTGGCATGAATGTTCACTCCTCCATACCCAGTTAAAGGGATATGGTAGCATGAATGTTCACTCCTCCATACCCAGTTAAAGGGATATGGTGGCATGAATGTTCACTCCTTCATGCCCAGTTAAAGGATTGGTGGCATGAATGTCATCTCTCTCCTCCTGCCCAGTTAAAGGGATATGGTGTCATAGATGTTCACTCCTCCATGCCCAGTTAAAGGGATATGAGGGCATAGATGTTCACTCCTCCATGCCAGTTAAAGGATATGTGCATGAATGTTCACTCCTCCATGCCCAGTTAAGATATGTGGCATAGATGTTTCACTCCTCCAGCCAGTTAAAGGGATGGTGGCATAGATGTTCACTCCTCAATGCCCAGTTAAAGCGATATTGTGGCATGATGTTCACGTCCTCCATGCCCAGTTAAAGGGATTGGTGGCATTGATGTTCACTCATCCAGCCCATTAAAGGGATATGTGTGGCATGAATGTTCACGTCCTCCACAGCCCAGTGAAGGGATATGTGTGGCATAATGTTCACGTCCTCCATACCCATTAATGGATATGGTCGCGATGAATGTTTCACTCCTTATGCCCAGTTGAAGGGAATATGGCAAATCATAGATGTTCAATCCTTCATGCCCAGTTAAAGGGATATGGTGGTCATGTAGGTTCACTCCTCCTGCCCAGTTAAAGGGATTTTGGCATGATGTTCACTCCTCCATACAAGTTAAAGGGATATGGTGGCATGAATGTTCCTCCTCCATACCCAGTTAAAGGGATATGGTAGCAGAATGTTCACTCCTCCATACCCCAGTTAAGGTCATGGTTGGCATGATGTTCACTCTTCATGCCCCAGTTAAAGGGATATGGTGGCATGATGTTCATTCCTCCATGCCAGTTAAGGTATGGTGGCATAGATGTTCACTCCTCCTGCCCAGTTAAAGGGATAATGGCATAGATGTTCACTCCTCAATCCCATTAAAGGGATATGTGGCATGAGTTCACTCCTCCGGCCCAGTTAAGGGATACGGTGCATAGATGTTCACTCCTCCATGCCCGTTTAAAGGGATATGTGGCCATGATGTTCACCTCCTCCATGCCCAGTTTAAGGGATATGGTGGCATGAATGTTCACTCCTCCAGCCATAAAGGAATATGGCGCAATAGATGTTCACATCTTCATGCCATTAAATGGATAATGGTGGCATAGATGTTCACTCCTCATGCCCAGTTAAAGGAATATGGCGCATAGATGTTCACTCCTCCATGCCAGTTAAGGTATATGGTGGCATTAAGTTCACTCCTCCATGCCCAGTAAAGGATATGGTGGCATATTTCACTCCTCCATGCCCAGTTAAAGGATATGGGCATAGATGTTCACTCTCCATCCCAGTAAAGGGATATGGTGCATTAATTGTTACTCCTCCATGCCAGTTAAAGGGATATGGTGGCAGAGATGTTCACTCCTCCATACCAGTTAAGGATATGGTTCATGATGTCACTTCCTCCATGCCCAGTTAAAGGGATATGGCACAATAGTGTTCACTCCTTCATGCCAGTTAAAGGGATATGGTGTCATGTATGTTTCACTCCTCATGCCCAGTTTAAAGTATATGGTATGCAGAATGCTTACTCCTCCATGCCCAGTTAAAGGGATGGTGGCATAGATGTTCACTCCCTCATGCCTAGTTAAGGATTGTGTGGCATGAATGTTCACTCATCCATGCCCAGTTTAAGGGATATGGCGTCATAGATGTTCACTCCTTCCATGCCCAGTTAAAGGGTCTATGGGGTGTCATGTAGGTTCACTCCTGCATACCCAGTAACGGGATATGGCGTCCATAGTGTTCACTTCTTTCATGCCCATTTTAAAGGGATATGGTGGCATAGAATGTTCACTCCTCCATGCCCAGTTAGAAGGGATACTGTTGGCCATGGATGTTTCACTCCTCCATGCCCTGTTAAAAGGGATATGGTAGCATGAATTCTCACATCCCTCCATAGCCAGTTAAAGGGATATGGCGCAATAGATTTTCACTCCTCCATGCCCATTAAAGGATATTTAGCCTAAGTGCTCGCCTTTCTCCATGGCCATTAGAGGGAAGGAGGCTGGAGGACAGGAGCTACAGGAGGAGGCTGGAGGACAGGAGCTACAGGAGGAGGCTGGAGGACAGGAGGCTACAGGAGGAGGCTGGAGGACAGGAGGCTACAGGAGGAGGCTACAGGAGGAGGCTGGAGGACAGGAGGCTACAGGAGGAGGCTGGAGGACAGGAGGAGGCTGGAGGACAGGAGGCTACAGGAGGAGGCTGGAGGAAAGGAGGCTACAGGAGGAGGCTGGAGGACAGGAGGCTACAGGAGGAGGCTGGAGGACAGGAGACTACAGGAGGAGGCTGGAGGACAGGAGGATACATTATGAGGAGGATAGAGAACTGGGACCACACCATGTGAGGAGGGGTGGGGGTTTGAGTACAGATAGATTTATGTGTAAGTTTGGGGAGATAAATAAAAGTCGAAAACTAAATGTAAAGGGAGGATAAAATTAAAGAGGGGTTTTATATGTTGCAGATTTGCATTAGGGGGTATTATAAGGGTCCATGGGGGTGGGGTGGCCAAAGTAAGAGGCATCGTTCGATATTGTACTATGCTTGTGGGTGGGACAATGGGCGTTTAGAAAAAAAGGGGGAGGGGCTTTTGTCCCTCTTTCTCTCGTCCAAAAGTTAGGAGGTATGCTTAAGGGGTTAATAAAAGATGTACAGTGCAATTACACTGAGTATTGTCAGCATCACTTGTCAGGTGCTCAATAAGGATTACATAGCTTCAGAGATTCCACCACTAGGACATGAGAGAACAGGCGCACCTAGTGGAGGCTGAGAGAACTGACAGAGTTCTCATCCACATTGAGATGACATTGAGTGGCCCAGGAAACGGAGAAAGCTGCAAAGGCAGCAGGAGCAACAGCATCATCTCCGAAGGGATTGGTAGCATTTCTCCACTAGTGCCAGCACTGCCAGCATAGTGCCAGCATAGTGCCGGGATACTGCCAGCATAGTGCCAGGATAGTGCCAGCATAGTGCCTGGAGGCAGACTGCGAGATCTGTAACAGCTATTATACAGTGAATGTAACTCTAATGTAACTGTCTCCTATGTTCACTCCTCCATGCCCAGTTAAAGGGATATGGTGGCATGAATGAGGAGGCTGGAGGACAGGAGCTACAGGAGGAGGCTGGAGGACAGGAGCTACAGGAGGAGGCTGGAGGACAGGAGGCTACAGGAGGAGGCTGGAGGACAGGAGGCTACAGGAGGAGGCTACAGGAGGAGGCTGGAGGACAGGAGGCTACAGGAGGAGGCTGGAGGACAGGAGGAGGCTGGAGGACAGGAGGCTACAGGAGGAGGCTGTAGGAAAGGAGGCTACAGGAGGAGGCTGGAGGACAGGAGGCTACAGGAGGAGGCTGGAGGACAAAGGAGAGCTAACAGGACAGGAGGGGAGGACTGGAGGAGGAGACAGGAGGATACATTATGAGGAGGATAGAGACTGGGACCACACATGTGAGGAGGGGTGGGGGTTGAGTACAGATGATTATGTGTAAGTTTGGGGAGATAAATAAAAGTCGAAAACTAAATGTAAGGGAGGATAAAATTAAAGAGGGGTTTATATGTTGCAGATTTGCATTAGGGGGTATTATAAGGTCCATGGGGGTGGGGTGGCCAAAGTAAAGGCATCGTTCGATATTGTACTAGCTTGTGGGTGGACAATGGGCGTTTAGAAAAAAGGGGGAGGGCTTTTGTCCCTTTTCTCTCGTCCAAAGTTAGGAGGTATGCTTAAGGGGTTAATAAAAGATGTACAGTGCAATTACACTGAGTATTGTCAGCATCACTTGTCAGGTGCTCAATAAGGATTACATAGCTTCAGAGATTCCACCACTAGGACATGAGGGAGAACAGGCGCACCTAGTGGAGGCTGAGAGAACTGACAGGTTCTCATCCACATTGAGTGACATTGAGTGGCCAGGAAACGGAGAGAAAGCTGCAAAGGCAGCAGGACAACAGCATCATCTCCGAAGGGATTGGTAGCATTTCTCCACTAGTGCCAGCACTGCAGCATAGTGCCAGCAAGTGCGGGATACGCCAGCTAGTGCCAGGAGTGCCAGCATAGTGCCTGGAGGCAGACTGCGAGATCTGTAACAGTATTATACAGTGAATGTAACTCTAATGTAAACTGTCTCCTATGTTCAAGTCTCTCATGCCCAGTTAAAGGGATATGGTGGCATGAATGTTCACTCCTCCATGCCCAGTTAAAGGGAGTATGGTTGGCATAGATGTTCACTCCTCATCCCAGTTAAAGGGATATGGTGGCCATGAATGTTCACTCCACCATGCCCAGTTAAAGGGATATGGTGGCAGGATGTTCACTCCTCCATGCCCAGTGAAAGGGATATGGGGAGCAAATGTTAACTCCTCCAAACCAGTTAAGGGATATGGTGTGGCATGAATGTTCACTCCTCCATGCCCAGTTAAAGGGATATGGTGGCATGAATGTTCACTCCTCCATAACCAGTTAAAGGGATATGGTGGCATGAATGTTCACTCCTTCATGCCCAGTTAAAGGGATATGGCGTCATAGATGTTCAATCCTTCATGCCCAGTTAAAGGGATATGGGCATGTAGGTTCACTCCTCCATGCCCAGTTAAAGGGATATGGTGGCATGAATGTTCACTCCTCCATACCAAGTTAAAGGGATATGGTGGCATGAATGTTCACTCCTCCATACCCAGTTAAAGGGATATGGTAGCATGAATGTTCACTCCTCCATACCCAGTTAAAGGGATATGGTGGCATGAATGTTCACTCCTCCATAACCAGTTAAAGGGATATGGTGGCATGAATGTTCACTCCTCCATGCCCAGTTAAAGGGATATGGTGGCATAGATGTTCAATCCTCCATACCCAGTTAAAGGGATATGATGGCATAGATGTTAACTCCTCAATGCCCAGTTAAAGGGATATGGTGGCATGAATGTTCACTCCTCCATGCCCAGTTAAAGGGATATGGTGGCATAGATGTCCACTCCTCCATGCCCAGTTAAAGGGATATGGTGGCATAGATGTTCACTCCTTCATGCCCAGTTAAAGGGATATGGTGGCATGATGTTCACTCCTCCATGCCCAGTTAAAGGGATATGGTGGCATAGATGTTCACTCCTCCATGCCCAGTTAAAGGGATATGGTGGCATGAATGTTCACTCCTCCATGCCCAGTTAAAGGGATATGGTGGCATGGATGTTCACTCCTCCATGCCCAGTTAAAGGGATATGGTGGCATGGATGTTCACTCCTCCATGCCCAGTTAAAGGGATATGGTGGCATAGATGTTCACTCCTCCATGCCCAGTTAAGGGATATGGGTGGATGGTGTTCACTCCTCCTAACCAGTTAAAGGGATATGGTGGCATGAATTTCACTCCTCCATGCCCAGTTCCCGGGACACTCCACATGGATGTTCACTCCTCCATGCCCAGTTAAAGGGATATGGTGGCATGTATGTTCCTTCCATCTTTCCCAGATAAAAGGATATGGCATCATGTATGTTCACTCCTTCATGCCCAGTTAAAGGGATATGTTGCCATGGATGTTCACTACTTCATGCCCGGTAAAGGGATATATCGTCTTGTATGTTCACCCCTTCACGCCCAGTTAAAGGGATATGGTGGAATGTATACTCTCTCCTTCATGCCCAGTTAAAGGGCTATGGCTTCATGTATGTTCACTCCTTCTGTTTAGAGGCCCCACCTCTGCACTGCAGGATGTGTGAATGTCGGGACGTCTCAGCGCTCCACTGATTCACCTTATTATTTAGCACTGCATAACTTCAGCAGTTCCCGGAATTCAGGCTGGTATGAAGTAACTTCATCTTCCAGAAGTAGGAGGAGGGAAAGTAGGAGCCCAGGTGAGCAAATAGGAGCGGAGTCAGTAGTTCCCATTCATCACATAGTTGTATTGTGCAAGCGGCACATCACCCCCAGCAAAGGATAGACAGCAGACTGCAAGATGAACTAAACATCCTGTCCACTGTACCAAGCTGCCGCAAGCTCCCGGAGGAATAGGGAGAAGCTCTGCAGCCTCTCGTCAGCCTCAGCTACACCCAACCATCCTGCTGGAATGCAAGTATCTGTGTAAAACACAAGTGTGTAATACGCAAAGTGAAAAGTTTGTCTAATATAAACTCAGAGAGTGTTCATAGACATTCAATGCAATATTTGGATGCATATATGTGTAATAAATAGCTTGTAATTAGATTTGTGTGTGGTTATGTTATGGGAATATATTTGTACATACATAAGTGTATACCTGTACATATGCTACTGTATACTGTGACTGTCAGGAATCGCTGCTCCCCCCCCCCCCCCCCCCCCCCCCCCCCCCCCCCCCCCCCCCCCCCGGATGTGAGTGCAATGAGGTGCTTGCACAGTAAAGACAGAGTGCACTGAGCCGGGTGCTGAGACCTCTGGGCTGACTGTTAGTATAAATGTTTGGGTTTTTTAAAGGATAGAACACAGCAATTTGGTGTACCAAACCACTAGTCCATAACGGATGTGGGTGGTTTAGAGTCCCAAGTTGATTGACAGCTCATGTGTACTAAATATGTGTGACTACATGTGGCACAAGTGTATTGATGTAGCTGTGTTTAATGAGTGTGTGGCCATACATTACTGTACATTATGCATATGTCTGATTTTGTATTTACTAAGCTTGGGTGCGGCCGGGGATGTGTCTTGTGAATTGGTGCTAGGTAGTAATATTGTATCACCTCTGTAAAATGCTCCATTACATACATTACATTGTGATGTAACAAAATCTGCTGCCTGAGGGTCCACACAGACGTGGAGCCGGCCCTGCACTTAGAAATGGCAGAGAGAGAATAACACTAGTATTAGTCCAAATGGCACTAACATATTTGGCTGATACAGTAGTAGTGCTTCATGAGTGCATTGGAAGCATTGACGCAGACAGGCAGTCCTAGGGTTACATACACAATAGGTTCTTTAGATTTGTTCTTAAGTAGAATTTTTACTCCAGTCAGAACTGTATATTTTATCATTGTAGATCCAGACAAAATACATTTTGGCCCAAGTGAATTGGATTTTCAAATTATTTGCTGTAATGGGACCAAGTATTATGAATAAAGCTTCATTACAGACGCCTTACAGTGGATCATTGCAGTCTGGGGCTAGAGTAATAGCATCCAGAGAGGTCACCAGAGGTCACAGTGGGCAGAGGGGTCTGTCTGTAAGTAGGGGTTGTGTGTCCTTATGTATAGGACCGCCTGTACTTAGCATTTGGTCTTTTATGTTAGGATTTTTTATTTCAATTGTTCTGCTCCCATCATAGAACAGAATGAGTGAAACTTCCAACTTTGACTTGAAAGCAGTGTAAGGCGGCATTCACACAATGTATACCGCCACACCGCAGTACTACAGGCATACATCGTCACTGCGGAGAGGAGCAGGGGATGGGCGCAGCTCACACCCGCCCTCCACATAGGAATACACAGCGCACAGATAGCTTTCTACACTGTACTGCTCCCGGACAGGGCTGTGAGCCCATAGAAGTGTATAGGAGATGTATGTACGTGTATGGCGTCAGGTATGTTTACTTCTTCATGCCCAGTTAAAGGGATATGGTGTCATGTATGTTTACTTCTTCATGCCCAGTTAAAGGGATATGGCGGCATGTATGTTTACTTCTTCATGCCCAGTTAAAGGGATATGGCGTCATGTATTTTCACTCCTCCATGCCCAGTTAAAGGGATATGGCTTCATGTATGTTCACTCCTCCATGCCCAGTTAAAGGGATATGTCGTCATGTATGTTCACTCCATCATGCCCAGTTAAAGGGATATGGCTTGCATGTATGTTTACTCCTCCATGCCCATTTAAAGGGATATGGCATCATAGATGTTCACTCCTTCATGCCCAGTTAAAGGGATATGCCATCATGTGTGCTCACTCCTCCATGCCAGTTAAAGGGATATGTTGTCATGTATGTTTACTCCTTCATGCCCAGTTAAAGGGATATGGCATCATGTACGTACACTCCTCCATGCCCAGTTAAAGGGATATGGCATCATGGATGTTTACGCCTTCATGCCCAGTTAAAGGCATATGGCGTCATGTATGTTCACTGCATCATGCCCAGTTAAAGGGATACGGCATCATAGATGTTCACTCCTCCATGCCCAGTTAAAGAGATATCGTGGCATGTATGTTCACTCCTTCATTCACAGTTAAAGGGATATCGTGTCAGGTATGTTCACTGCATCATGCCCGATTAAAGGGATATGGTGGCATGTATGTTCACTCCTCCATGCCCAGTTAAAGGGATATTGTGGCATGTATGTTCACTCCTTAATTCGCAGTTAAAGGGATATCGTGGCATGTATGTTCACTCCTTCATTCACAGTTAAAGGGATATCGTGTCAGGTATGTTCACTGCATCATGCCCGATTAAAGGGATATGGTGGCATGTATAGGTCAGTGCAGGAGATAATTAATATGAATACCTGCTTGGCTGCATGCAGGGCACAGTACTGGGGTCCACCAGAGCCCCTGCATGCATCGGGTTATTCACAATTACCTGCTGCATGGGCTCAGACAATTTCCACCATCATGAATATTATCTTATGTGCACTGTATTGAAGTCTGCTGTGAGGTCTATGTTACTTATTGCGAATGCAGTATTATGCAGTAGTGGTTTCTGGGGGGTATTTACACTGCACTATGGTTTTGGCACATTTATGGTTTTGGTTACTAGTGCGGCCCCCTGAAAAGTAGCAGTATGACAATGCAGCCCTTGGGTCGAAAAAGATTGTGCAACCCTTCTCTATATTGTTAAAGTTTCCTTGTAGATTCTAAAGCAACATGGCAAAAAGTGTGATATTGTCAGTTGACCTCCAATAATACTGAGATAAGGTGTGATACTAACCTAAGATCTAAGCAGTTATACCTCACAGCAGTTTGACACATATGACCTGAGCTTAGTGTAAATTCCTGCCACAGAACTCTCATACTGTGTGTATAACTTTGATATTCTAACATTAGTAGCAATATCCTGAACATCTGAGATTAGGAATTAGTCACTTCAAAGAAACATTCACAGTTGTGTGCAGTTCTACTCATCTATTTTATTCATTTTTATGATTAGAGAAAGTAAATCATTGATAGTTAGAGAAAGTTATTCATTGAGTGAAGGAAAAATCATCTGGAAATTATTGTGTGTATTCATTCTTTAATCATCTTCCATTTCTTTCATGGAAGTTCCTGGAATAGAAAAATAGTTTCAGTTCATTTTCTGAAAGTTTCACATTTTATAGACCCAGGACTCAACAATAACAAAGCTGAGTGGTTTGTTTTACTTTCACAAATTTGAAGTACTATATACTACATACAAAACTTGTTTAAAGTGGGAAGGAAAATAGGTGTGGTTCACCTTTACACACTAGTTTAACCAATGCATCGCAAGCTCAACCCAATAACAAGATGGCTTAAAACAAAAGTATAACAACATTTCAGAACAGACTTATAGATATGCCAATTTGTGAGACACCTGATAAATTTTATAAATGTTTTAGTTTCTTTTTGACAGTGTGGACATGTGCAATTACACAAATTGATAAGATTTGAGAAGATATTTGAGTCATGAACGCATTTGTTATGAAGCAAGATGAGTATCTCATCCAAACGGCCAATGGCCAGACCCTAAAGTAGGTATCAGAATGTCCTACTCTTATATGGGCGATTTGTGACCCATTGCTGACTACTAGAAAAATCCCACATATGACTGATATGCAGAGCGGCGCAGCACAGATCCTGCACGCCACTGGCATCCTTGGACAATGACTGTGACTTGGCAAATTCCAGTCACCAGCATGGGAACGTGATTGGAGTATTACTTATGGTAAGCTGTATAAAAATAAATTAGGGAGCAGAACTCCATATATGGGTGAGGGCGCTGTCTATAATTAAACTGGGTGACTACATTTGTGGGCCAGATAGTGATTAAACTGGAGGAGGGGCTGTATATAATTAAACTGAGGGGGTGCTGCATATGGGAAACTGTTTATAATTAAACTGTGGGAGGCTGTGTAGGAAAGGCTGTATATAGAGGTCTTTAACCCCTTAGCGCTCCGTGGCGGATATATCCGCCCTGGAGCGCAGTGACTTAGCGCTCAGTGGCGAATATATCCGCCACTGAGCTGATGCCGGTTCGGCCAAACCGGCATCGGGAAACACGGGGTGCCGGCTGTAACTAATAGCCGGCACCCCAGTGTAACACCCTCGATCGGAGTGAGCTCCGATCGCGGGTGTGTAACCTGTTAAATGCTGCAGTCAGCGCGACCGCGGCATCTAACATGCCTCTGGGGGATCTTTCCCCCACGATCGCCCCCCCCCAAACCGTTTTTGGGGGGCGCCGATCGTTGCTATGGCATTTCTGGGGTCCAATTGGGACCCCAACAAAGCCTGAAGACAGTGTCTGAAAGATGGCGTCTATGACATCATCTTACTGGCACAGTGCCAGCCTATGCATGTGAATAGGCTGACACTGCTAATACCCTGCAATACATCAGTATTGCAGAGTATTATCATGAACAAGCAATCACTGTGCACCCATAAAACAAGTAACGTCCGCATGTGAGAAGTCTCTGTACTTGGGAGAAATTGCAGAACAAATTGTGGGTTTTCTATTTTTATCTTTTGTGTAAATATTAGGGCTGAATGAACATATAACCGGCACAATTTGACCATTCTAAATTTCACCTCCATTTTGATTCAATTACTATGAAGATCTCAAGGGGTTAACAATCTTTGTAAAAGCTGTTTCTGATAGTTTGAGGGGTGCAGATTTCAAAATGGGTTGATTATATAGGGGGTTTTGATGCTAAATATGTAAAATTTCATTCAAAACGGTATTTATCTGCAAAAGAGTAAATTCTGAAAATACGGAAAATCGATATTTGATTTGTAAGCCACGTAACATTAAAATATATTATCCAGACATTTCAAACATGAAAATGTAAAGTAGACACATGGGAAATGTGATTCAGCAACTTTTTAGGTGGTAAATCTATCTACCTGAAAATGTAATGGTTTCGAATTTCAAAAAAGTGCAATTTTTTAAAAAATTCATAATTTTTTCTTTTCTTGGAAAATAAACGCAAAACTTATCAGCCAACATTTACCACTAAAATGAAGTACAACATGTGGGGAAAAAACAGTCTCAGAATCGCTGTGATAAGTAACAGTGTTCAAAAGTTATAACCATTTACAGTCATAATCCAAAAAATGGGGCTGAGCCTTAAGCTTTAAAATGGCTGCGTCCTTAAGGGGTTAAATAAATGTAAGGGGGTCTGTAACGTAATCATATCTTTATATATTAATATATAAATAGGTTGTAGATATCTATAGATTAGGGCCGATTAGTGATTAAACTGGGGGGAGGGCTGCTGTCTTTAATTAAACTGACGGGATCTATATATGGGGGGGTGGATAATAATTAAACTGGGGGGCCTGAATAATCAAAGACTGTACACTGAGGCCCTTAATAAATAAATAAGAGGGGGTTCTGTAATAAAATAATATATATAATAGTAATAATATATATCCATGCAGGGTGCTATATATATTCTTATGTATAAACTTATTAGGTGAGCTATATACAGGGAGTCCTCGGGTTACATACAAGTTAGGGTCTGTAGGTTTGTTCTTAAGTTGAATTTGTATGTAAGTCGGAACTGTATATTTTATCATTGTAATCCCAGCCAGAACTTTTTTGGTCTCTGTGACAATTGGATTTTAAAAATGTTGGATTGTCATAAGAACCAGAATTATCACTAAAGCTTCATTACAGACACCTGTGATAACTGTTACAGCTGATTATTGTAGCCTAGGACTAAAGTACAATAAATTACCAATATCCAGAGGTCCGTTTGTAACTAGGGGTCGTATGTAAGTAGGGTGTTCTTAAGTAGGGGACCCCCTGTATAAAGTAGTAGCGGGCTGTACAATAATAACAAGTTGGCCTATATTAATTAGAGGGAACATTATATTATTCATGCTGTTACCACAAGATGCATTGAGGGAGATGTATTCATGTGTTGGTCTTTAGACCAGTAGAAATAGACAATAGACAATCTGTCTACGCCAGGAAACTGCAGTCATTTACACCTGAATGATGCCCTGAATCACATTCACTGAAAAAGGGACATGTCCTCGGTAACTAAGGAGCATGACGGGACAGAAAATATCCTGAGCACCAGAAAGTTCAATCCTAACAGCAAACTAGACCAACTAATAGTGTTCTCTGTAGCTGCTGTTTTCAAAAGGATCTGCCTATTTATCTATGTTAGTTAGTATGAAAGTGTTTCTTTATGATGAAGGAAAAGATAAATAAAAAGACAGAGTGATGAAGGAATATTTTCCTGCTTATTTTTTCCTATTTGTGTCCAGGATATGCATAAAGAAGAAAAAAGAACTTACCTTTATTCAAGGGAATGATGATCAAATTCAACCTGATCCAAGGCCACTAAGTAAACTACCGAGGCCACCAACTACACCACCGACGCCAGCAAGAATACCAGCAAGAGTACCAGAGAGAGCAGTCACTAGTCCACCAACAACGCCTAGAACTACTGTCAGAAGTGGGCCAAGAGTTAGAGCCTGTAAAGTGTAAAACACATCATTATAAACTATATAAAGTATAAACATGGCCATTCTTACCACCGGGCAGGACCTGCAAACACCAAACAAAAAAATTGGGTTAAAAGTGGAAGGTCGATTAGTTTCTGGCTGCCTGAGAACGATTCCTTATGTAATTATCAATTCCACATGTAATTACATCTGTTTGTGAGACTGATGATCCAGTGTCAGCAGTATTAGTCCATTGTATATATATATAATATATATATGTGTGTGTGTGTGTGCAGCATTAATGTACCATGTGTATTGTATATATGTGTGTGTCTGCAGTATTAGTGCATCGTATATATATATAATATATATATGTGTGTGTGTGCAGCATTAATGTACCATGTGTATTGCATATATGTGTGTGTCTGCAGTATTAGTCCATCGTATAAATATATATGTGTGTGTGTGTGTGCAGCATTAATGTACCATATGTATTGTATATCTGTGTGTTCTGCAGCATAAGTGTATCATTGTATTGTATATATGTGTGTGTCTGCAGCATTAGTGTATCATATTGTATTGTATTTATGTGGTGTGTCTGCAGCATTAGTGTATCATATGTATTGTATATTGTGTGTGTCTGCAGCATAGTGTATCATATGTATTGTATATATTTGTTGTCTCAGCATAGTGTATCATATGTATTGTATATTGTGTGTGTCTGCAGCATAGTGTATCATAGTATTGTATATATGTGTGTGTCTGCAGCATTAGTGTATCTATGTATTGTATATATGTGTTGTCTGCAGCCTTATGTAATCCTATGTATTGTATATATGTGTGTGTCTGCAGTATTAGTGTATCATATGTATTGCAAATGTAAACACAACATGTAAATGTGGGCTTAGTGAGTCATAATCTATTTCCAGAGCACAGGACTACTATATATAGTTACCCCCTTCCTCTGGATCGGAGCCGAACCGGCATCAGCAAACACGGATTGCTGGCTGTAACATATAGCCGACACACCAGTGTAACACCCGCGGTCAGAGTCAGTGCGACCACGGCATTTAACATGCCTTTGGGGAGTCTTCCCCCCATGATCGCCCCCCCCCCTACCCCTGCGCCATTTTCGGGGGGCGCAGATCATTGCTATGGCATCTCTGGGCTCCGATCACGACCCCAGATGTGCCCGCTGGCAGTGCCTGAAAGATGGCACGTCAGTGACGTCATCTTAAAGGCACAGGGGCTCATTTACTAAGGGTGCGAATTGCGCATTTTCGTCAGGTTTCACAAATTTTTCCGTTTTGCGCCGAATTCCGATGGGATTTTGGCGCACGCGATAGAATTTCGACCTGACAGAAACCGGGGGGGGGGAGCGTGGTCGTTGGACAACCCATCGGATTTGGAAAAAGCGCAAAATTTAAAAAGTGATATGTGTCGCAAGATCAAGCACTTACATGCACCATGAAGAAGCAAGTGAACTCCGGTGGACCTCAGCACAGCAGCGACACCTGCAGGAACTTGGGCGCACGATCTTAGTGAATGGCGGCAGACCGGGTAAGTAAATAAGCCCCACAGAGTCAGCCTATGCATGTGCATAGGCTGACACTGCTAATAGCCTGCATTACATCAGTATTGCAGAGTATTATCATGAACAAGCAATCAGATGATTGTCCCATGGTGGAAAAAGTAAAAAAAAAAAAAAAAGTTATTCATTAAAAAATAAATAAATAAAATGCCCATAAGCCCCATAACATATAAAGAGGCATATAACCCAAAATAACCCAAACCCCCACATATATAGTATCACCACGTTCGTAACAACCCGTAGAATAATAAAATCATTATTGAATCTGCACGATGAACGCCATTAACCCCTTCCCAACGGCGCGCGCCGGGTCCCGGTGCATGGAGAGGGCTCGCGGGCCGAGCCCTCTCCATAGCCGCTAAGTCTTTGCTGGATACTGTGGCAAAAGACTTACCAGTAACACCCGCGATCGGTGCTAGCACCGATTGCGGGTGCTTTCACCTCGATCGCCGGCAATGCTGCCAGCGGCTTCTAAAAGTCGCAGATCGTCGCTTCCCGTTGACGTTACGGGGAGCGGCGATCCCTCGCCATGGTAGCCTCGGGTGTTCCGAATACCCGAGGCTACTTCGTTTTAACCCACGCATTACAATGTGCTAATTGCACATTGTAATGATTGGGGAGTAAAATCCACATATACTGCCACACAGTAGTATGGCAGTATATGATAGGATGAATCAGACTACCTAGGGTTAGAGTACCCTAGGGAGTCTGAAAAATAGTAAAAGTAAAAATAAAAAAAAGATTAAAAAAAAAAATTCTAATAAAAAACCTAAAAATTCAAATCACCCCCCTTTCCCTAGAACTGATATAAATATAAATAAACAGTAAAAATTATAAACACATTAGGTATCACTGCGTCTGAAAATGCCCGCTCTATCAAAATATAATAACGGTTTTCACTGCGTTTAACCCCGTAATGAAAAATAGCGTCCACAGACGAAAATGGCATTTTTTGCCATTTTGAAAAATATAAAAAAATTAATAAAAAGTGATCAAAAGGTTGCACAGTCCCAAAAATTATAGCAATGAAAACTCCATCAAAACTCGCAAAAAATGACACTACCCACAGCTCCATGCACCAAAGTATGAAAAAGTTATTGGCGCCAGAAGATGGCAAAATAAAAAAAATATATTTTGTACAGGAGGTTTTAATTTTTTTTAAATGTATGAAAACATTATAAAACCTATACAAATTTGGTATAAACGTGATCGTACCGACCCAAAGAATAAAGTAGACATGTCATTTGGGACACAGAGTGAAAGCTGTAAAATCCAAGCCCACAAGAAAACGTCGCAAATGTGGTTTTTCACCATTTTCACTGCATTTGGAATTTTTTTCCTGCTTCCCAGTACACGCAATGGAATATTAAATACCGTCACTATGAAGTACAATTTGTTACGCAGAAAATAAGCCATAACACAGCTCTTTATGTGGAAAAATAAAAAAGTAAAAGTTATATATTTTTGAAGTTGGTGAGTGAAAAATGGAAGTGAAAAAACTAAAAAAGGCCAAGTCGTTAAGGGGTTAAAAAAAAATGTTAAAAACCCGCCAAAAATGATCATTTTTACCTATTCAATCTTACAAAAAATGCAATAAAAAGTGATAAAAAACATATGTACTCCAGAATGATATTGTTGCAAAGAACAACATTTCCCGCAAAAAAACAAGCCATCACCAGCTCCGTAGCCAAAAAATTAAAAATGTTATGCCACTTGGAAGACGGCAATACAAAAATGATAGATTTTTCCAACATTAGGGGGTTTTTTTGACAAATTTAGTTAAACGTAAGAAAATATATTAATGTCTGGTATCCCCGTAATTGTATCGAGCCATAGAATAAAGATAACAGGATTATTAGGCTAAACGGTGAACACAAAAAAAAAAAAAATCCACAGAATTGATGCTTTTCTGCTCCATCCCACAAAAACAAGTTCCTAAATTTTCAACAATAGGTGATACCAACCCCAAAATGGTAACACTGGAAAAAGCATCTCATCCCACGAAATAAAATGCCATCACATGGCCCCAATAACGAAAAAGCGAAAATTTTATAGCCTACAAAAGGGGGCAACGAGAAAACTAAAATGCTGGCAGCTGCAGGGTGCTCCTTCCCTTCTGCGCCTCGCTGTGCCCCCATTACACAAGTAACGTCCACATGTGGGGGGGGGGGGGGGTCTCTGTACTCAGGAGAAATGATAGAACAAATTGTATGGTGGGTTTTCTCTTTTTATATTTTGGAAATGTGTAAATTTTAGGGCTAAATGAACGTATAACCGGCACAATTTGACCATTCTAAATTTCACCTCCATTTTGATTCAATTACTATAAAGATCTCAAGGGGTTAACAATCTTCCTAAAAGCTGTTTCTGATAGTATGAGGGGTGCAGATTTGAAAATGGGTTGGTTTTTGATGTTAAATATGTAAAATATCATTCAAAACTGTATTTATCCCCAAAAGGGTCAATTCTTTTTGTAAGCCGCGTGACATCAAAATAAATTATCCAGACATTTCAAAAATTATGAAAATGTAAAGTAGACAAATGGGAAATGTTATCCAGCAATTTATTTAGGTGGTAAATCTATCTGCCTGAAAATGCAATGATTTTGAATTCATCATTTTTTCTTTTTTTGTAAATAAACGCAAAACTTATCAGCCAACATTTACCACTAAAATGAAGTACAACATGTGGGGAAAAACAATCTCAGAATCGCTTTGATAAGTAACAGTGTTCAAAAGTTACAACCATATAAAGTGACACAAGTCAGAATCCAAAAAATGGGGCTGAGCCTTAATCTACAAAATGGCTGCGTCCTTAAGGGGTTAACATATAAAAGTACTATAAAAATATAAACAGAACATTATTTGTACCATTTTTCATGAGAGACATCTAAGCCTGTGTTCAGATACAGGATATGAAATGCGTTTTTGAAATAATTCAAAGGCGGTAAGGGAGGAGCTTGGCCCAATCTCGCACGTTTACAATGAAACGCTTATAATCAAGAATGAGGACCACATTTTCTGTTAAGGTTTAGGTGTAAATGCATTTGTGATCAGGGAAATCTCCTCCCCATAGCGTTTACATTGCTTTTCAAAATGCAATTCAAATACGGTGGGGCAGATTTATCATACACCCGTGCTTATTCTCCGCTTAGGCAAGGCAGCTGCGTCAGGTCCTACCAGGTACCAAGTACACTTTTACTTGTAAAGATTTGCTGGCTGCAGGGATTGTGCAGCCGCCAGCCTCACCCTTGCCTCCACCCCTCATCCATGCCCCCTTGCTATGGAGCCTACGTATAGGGGAGAATAATCACAATTCTTGGTGGTGCATAAGGCACAGCATTTAGTAATTGGGGCACATATATCATAAGTCTGACTTTGTCTGTTTTTTGGGACTTTTCGTGGCTTCTCTGCTGGTTGGAAGCATCTTAGTGGTTTTTCCTTATTGATAAATGTGGTGTTTGGACTTTAGTAAGTTTGTGATACAAAACTTGCAAAAAGTCTCCAAAAGTTGCATTCAGTTCCAAGCTAATTGCTACGCCAGGTCCAGGGTAGGTGTAGATTTGTACCAAAATTTGTGATTTTTAAAAAAAAAATTTTTTACTCAGGGAACACTTCAGAAGACTAGACCAGGGGTCCCCAAACTTTTTACATAGGGGGCCGTTCACTCCCCCCTTAGACCGTTGGAGGGCCGGACTAAAGCTTAAAAATAAATAGCGGTACATGTGACCGCATCCATAATACACCCCCTCAATTAATTAGTTCACAAGGGGGTGCAGTATATTAAATATTTTACATATTGGCCCAATTAATTAATTAATTGGGCTAATTAATTATTAAATATACTGGGACCCCTCTCCATTAATTATTGAATATGCCTCCCCCATTAATTACTAGACTGCCCCTCATAATTATTTCCTATACCCCCACCATTTCCTGTGCTGCCCCTCATAATTAATTATTTCCTGTGCTGCCCCTCATAATTAATTATTTCCTTTGCTGCCCCTCATAATTAAATATTTCCTATGCTGCCCCTCATAATTAATTATTTCCTGTGCTGCCCCTCATAATTAATTATTTCCTGTGCTGCCCCTCATAATTAATTATTTCCTAAGCTGCCCCTTATAATTATTTCCTATGCTGCCCCTCATAATTAATTATTTCCTAAGCTGCCCCTTATAATTATTTCCTATGCTGCCCCTCATAATTAATTATTTCCTAAGCTGCCCCTCATAATTAATTATTTCCTATGCTGCCCCTCATAATTAATTATTTCCTGTGCTGCCCCTCATTATTAATTATTTCCTGTGCTGCCCCCCCACCATTAATTATTTCCTGTGCTGCACCTCATAATTAATTATTTCCTGTGCTGCCCCTCATAATTAATTATTTCCTGTGCTGCACCTCATAATTAATTATTTCCTAAGCTGCCCCTCATGATTAATTATTTCCTAAGCTGCCCCTCATTATTAATTATTTCCTATGCTGCCCCTCATGATTAATTAATTCCTATCCTGCCCCTCATAATTAAATATTTCCTGAGCTGCCCCTTATAATTAAATATTTCCTAAGCTGCCCCTCATAATTAATTATTTCCTATACTGCCCCTCATAATT